>JBBBDQ010000224.1:6550000-6975000 GCA_037127315.1 Ascarosepion bandense | reverse complement strand
GCAATTACCCTGTTGAACCAGAGCGGCACTACCTCCTCGTGTCAATTGATATAGGCCTCCATGTTGAGTTTGTATCCCTGTAAAAAGATGAATGAAGGCATAACATCGCCATATCTAGTGATTGCTCTAAACATCTTTGTAATTTCCATTAGACTCATCCAACACTTTCCGAATTCTCTGTACTGTACTTGACACCAAAACACTCTGAAATATTCGAATTGGAGTTTCCGAATTCCAAGCATTACTATCTGCCATTCCCTAATTTCTGGCAAAGTGTATTGTGCCATGTGGATCTTTTTCTCATAGACAGTACCCAACTGACCTTATTATACTGTACCGTCAAAAAATCAAAAAGAAATTAAAATATAAAATGGCGCGAAATTAAAATATAAAATGGCGACAATTTATCTATTGCACCCTGTATATACATGCATATCAATTCATGGGACGCATATATATATATATATACATGTATGAATAAACATACCCTGCATATGTATATATTTATATGACTGTCTTCGAAATATATACATGTGCATATTGTTAAAATGTGTAACTGAATTCATTTTATTCATGTAATTTGATTTTAAGAAGGAAATGGTGAATGCAAAAGAAAGAGAGCGATCAACATTAAATTGGTATACAGCATGGCATATTCTAAGGAAAAAAATGCTGGGTAGTTGTAAAACGAAAGACGCGCTAGTTCCAGGCCACAAATCTGCAAAATATACACACAAAATATAAAGAACTGGAAAAAATACTGAAACTTTGACTAAAAGGAAAAGGAAGAAAATTTAGAAATTTTAACGATAAAGATATATTATTTACATATATATATATATATATATATATATATATATATATATATATATATGAGAAAGAAAAATATCCTTCCCTTTTCTTCCACTATGTGAAAAAATTCCCTCACTAAAAAAAATGATGAGAAAAAACAGAAAAAATATATCTGTGTAAAGTTAAGACTTTAAACTCACCAAATATTCGTAATGGGACCATTTAAAAAAGAAAAATTAGGTCTTGAAAAGGATTGTAATGCGCCTAAACGTGTACATATATATATATATATATATATATATATATATATATATATATATATCATAAATGCAGAGAAGTTTGTCACATAACAGAGCAGGGTCAGATTGAAAATTTAGCCTTGACGAGTGAAGTCATCATAACGGCATCTTTACGAAACTTCGAAGTCGGCGTGACTCTGATCACTTGAGTGAAATCTCTGCCCTAAGTAATGCTCTATCTCTACCACGATACTGAGCACTTTAGGACAAAAGCCTGCTTGCCAAAATATCTTTTAATCAGTAAACCACTGTTATAAAACAACATTTTGGCAATAAGCATTATCACAACTCAATTCAATATATATATATATATATATATATATATATATATATATACGCATCTGTGTGTCTATTCTATGTATGTTTTGTTGAAAAAATTGGAGTTAATTGTATGAATTAATGAATGATAGAAAGAATGAATGAAATAGAAATAATTAGAGGAATGAAAGAAAGAGAAAACAGAGGACACGTGCGAATTTAAATGAAAAGTCATGTGCAAACTCATTTGAAATCTATGGTAAGTGAAAAGCCAAAAAAAATAAAATTATTACATGAATGCATGAGCAAACTCTATATGTAATTGGTATGCATGTCTCCCCCATATGCATACGAGTAATGTTGAAAATATGGCAAAGAAATATGGTATGAGTATTAAAAATTATTAATATATAAAATCAATCATAAAATTTGAGAAAAATATTTTAAATTATTCTTTAAACAAATCTATAAAATCACCATCATTATAATAAAAAAAACAAAATGATTATATCATACAAAAGTATAATTTTCTGCCAAAATTCCATCCCTACATTTACCGATATATATTTAAAAATTAAAAAAATTAAAAAAATCCCAAAAAATAAAAATTAGCTTCTGCTGCGATTTGAACTCTTCTTCTCAAAAGAGGTGTCAAGGTTTGCATTTATTCAGTGATAAAGAAGCAAGTTTTTGGCTGAATGATTTAATATCGAGTCATAATCATTAGTATTTGATAGTTCGAATCTCAGCAGCGGTGTATAAATTTGCTGTTTATTTATGAGATCATCTGCACTTCCCCAAATATAAAAATACCTAGTTGTTTCAAAAGAATTGTGATCAGAAAAAAACTTCGTCATCTGAGAGATTATTAGACCTTTTTTCCCTCAAAATCAGAATACCATATATATATATATGAATCAGAATAACATATATATAAATCAAAATAGCATATTTATATATAAATTAGAATAACACACACACATATATATATATGTATATATATAAAAAGAATAACATATATATATATATATATATATATATATATATATATAAATCATAATAAGATATGTATAAGAATAAAGTCAGTATAACACACACACACACACACACATATATATATAAATCAGTATAACATATACATATATATATATATTATTTCTCAGGATTTAATAAACCTTCAGTTTAACATTGTTTCTACTATACCTAGTGATTTTATTTGCTTTATAGTTGTGAGAAATAATGTCAGATTATAAATAAATATGATTAATGCCTTAGAAATTAATTTGTTTACTTTTCAAATACTTTTCAAATTCCAAAATATGTTATATATAAATTTCTAAATGTCCGTCTAGAGAGGTGCATTTCCTAAAAAGGGGCAAGTAACCCTTGATTTGCTGAGAAGTCCAACACGGTTCAACATTATTAATGCACCTGTAATTTCCTCTATCTAAAGCGGGCGTAGATGGACATCAATAAAAACTATGTTGAAAAAGCTGTAATGTGTAACTAAAAATATGTATCCGCTAAATATAATCTTTATATATATATATATATATATATATCGTATTGAGTGATGTATATATAAATAAAAAGAGAGACCTGACGAAGTTAATTTATTCTGACATAGAATTATTTTCAACGCATCTCAGATAACTATACAATATCATAAACTTTGCTGTTTTTCCCTTTATAAAATAACATGTATGTATATTTTGTTTTGAATATATAATATATTTTGGCGAAGGGTGAGGGAAGGGAATTAGTAGATAGTATAACTTCTCTTTCTTTCTTTTACTTTTGTGAACTTTTATCCTCACGTTTGTTGTTTTGGTGTCTTTTTCTCTCTCTCACGCTTTCAATTAAAATGCGTTTATCGATTATCGTCTGAACCAAAAATACAAATACAATAAATATGAGGATAAGCCGAAAGAATTTATCAATAAAACTAATAAATATATATTTCAATAGACACAATTTAAATGTATAAAAGGAATGAGTGTCAAAGAAATGAATGACGACGTTTGATTTAAATTTAGGCTGATTACTTTTTACTCGACTTTATCTTACTTTTCTACGGCATGTTTAATTTTTCTGAAAGTAAAAGAAAATAATAAAACTGCTCCTTAAAAATGTTAACAGAAAAAGTTAAATAAATTTAACATTCAGTTATAATTAGTATACCATACGTCAAATTTTGGGATCAACTGACAGGTCTTGTATCTTGCCCCAAGCGATAATTCTGTGAAAAAAAATTGAAACATTTACTGCAATATTTTTTAGTTAGATTTTTAGATACGATTCCCATCGGAGATCTAATTTATTTTATGTTTAAAATAATGTTTAAAATGCTGAAATACTAGCAATGCTGAATATGAGGCTTGGTAAAAAGTTATTTAATCTTAAAACTAAGTAAGGAAGGTCATTTCTTATGGTCTAACGTAATCTAATTTTGTTAAATTATGAGTTGATCCTATTTGCATCTCATCGTATCGGACTTTTAATAATACTGAATCATAGTGAATAAAAGAAAAGAAGAAATACAAAACTTTAACTGCCATCTTACCCCTTACGATGGTTTTAAGGAAAGCGCTAAAGTAAAGCAGACAGAATGAATGAAATAACGAATGAGAGAGAATAAAGAAAAAAATGAAGGGGATGACAAAAGAAAAAAAATAATATTAATGTTGATATTAAGAATTATAAAAAGAGAACTATAACATTTATGTATATTAAATAATATATATATATTTTGTGGTACTTATGGGAGATATTAAAAATTAAATAAATATATATATATATATATCACACAAAGATACCCTAACACTAAAGTATATTTTCATGCCATAATTCAATCTCCATCTTCATCTTTACATTTCAACTTTACAGGTATAGTATTCTTTATATATATATTATATATATATATATATATATATATATATAAAAGAATATATGAAAGAAATTATTCTATTGCAAACACAAAGATAATATGAATAATAAAACACATGTTTAAAAATAATTATTTTTGCTGTGTTAAATCCAGTCTGAACGGTAAGTGTATCATTTGATTTCAAATCATATTGACTTTTTTCCAATTTTCTTCTAGTTTCTTTCATTTATTACCGATCAAGATTTTGAATTTCTAAGTTTTTGTATTGACATTTTTTGAAAGTTTAATTTTTGTGGGTGTTTTTAACGAAAAAGAAAAAAGAGACTGCTCTCCATCCATTAATTTATTGATAACAATCTTTGTGTGTTTGTGTTCGTGTCTATTTATGTATGAGAGAAAGAAAGAACGCAATTTCAGGTGGCATATAGGGGTAAATAAAAAACTACAAGACTAAATTCTATTGTTATTTGCGCGAGGCAGAAAGAAGAAAAAGTTATTTTAACAAAGTCAACGGGTATCTATATAGTTAGTAACATTCATTTGAAATTTCATTTATATAAATTTGAATTGATTTACAATGTCATTATATGAAAACATTTATTCTACTAAAATAGTCACAGGCAAAAACATAAAACTTTCTGACATATCAAAAATGAATTCGTAGGTAAAATATTAAAGTCAATTTGAATTCAACCATTCTTAAAATATGAGTGCAAACTTGCAAAAATCATTTAATATCACCCTCTTCAACAAATAAAGTTAGTTTAATATATATATATATATATATATATATATATATATATATATATATATAAAGACGGAGAGGGTAGTCCAAAATAGTTTATTTATATTCATGGATTTTATCGAGAGTATTATAAAATATTGAAAGAAAAACTCAACGTATATTTAGACGTTCATAAGTCGAGGCTTATTTCGACAGTGCAAGTTTACTTACATTGTCTTATTCAGACAGTTCAAAAAACTTTTTTTTCATCTTTCTTTTCTTTTCTCGACGGTCTTAAGAAGACAATGACAGTAAATTTGCACTGGCGAAATAAATCTCGATTTATAACTGTCTATATATATATATATATATATATATATACGAGGGGATGCTGAGATGTTCTTGAGGCGCAACACTTCCTAAAATCTATGTTTGGATGTTTGGTTATTGAAATATTGTTTCATTAAAGCGGTTCGAGCCGATAATATTTCAGTCACTCTTTTCAAATATATATATATATATTATTGAAGAAAATGATCATTCGAACTACAATTATGTATTAATGCTACTACTAATTACAATAATAATAATAGCCTCCACGTATCAAGTTAATTCTATGACAGATCTCATTCTATGACTAACCTCATCGAAGGCAACAACAACAGCAACCATTAAGACAAATAAAAAATGTATAATACATATTTAGGAAATAGATTATATCTAACATATTTTAAAATTATTTGTTTAAATATTATTTTTAACGGATACTCATATTTGAGTAGATGCTCTGTTTTTATCATTAAATAGTATATTTTTATTTACATATAACTTAATATTCGCGAAATCTTGTTAAAAATATACATCTTCAGTTTAATGTTTAAACAAATAGATTAAATGTATGTCGGATTTAATCCATTTCCTAAAAGAAATTGTTTGTTTACGTTAGGTTACGAGACAATGCAGAAATGTCTATTTCGAGAACTGGGAGGGATGTGTGTTCAAAAGCACTATTCTGATTTTTTTCTGTTGTCAAGGGACGTATTTTTTATTAACAATTTTTCTTGAATATTCAGGCCAGTAAATAAAAATAGTGTTTAATAATAAAATTAGAACAAGAACTCAAATATGAGTATCTATTAAAAATAACGTTCAAGCCAAAAAATTAAAAATAGATAATAATGTTAATAATATGAAAGTGTTGATCATGCTTATAATTACTGGAGCAGCCAAATTCAAAGACCATCACCAAGGCATTGGGTAATAACACAATGCTGGAAATAAGACAATACCATCTAAAAAAACAGTTTTATCCATATGAAAACCTAAGTGGTTTGAAAAGGTTCCCTTCCACTTCTTCTCCACTGTTTGAGACCTAAGCTGTAAAATAAAATAATAATAATAATAATAATAATAATAATAATAATAATAATAATAATAATAATAATGCTTCTAAGTGCACGAGAATGATTAAAAATAATTTGATACACATAAATAAAATCCCAGGACCCTCTTCCGCCACTCTCTGAGAACCGAAAATTTTGTTCCTGAAAAATATGCCCAGGAAAAGTAAATATAATCTAATATGCTAAATAAACTTTTGAGAAAAACTTTCCATTTCTCAATAACTCAGGTAAAAGGTTTAGTAATTTTTTTGTATTATAAAATAGCAAACCAGAAAAAGCCTCTCAGCAGAAATTAAGGTATTTTTAACTGGACCACATGTGCAAGTTTATGCATTGCTTTTATCAGAATGTGTTACCACTCCGTGTACATTTAACTGGGATGTATGGGACTGGAATATTAGCTTCCTAACCCAGAAACAGTTTTATGGCGTACTGATCTTTTACTAAAAAAAATTATTAATAACGATCATGTATTTGATAATGATGATGATGGTGATGATGAAAAAATGGCGAATTTGGGAATATTAAATACAAATTTTTGCGCTTATACGTCATTGAAAATCAGCATAGGTCTCAAAAATCTGAATAGAAAACAGTAATTGGAACGTAGCATTTTATCAAATCAGAAACGATATTATATGAGAGTAGCATTCGTACCGATAATAATCTTTGGATTGTTCCCGAGTAGGCGATAGGTTATGCAAGGATATCAGCACATATAAAAATAAAGATAAAGTTTTCAATCATTAAACAAAAGATGGCAGCAAAGAGTTCTAGTGAAACACCTGTACACAAGATTTCGCCAGGCCCGAAATTATGCCTTGAGTTACATGAAGATTATCATCATAGTAATAATAACAATGATGATGATAATGTTAATATCAGCAGTTGCAATAGTCACAAATTATGTGCATATCTGAAGCAATTTATTGATGTAAAGTCGTGTTTTCACTTGAGCTTACATTGCTTTATAAATACTTACCGTTGAACTAGTGAAAAGCAAACTAATTATTGAATATAATGTTCATAATTTATGCTCGACGTTCTTGGATGATGATTTAATCATTGGGTACATAAACAAATGATGAGTTAATCATTGCATAAATAGCCAAACAAATGTCTTTGTATTTAGTTATTATCCTAATATTTCGATCGTTATACTTTTCGATTTTCTTCAGGCGTCCGTTGATATGGATAATTTGCAGGGAATGTAGAAACGAACACTTCATTTAATGCACAGGCAGTAGATTGTTCTTGTTTTACTCTCCATATCTAGACATATATCATCTTGTTATTTACTACTACTCAGTTATGCTCCTCTTGTTTCTACTGAGTAAGTCTGTACTACCTGGTCCATGATTTGAGCTTTCAATGTCACCAAATTCACGAATCAAAGCTTTAATGATGTAACTTTAAAATACCCTGACGTTTACTCGAATCAACAGGCACCGAAAGAAGTCTGGAGAGCATAACGTTGTTTTAATTTCATTGAAGTTAGGGAAAATAGTCCAAATGTAAATAAAATAATATTGAGGAAGATGTTGCTGATAATTTCCATAATTACAATGAAATACAAATATGAAGAAATAATTCTAGTAAGGTTTTTCTTGCAGTTGTTTTTGATGATGACGACGAGGATGACGACGGCAAAGAGGAAAACGGGGTGTAAGATATAACAAGTATGGTTGTTGTTGTTGTTGTTATTATTATTATTATTATTATTATTATTATTATTATTATGATACTGATGATGATAGTATAATTTGTTATTTAAAGCTCTGAGATGAAATATCAATATTCGAGCACGTATTCAAACAAGAATCATCATCTATGTTTTTTCGAATACTATGTTTCGGCCAGTATGATTTCCAACCTTTCTACTTTTTATTGTTATAAAAAATTCAACTTATTTGTTATCGCTTTGGATTCATTTATTCATTTGATTGTTCCATACGAGACAAAAAAATTTAAAAAAATTTAACAATGATTTCGAAACGTATAATTTAAATGAAAAGAAGAAACTGAATTATTTCTTGATTAGAAAGAGATTAGGGAAAATTTATATATTTGTTTAACTATTTAACAATATTTTCCTATGAAAAGATAAATATTTTCAATATGTATATTTTTGGCAAGTTATAGATAAAATAATTAATGCACCTTTAACCTTCCACTGATTATATTTCTGCCAATCTGTGAAGTGTTATTGGCACTTATATAATTCGATATATAATTCGATATTTTTTAAACTTTGAAGACGCATGTCAATATCAGAAGCCCCTTCGATTGTTACATTCCCTCACAAAAGAACTTTTTTGTATTTTATATTGAGATGTCAATCCAAAATCTTTCAAAGTAAAAAAATAATGAAAAAAAGTATTATATTGTGAATGTTTTCTTCTTCTCGCTGCTATAATAATTATTAAGTAACATCTCTCTTTACAAAAGATTATGTTAAGCAAGTTCGAGCTTCTCAACAGCTCTGGTTTCTAAAAGTCAAATATAATATTAAGGGATATATGCATTGTTTTTACGTCGCATATTTTGAAAGTTTCAGTTTAGATGACATTATTTCTAACATTTCAACATACTTTTTAGTAACGAAAATAACGATAATGGCTACAAAAATTTGACTATTGCGTTGTTAAATTCTTTTGTCAAAATTTCATTAGCGGTAGTTTTGATACACAAGCATGACAGTTGTTCTCTAAAGACACACACAATCATTATATATATATATATATATATATATATATATATATATATATATATATTCCGTGTATTTCCGCGTTAAGACGACCCTGAAATTCCCAATATACTCTTAATATTTTGAGGTCGTTTTATAATTCTACAATTCTAAAAAAGAATGATTATTTAATATTGAAAAAAGTTAAAACCAAGAAATGTATTTTCTTTTTGGTTCAACGAAAAATGTATAAATAAAAAAGGGATTAAAAATAAATCTAAAGTAGCAGGTATTTTAAAACTTAAATCCTAAAATTCCCCTTAAAATCTTGTACTAAAATTTAAAAAAAGAAATCTTAATTTCTGAGTGATATTTGTTGTTAGGCTAATCTCGGCCTCAGTGCAATAACCAGCAAAATACATAAAACGATTCACATTATCAAATAAACTGATAATAAAATGAATAAGACCAATTCTACCTTATATTAATAGCAGTGGTATATATTATTATCATACATTTTCGTACTGTCATTAGCGGTATTTTATGATTGTCGATAAAATATAAGTAAATAGTTATTTATACAAAAAGCTGTTTGTAGCTGTTTGGATATAGAAGAAAATAAAAGAAAGACAAATTATTCGCAAGGGATCACGTGATGTAACAAAGCAATTGCTTCTCCTTTAGGAAAAATACGATATAAACACGACATAAAATATGATATTTTGTTTATTTCGAATTTTTATGAACACAGTAAGTAACAACATATCTAGTAACATCATTTTTACATAAACAATAAACAGTTTTCTTATATAGCAGGTATCGGATATATTTATGAAAATTTGCTATATTTTTTACCTCATTTTATCTGAAGGTCGCCTTATATGCGGAAATATATATATATATATATATATATATATATATAGTCATTCGCAGACTATATATATATATATATATATATATATATATATATATATAAGAGTAAAAACAAATGTAGTAAAAATCCACAGTTCGTATCATTTAGTGCTTAAAAAGTACTCAATACAAAGTAGAGCAATATAACATTATAATATTTTTATTATAATTCATTACTCAAAATCTTTCATGTTTCAATACTCTGAACTGGTTAATAACCATCACCTGACGAAGTACAATTCAAAATATTGAGACATGAAATCTTTTATGTAGTCATGTAAAGTTTTATTATAATCACTTAAAATAAAAAATATTCTTATGTTATATATATATATATATATATATATATATATATATATATATATAATTTCTGAAAGTTTTATCTTCGCCAATGATGTGACGAAAAAGTAATTTTATTGCCAAATAAACAATATCTACATTAGGGTGTCGAAACGTAGTTCAAGTTAAACCGCTGAACGATTAGCCTTTACTGTTGTGTGTATCGTTATAGGAATTCAATTTTAATTAATTTCAATTCAATACATCTGCGAAACCTCCTGCGATTTGAGAAAAAAGAATATGTGAAAATAAAATTTATATGACAGTAAACAACGCAATGCACTTAGGGGCTACTGAAAAATTCCTGGTGCCATTTTAACCTGAAAATTTTGTTCTAATAAAAAATTAATATGATTTAGTCAGACAAAAAATTCTATAATATAGGAGTCATCTACGATTAATATATAAGAAGACTATATTTAATATATTTGTGCTGAATGTTTGTGAGATATGCTGAACAGGAAAATACATAAACAAATAAAACGAAAAGAAAAATAAGTAATAATGAATTGAATTAAAATTAAAATATTATTTCTATGATGATAACTTTAAAATAAAGAAAAGCAACAAATGTTAGAACGCCTAACCTGAATTGGTTTTCATCACGCCAATGTAAATTTTGTCCTTGTTATTTTTGTGTTGACGCCCGAGAATTACGGTATAAAATTTTCTTTTGAAAATTGTCTTACATATCATCCATTCTATCGGTTTCTCATCCAACTTTATATATATATATATATATATATATATATATAGGTATAGATGTCCAGTCGGAAAACGATGAGGATAATCCAACAAGATTAACTTAATATAAAATATTAAGTGTTATATTTATATACAGAGCTCAATGGATGTTATCCAGAGAAATATGATATTTATAAAGGAAAATTCAACACGTCATTTTAATTGGTTATAAATTATAATTCATTTCTATGAGCTATGGCACAATTTTTTGTACCAAATAGAAGGAATATTGTTAAGTCTGATGAAATGATCTAATTAAGCTCATAGAAATGAATTATAATTTATAACCAATTAAAATGACATGTTGAGTTTTCCTATATATATATATATATATATATATATATATATATATATATATATATTATAGAGAGGGAATATAGACACAAGACACTCTCTAAATTAATACTTCATATTTCAATTGAACCTACTTGGAGCACACTAACACACTTTAACATTGCGTCAAGCAATTATTGGCTGTATATTTTCGACGTCGTTTCACAAGAATCAGCATACCACACTTGGCCTCACGTATATTAACATTGCAGAAAGAATGTCTGTGTTCATATTCACTGTTAGGTCTCCGTAAACGATCAGCAAGCAATATGAATGTTTTCATGTAGAATTCTATTATATACATTTACTTCGGATGTATCTTAAATGTTAGACGCCATGGTTTTGCCAGAGTGACACTTGGCAGTTATATTCGACAAAGTAAATCGTAATATTGGTTATTGATGGTAACTTTTGACCGCCACTGCCATACACCCACCAACCACCCCTGATGTTTTGATTGAACACAGTGAATATATATTATGCATAATATATATATATTTACTTGTTATATATATTATATATATATTAATATATGTATGTATATAATATATATATGTATATAATATTTATATGTATTATTTATATATATATATATATATATTATATATTATTATATATATGTTATATATTATTTTATATATATATGTCGACACCTCGGTGTCGACATATATATAAATATTTGGTGTTTGAACAAATATATATATTTGGTGTTTGAACGTAATCTTCAGAGCTTAAAAACTGCATTCCAGCATGTAACAAGCTGTCGCTACTCGGTGCCTACATTTATGTTTACACACGCTCTATCTCATTTGTATAGTACTTAATCCATTATTTTACAAAAAAATATCAGTGAAAGACACTTATAATTAAGCAAACAATATTAATCTTTATTTATTGCATTTCTTGTCAAACTTATTAAATTCTAAATGTAATGTCAACTAATTTTTAAGCATTTATCGTATGAGTGATGGCATCGAGTCATCCGATTGTGCTGTATTTTACAATGACACTGATTTACGGACGATACCTTTGCTATTTTCTTTGTGAATTTCATTCGTTATCATTTGATAAAATATCTCGATTATTTGTTGCTCTGTTAAAAAGTATAATTATTATCAATTGCTCACTTCTGTAAGCATATATCAAACATGAAACTTCTTTGTTTCCTTTCCTTTGCTTTATCGAGTTTTCTACATAAAAACAAAACAAAACTATAAAATGACATTTAATGGGATAAAAAGGCACATGTGTAAAGGAAAATAAGTTAAAATGCGATAATTAAAAAAATATTACGTGTTCACCTTGACCAATAGATTGACCACAATTTTTTTTTCAAATAAAACCTGTTGTTGCTATTCCCATGTATTGAAGAAAATATCTAGAAAGTTTTCATTTGATTCTAATCAAAAACTTCTACTGTATTCGACCTGAGTTCAGGCGCACTGTGGATATATTTGTTGAAAAATTAAAAAAAATAGAAAAATCGTCTCTGCAATAGAAACAGTGGAACCCAAATAAAACTGCAGTGACTTTTTGGTTTTTAATAATTGAGAAGAGAGCCACACACACACACACACACACAGACACACACATAAATACACACACACACACGCACAAAAATATATCTGTATACATATATATACATATAGTGAGTGTGTGCGCGCGCGTATGTGTTCTAAAAGGTACACCTAATGTTTGCATTAGATATGAAAATAGCTTTATCCTGACCAAAAGTAATGACGAAGTAAAAATATAAAAACTTATATGTAAAATAATTAAGTCTTTGATTGCACTTAAGATATTAATTTCAAAAATAGAATCTCTTTCATAGATATCTTAGTTTACTCTAATACCCATATTTTTGCCAACCATTTACATAAAAATACAAAACAAAAACCCCAATATCCGACGAATTTCCTGTCTTTTTTAACAAAATTACAAACATCTCTAAAGCTGCTATTAAAAAAATATCAATCAGGTTCAATTTATCTCCTTTTTCTCATACATAAAGCACTAAAAAATTCAAACAAAGATTTATTGTTAATAGAATGGATTTTCTATGGAAAATGTGACAACGAAATCCGAATCCCTTCCAAACGCTAGGCAAAGCAATAAGAAACAAGAAAATAAGTGTCATTAAAAACAAATCTCCTCAGAAATGAATAAGAGAAGGAAACAAAAATTTGATTCTACAAAAATATTCTAGGAATAACATGGACTGTACACGTGAGCAAAGATAAAGTTTTAAAGAAAATCTACAACAGAAAGGAGAGTCGTAATTAAAATAAGAAAATACTAGTGGAAATTTCTAACAAATGTAATGGGGAAAGAGGAAATGATAAATGCAAAAGAGACAAAGGAAAACTGCGCATGATCTAAGTAACGAAGTGAACATGGTTGACAGAACAGGGATTAGGAGAGATAAAAAAAGACAAAGAACATTGATTATGATAATATAATAAAGACAAGAACAGCTAAAATTCAGTTTTTTCCTTTCAAACCAGAAGTAGCAAGATTATGAAAAATATATGCTTATTATTGGTAGGTAGACATCTGCCGTTGAACATGATAAATGAATTGTTGTTATATTACAAAAATTAAAATCTTATTATCATTCCTTATAATTTAGTAAGCATCTTCATCGTCATTAGGTAATAATAATTTAATTTAGGAATTTTCTAGCTTATTTTTATTATTCTCTACCATATGATGCACACACATTAAATATGTATGTTGGAAATACAATTAGAATATTGTAAGTTATAAGTGTCATTTATATTAAAAGATATAAAATTAAAGACATTTATATTTCCACTTCTATTCCTCAATTAAAAGATAAACGCATTATTTATAATATCACGAGTACCGTAGGGGCATTAAATGTACCTGTTCGTCTTGTGCATATTACCCTGAAAAAGATTTTCTTTCTTCAGTCTAGTTTTGGATTCAGAGACTTCCCTCCGTAAGATTGGTTGCCACCTCAAGACAAGCGAGCACAGTCAGCCCTGTTATTTATACCATTACTGGGACAAGAAGATATGGATTCATACCTTTTCCAAAGAGATTTGTGCGAAATTGAACTTAAAAAACTTAAAACTTTATGAATTCGGGTCGCTATTTTCTCTTTCTGAGTCACTTTTTAACCAAGTGGATAATATAATTTCTATGTTTCTTTTTTTTTTGCCTTACAACAGCATAAAGCCCAAAGAGCAAAGGCTGAGATTAAACGCATTAAGAATAACACTAATTCTTACCGATTTTGATAATATCCAGAAATATGGCCAATGACACGAAATCTCAAATACTTGGACAATTTTTCTATTCACTGGGAACTCATATACGTAACCATGTGGGGAAAATGGAAGAATTAATAAAGATTTTAATAGTTCAGTCAGTTGCCATGTGATACACGCTTGGGCGATCAGGTCTCTTTCGACTAGGCAGAATATTACTTTCTGCGATAGACTGCTTGCAGAAAGCACCAAATTTCTCCTGCTATTCAACCCATAGCTTGAAAACAAAGAAATGGGATGGATTAATTTCTTTCCAAAATGTATTTGTGCATAAGTGAATGAAACGAATTTGACTGGAATTTGAACTTAACTCACCGACTTCTCATTCGAAGCAAAATCTATTACACCACATTAAAAATATATATTCCAGCAAATAACCACAATCAGTTCTGATTACACTGATGATTATGGTTACGGCTACTACTTTGATGGTGTACATCTGTTTCAGTTCTTGTGCAGGATTCTAACATTTTCCCCTTTTTCCACTTCCTTCCTTGGAAGATGTTTGATTTAGACAACATATAAATTTTCAAACTAAATCTTTCCTTCACCATAAGCGTTAGCTTTTCTTATTTTGATAGTATATTTCGTTTGTATTTAAAAGTCCGAAAATATTTGCACTTTTATTTTTAAGAGTAGATAGGCTTGTGTGCAGTTATTTCGTTATGTTTGTCTTGTGGTAGCAAAGTTATTCCACTGAAATTGTTTTTCTTAATCCATCGCCCTGAACATTGTCTTTCTTTTGAACTAATATCATTTGTTTATCCTTTCTCTCCAAAAGTGATTTGTTATTTTCGTTTTTCATTAGCTTTTGTCCTGATGTAATTAGTTCTAATCCACTTATTGAGTTTTCACACGAGTAGCAACTGATGGTTTAAACTGAAAATTGGGTGGTAAGCAATTATTGGAATTTCACCCCTGTAGTAAAAGGGGACTTGCACTGGGACATCAAGTCATGACAACACCCCAGAAACTTTCCTCGCCATTCTAGTTCGTTTTATTAGTGATTTCGTCCTATTAGTGTGATATAATTTCTAATGCTTATAGCTATTTTGAAAAGCTAGCATGGAATTTGTTTATTGCACTTACGATGTTGAAATATGAAGTCCATATCCTCCCAAAACTGCTGAATCTTACAGTATAACGTGTAACATATATTATTAATATTTCCCTAAATTAATTTCACTAACAAAGTAGTTTATAGTGAAATGCGAAGAGAAATATTTCTCCTTATTAGCCTGCAATTTTACCAACATACATATGTATAATAATGGACCCCTTTCAGATGTTATTATTTGTTACATTTCTCAACATCTCAAGATATGTTTCTAGCTTTGGCTTTTAATGTCTCTTTGTAAACTGTCAAGTTCTGGCATGCAATCTTGGATTATGTGCTCTATTTACATATCAACATCTTATGTAATCTTGATTTTTTCTTCTAAAATAGATTCTGATTTAAGAGTATTCAGCTTGATTACACAATCATTTACAAAATTTCTAGTCTATCATTTTTTCAGCTACCCATGTTTATTTTTCTCCTAATGTTTTGCCGACTAGCTGCACTCGATTTGTAATAGTAAAATTAACCTTTTCTATACAGAGTACATTTTGTATTCTTTTACCGAATAGTTAGTCTTACTTGGGTTGAAACAGATAAATAGTTTTCCGAGAACAGTTGGGAAAAAATGTTTTAAGAAAATTATTTAAATTCACTATTATAACTCCTAGTACTGATGGTAGTTTCTTTCTTGGAGTAGTGTGAAAAGTTAACATGTTCATTATATCATTATTTCCATTTCTTTTTAGATATGCTAACTATTTTTATAATGCTGCTACTGAAAACGTCAAAACCAGTGCGAATTTTGTTATTATATGTAGATTTTTCTGATTTCTTTAGTGTTAGTCTATGGTTTCAAATGAAGTATCGTTTTCGAATTGTTTTCTGTTCGTAGTTCTATTCAGAGTGTGGTCCTCATCAGTTCCTCGACTGATTCAATCGTCCGAGGGACCAGAGGGCAGAAGAATCCAAGCTGATGAGTTGCAAGCAGAACATAGTGTCGAAAGACAAAATGTCGAACAGACAATGTACCGAAGGAACAAAGTGCCGAACAGATATAATGTTGAAAAAACAAAATTTCAAAATGACGAAATTTCAAAATAAAAACGAACATATCGCCATGATTTTAATATAATCAGTTAAGCTATTCTAAACATTTTATTGCTTAGCTTTGTCATCATTGGCATGAATAATAGCCTTAAAATGATTAAGACTCCATAATAATCTTTGTAATGTCTTCATAAATGATAAAGAAAATAATTTTACCACAAATTGTATTTACTTCTGAATAAATTATTTAAGTCTTTACTGTGGTTTAAATGCAGACCACTATTTAAAAAAAATAGCAATTGTGTTGAAAGATGATTCCCACGGTTGTTTTTATATTAGTTTAAAATTTTAAAATAATTATTTACCGGCAAGATAGTTGTAAGCTAAGTAAAAAGTATTCTATTGTAGGCATATTTCTTGCCTTTTGTCAGCTCGACTATTTTTATGTTAGGGACTTTGTCCAATCCAACCCTTTGTTTGTTCGATACTTACACCTTCGATACTTTTTTGTTCGGCATTTCGTCTTTTGACACTTTGTCCTTCAAAACAATGTCTGCGCATTGATCTGTCGAGCGGACATGTTAATTTGATTCGTTTCCATGATCTTTTCAGTGTGTCCAGAGATAGCTTGGCGACCTACATCTCTTCTCCATGCATTTGACCAATAGCTGAAACCACCAAAATAATGTGGGTCGCCCTCTAACCGTGTCTCAAATATCAGGGTTTGAATTTAAAGTTGTTTTTCTTCTAGACTGGTTACCACTCAAAACTATAAGACCCAATCTGTCCTGTTATTTATCCATAGAGACCTAATGGATTCCTACGTTTCCTAAGGAATGACAAGAATTCAAACGCAGCTCACTAATTTCTCAATCAGAGCCGCTATCCATTATTCAAATGTAGTACGGTATATTCAACTATTCTAAACCCATTTAATCATATAAGGTCTTATAAATGCTTATAAATCATATAAGGTCTTATAAATGCTTATAAATCATATAAGGTCTTATAAATGCTTATAAATCATATAAGGTCTTATAAATGCTTATAAATCATATAAGGTCTTATAAATGCTTATAAATCATATAAGGTCTTATAAATGCTTATAAATCATATAAGGTCTTATAAATGCTTATAAATGCGTATAGAATATTCTAAGAAATGATTAAACAGATATAGACATTCATTCCTACTACGTACAACTATATCTACAACATTCAATATTTCTGATTAGTGTAACGTACAATATTACAATTCCTATTCTGTGTTTTCTTTTTTCCTTTAAACCATTCCAATAGAAATCGTATTCTATGTGTGAAAGAGTCACTGTCAAGTAGACGTAACTTCTGCATACAAACAACACCAAGATACGCTTTGATTTATTGCTCTAAAAGGCGATTTTATTAAGAAATCATCTGAACCTAACTGAACTGATTTTTCTTATTTACTATATAAGAAAATATTATTTCTATTTTTCAGTCCTTTATTCACCTACGACAAGTTGTCTCCTTCGTATTCATCTTTATTTATTATTTTTTGCTGTCCTGTATTTAACTTAGTCTACAGTAATTATCTTTTTGTCGTTAGAAGCGATTCAGACTTATTTGTGTTCCTGCACTTGATGAACAAACAAGCAGTCTTCTCAGCCCGGGCGCAATATGTTGACTATTAACTTGCACATTTTGTAATTTGCTTTAGATTATTTTTAAAAAAATATCGTAACAGTTGCACGTTTTTTTACTTTATTTGTTTTAGTGCTATTAATTACATATTTCACGAATGCATTTTTCGTTAAACTTGTGTTCAGATTATGTTTCTTAGTTTGAACACACCTTTTGTTTGCTTTTTCTTGCTTTTAGTTTTCCTTCTTCCGTATTTTATTTTTATTTTATTCTAACAACAATTTCTGTTTTAGGTAGCGATTAGGGATGATGTACATGGTTTAGTATGTACCTCACCCCTATGACATTTCATGACTAAATGAAAGCGTATTATAAATGCCACATTATAAAGTCACGTCTCTAATAATAATAAATAGAATATGGGATAACGGATTAGGGCGACTAACATGTACATAATTTGTGTTGGTAAGTTAAGATGAGCTACAATAAATAGCCAATTAACTCACACAGATCCGCTTGTTAGTTACCTGACTTTAACTAGTTGGTTGACGCACAGTGAGCTGCAGTAGTGGCCTGGTGTCGAGAGGGTTGAGGATGGGATTCACAATTCTGAGAATACCTTTAATCGGAGAATTATTGAATATCATTTGAAAGAACTAGGGAAACCAACATGTATATATTTCTAACTGAACCTCATCTACAAGGCTATATGCTCCTTTTATGAAATTCGGTCACCATATAGCACACATGTAGTTATGATGGGCGTCACACATATTGATAATATATTTGTAAATTAATCTCGGCATTAACGAATTTAAGCTGACAGCATGATAGTATTTGAACTTATTACCTTCTTGATTTCTTTAACAGTCTGTATACGAAAGCACTTATCATAAACTTTTAGTTCCCAATACAAATAAGTAATGATACTATTTAATCTTTTACGCTGAGTTTTGTCTGACTGCATCTCATTTCCAATAACCGTTTTCTACAAGACATCTATGACCCAAGTCATTGTGTCATGGGAAACTTGTCTGGGCTATGAATTTTTACACAGTTCCTCAGACATACATGATAAATTTACTAACAAATCTATTTACTAGGCTATACCATTTGAAAGTGAACATGAGATGAGTTTTAATAGTAAAAATAAATTTAAATATTGTTCTGTCTCTTTATTATCTAAGTTGATTGGCAAAATCTTCCGAATCAGATTTGCCAAAAAATTATAACGCGTGAACACGTTTGAAATCTATTAGACTAAATTTGCCAAAATTTAGAAAAAAATACCCATTTAAATATTTATTTCTGACGCACCATCATTTTGGCTTATTTTGTTTATTTTTTATGGTGAAACAAACAAAAGTGACATGGAGAAAACGAGAAAACAGCCTAAAATGTAGTTTAATTTCATTGCTCAATCAAATTCCTGATGACAAACGACTTTAGTTACCGATCTAGACAAAGAAAAACACTTTGTTACTATAAACATCTATTCTCACAATGACTTTCTTCCGAAATGATCCATTACTAAGTTTCAAAGGCGATCCGTAGATAATCGTAAATGTAGAGGACAAATAAATACCTTTACCGTGGCTTAATATGATCATTCCAAGAAAATTCTTTTGAGACTGGCATTGTTTATCCATAATAAAGTTTCTTACCATTACTTTATTCTCTTTTTTATGCCGTTAATGAATATTAATGCAATTTATTTTCTTTGATTCTTTTATTAATATAATTGTTTTTTGCTTTATTTTGCCCATCGAAATTTTGTGAATGATTTTCTGTGTTATTTTGACTATTTACAAATGATAGCCTTATAAAAGCCGATGAAAACTTGTAAGTTTTGCCAGGTCTTAGACTCAGAATTGAATGTCTTCCTTATATTTCTCTCGAGGTGGCGGAGAACATAATTTTTAGTAACGGGTAGTATGTGTATATGCCTAACATGAACTGTGTTTACAAAAGGGAGGATCAAGTCAATTGACTTTTCAAATGTTGAAATAACGTATAAAGGAAGCATTTTTGCTAATTAAGTAACTTAACAGAAAATTCTAAATTAAGGAACTATGAAAGAATACTATCACACAAATATTGTTCTGTTATATTTAACACGGTGAACAATTTCTCACACTAATAAAATTTGTATAAATATAAGAAAACCATAAGTTCCAATAGAACATTCTAGAGTATATCCACAGCTCAGAATGTACCCGGGGTTATTTTATGTTAGCTTGTTGCATGGGAAAGATGGATGTTAGCCTATGTAAGTTTAGAAAATGATATAACACATAAAACGAACCATAAAATCAGCTAAACTCTAGCTTAGCCTATTTTATGGTCCATTTTATATTTTACTAGCAGTATAGCCCGGCGTTGCCCGGGTGTAATGAAAGCTTTAAAACTAATCCATGGTTCTGGAGCTCAGACTCAGCCTAAAAAATATTTGTGTGAAGTTTGGTGAGAATCGGATAAAAATTCTGGATTTGTATAAAGGACATACAGACAGCTAAACACACGCACAAACATCTTGCCTTATATATATATATATATATATATATATATATACATTAGCGATATTCTGCACTATTGTAAGGACTGCAACCTTGAAACTTCTTAATATCGTTTCTTATGTCTTTGTCTATGAGTGTATCAAATTTGATTAAAATCGAATCACTCCTATAACCCGATTTTTTCGATTATCAATTTTCAATATTTATCGGAGGTACCTTAACACAAAATCTAGCAAAGAACACTCACAGACGCTTATAGTACAACTGTGTAAATCTTCAAGAAATTCGGTTCAGCCGTTTCGGTGTCTATAGGTAACGGACACACAGACACAGACACATCCACACAGACAAAGTTCCATTTATAAATAAGTTTAAATATCATATACTCCACTTTATGCAACAAGCACAGTGAATAATATGGGTTATTTTTTAAGCTATATATTATTCCATGCACAGATGATAATCGAGGATATTGTCGATCAGGCAATGTAACAAATGCACTGAAATTTGTTTTACTCATTCTGCAGCCCTCAATTTTATTACGGTTCCTTGGTTTGTGCATTAAAGGATTTTAGTTCCGGATACCGATTGTATTTGACAAGGATATGAAATTCTAACAATTCGAAGATGAAGAAATATAAGCTTTTATCATAAAGAAATCTGTATACTCTGTGTAAGTTTACGTAATAGTTATGTTGACTAAAGACAATTGATTTCTTTTTGAGGAACATAGATACTTGATTACTATTGAAATTGTTAATGTCAGTCATTATTATTTGATTAGTCATTAATTCGAATTCTAGTTAAAAAACAGTTGTTGATGTTAATATTACAATCGGGCATAAACTGATCTAGTTTAGTTTTACACCTCAGTATAAGGCGATGGGTCCGGTATAAAATATCCCTAATAACACTATAGGGTAAATTGTCTGAGGGTTTAATCTCGGTTGCTATACTGGTTAACTTTATAAACATATTTATTCGTTTTTTAATTCAGTTTAGAGAAAAACCGACATTTCAAATTAAGAAATGAAAAACAATTTAATACCACTTAAACGTTTTAAGATTCACAATAACTCAGCAATGTTTACGACAAAATAACATTCTCTCAGAAAAATGATTGTTAAATATGCTTTAGAACAAATTCTGATTCTGCCGGTTAAGAAATAAATGTTTGTTTCCTAAAATCAGTTCATTTTTATAATAAACATATACATCTATGAATTTAATATAAACCCAATGAAATAGAATGAATTAAACATTTTAGTTGTCCAGTGCATTCTGCAGTTCAGCGTGATTGTTCTTCTTGTTGTATCAGCAAAATTTGATTCAGGGCTATAACAAAACACTCTGTGAAAAAAGAACATTTTACCGATTACACATAAGACTAGCTAGCCAACAATTTCTAAATGAAATCTGATCTCTGCAGAGTTGTGATATTAATAGCTCTTTCATTACATCTCTACAGAGTATTAACGATGAGCTGTCACAAATTGTTTCGACAGTCATAAGTATATTTTAGTATCACTGATATTGAATACACAGTAAATGTTCATGACACTGACAGCTTCGGTTCATTACTATTAAAAAAGCGTCACATAATTTCCTGCACTTTGACCAAAATGAAAAAGGTATTTCCTGCATAATCAAAACTGAATAAGCAAAACTTATGTTCAATATTTTGTTTGTATATCTTTTTGTTAAGATCTGAAAAATAACAACAACTGAAACTCTGAGATGTATAATGAAAATAGTAGGCTTGTATAATCTTACTCACACATGACATAGCAAAAGAAACAGTGAATAAAATACCTAACGCTATTTAACAAAAAAAAAAAAAAGAAAAAAGAAAAGATAAACAAAACAAATATCAATAGAATAGTACTAGTTAATAATTAATGAAATAAAACAATGGTTCGCTGTGTTATGCCAGACAATTCTCACAAACATCCTTCTTACAAGTTTATAAATCTACCATTCGCCGGTGCATTGAATATTGCAGCCATATTTGGTCTGGTTCTATTGCTATATATCTCTCGCGATCCTCGACAAAATTCAAAGAAAGTTCTGTAATATTATATGTCCTGACATGGAACCACAAATTCATTCCTTTCCCCAACTGCGATTTTCCTACAAATATTTTCATGAAAATTGTTCTAATGAGTTTTCATTTCAGGTAACCTCGACTGCAGCATTTAAAGCATAATACAAAATTGGAAGGCAAAAAAAAAACCTGCTCTTCAACAGGGTGTTTCATCTAAGGATGAAACAATCATTTTGGAGAAAGAGGAAATACTCCAACGATGGGAAGAATATATAAAAGATCTTTTCCACGTCTAGAAGTTATGCTTGGATTCGTAATCGGAGGCTACAATTTAAATAGCCTAAGGTACGCAGATGATACAGTGCTGATAGCAGACACAGAAAGGAAACTACAAGACCTCCTACAGAAGGTATCAGAAGAAAGTAACAAGAATGGACTAGAAATAAACTGCACGAAAACCATAGCATGGACATCAGTAAAATGGGCAGCCAAAATGCCAAATACAGGTTGGGGATACCAGAATCAAGCAGGTACAAAAATTTAAATACCCGGGAAGCGTTATAACAGAACACGGAAAGTGCGACACAAAGCACCGAAGGCGAATTCGCATGGCGAATGAAGCATTCTAGAAGTTGAGCAAGGTATTAAGAAACGGAACAATTTCGCTAGAAACTAGGAAAAGAGTACTGGATTACTACGTGCTGTCCGTCCTTCAATATGGCAGTGAATGCTGGACAATATCATCAAAGATGAAGGAAAAACTTGAAGCAAATGAAATGTGGTTCTACAGAAGAATGCTGTGAATATCATGGATCGAGAATGTGAACAAAAATGAAATTAATACTGAGCATCAGGAAGAGACAGCTGGAGTTCCTGGGACATGCAATGAGGAAGGAGAGCTTGGAGAATCTGATACTAACAGGCCAGATAGAGGGGAAAAGAGACATATTTGAAGGAACTAATCAGGTGGATGAAGGAACGAGGATTGCATGGTGTAACAGGAGAAGACATACTCAGAGCCACCAGGGATAGGGAAACGTAGAAAGCGATGATCGCCTACGTCCTGAAGGGACAGGGCACATAGAAGAAGAAGAAGAAGAAGAAGAAGAAGAAGAAGAAGACGTGATTGGCAACAAGGTGTCTTCGTCGTTTTGAGTTTATAAAAGCTAGATGTAATCATAACTTCTTGTCTCGTACTTCTCTCTTAGGGAATTCTGTCTCAGTTTCTTGCTTCACTGCCACATACGATCTTCTAAAAGTTAATTACAACCTCAGTTAACATCTTCTGACTTCCTTTTGTTAGTGTCCTTTCTTCCGCTATTTGTTTTCATTTTAACTAACCACTTGCATCTTACTGGCATTATCGCTTTGTTTGGAGTGAAATGAAAAAAGGGTTTTCACAGAAATATTCTCCCACTTTCTATGTAAGATCAATTAAATAAATTCATTTCCAAATATTTCATTTATTATTTAATATTATCTAAAATAGTACGCTACATAGAGAGTTAAGAGTTGACGTCAAATAATTTTTTCATTTGATTTATATATATATATATACTATGGACAAATAATATTAAAACACAATTATTTTATTATACAAATGTTTCACAATATAAAAAGTAAACTAATTCAATTTTACAGTGCTAAAATTATTCTAAATATTTCTAATAAAAACTGTCATTATTAACAAAAAAGCACATGGTGTAAAGTTTAAGATATAAGCAGATGTATATCTTAGAACGATGCTGAGGATATCATGGTCCGAAAATGTGAGCAAAGACAAGATTTTTCAGAGGATGCGAACGAAAGAGACAGCTGAGGTTTCTGAGAAACGTAATGAGGATGTGTGCTTCGAGAATCTAATACTTACGGGATGGATAGAGAGACAGGGAAAAGTGACGCGAGACATACTTCGTGGTCTGAGCAAATGAATGTCACAGCAAGGTTTTGGGGTGATTCTTAGAGATAAATTGTTAAGACCGATAGGGACAATTGGAAGTCATTGATGAAGGGACACAGCATATAAAGAAGAAGATATCTTAGAAATTTTCCAATTATCTCTTTTGAAATTTTATCCTGAAATAATCGCTGAAATATGCAGTCTCATACTTTTTTAAGGAAGTGATTAGCTGACATTAATTAGCTGCCTGTTTTGTAAGGTCAACTACAAGTACTTCATCTTGCAACTGTAGTAGAAATTAATGCTTTACGAAGACGTTAGCGAATAAACTTCGAAGAAAGTAAGAATGTCAACATGTCTGAGATTCAAAATCTCTAATTTCAAGGGGAACATTTCTACTTTATTATTTGGTTCATTGAGCGACGTGATTCTCGCTTTTGCTCGAAAAACTGGAAATCATTTATAGCAAGAGACAAGAAGAAACAATGAAAACTAGAGCTAAGAAGAGCGATCTAGAATCCTCACGCGCCGCAGCTCTGATAAAGCTTTGAATGAATCCACCAAGAAATAATTATCGCGTAACTGATATCAACAATGGCGATGATTATGATTATATCACTGATACAACTTGAAGTACTACTACTATAGTACAAAGCGTTATAAAAATACTAATAAAGGGGGCAAGTAGTAGATTCTTTATGATAAATTTATAGTAATTAGCAAAGAAAACAAAACACAAATAAAACACAATGCACAAAAATGTGTTTCCCTAGACGTATCTTTTACTCGATTTTGTTGTTTTAAACAATGTTCATGAAATAACAGTGGGTCTTTTAAAAATCTATATATGAACGATAAATATAATTATATTTTATCGTTCATATATAATAATAATAATAATAATAATAATAATAATAATAATAATAATAATAATGAGATGCTACAGGTATGATTCTTGTGGTTTTTAATCATAATAGATTGGAGTTTAAACTATTTATGTTGCTCAGAGTGCGGTCATCATCTTTATTGCCATATTGAAGATGTTTCGGCCGTTGTACGCTTCAGCCTATTTCAGGTGATTTGAATTTTGAACTGAACCCTTTATTTAGATCTTTAAGGTAGATTGTTTTCATTCCATGAATCATGCCACTTCCGGATGTCTTTGGTTTTTCTATTTACTTCAACTCTCTAAGTTTTTGTTTACGACTGCTGTAGCCAACTATTGAACTCACAACTCTTTAAGTCACTCTATCCAACAAACGCTTTTATCTACTGAACCATCTGGGGAGAGTTGCTTTTTATAAGGTTGAATTATCTGGTAATTACTCGAAGTTTACAATTAGATACTTGAGGATGATACGTGCTGTTTTTATTAAAATTTGGCGTGCTGTTATCTCACTCAAAAATAATAATGATAAGAAATCGAAGCCACTTTTTTTATTAATGAAACAATTTTCACGTTTTCGTGCAATGTATATTATCCTCAACATATTATTTTACTTGATTGTAATAATTTAATAATTATTGATCTCACCTCCCCCTCTCTCTATATATATATAAAGAGAGAGAGAGTTAGAGAGAGAGAGAGAGAGAGGAATAAAGAGAGTTTGACATTTAAATGAGCAAAGTTATGCCGACTTCGAAATTTCGTACAGTTACTTCCGAAGCAGAAGAGACAAAATTCCTAAAGTGTGAAGACATCACAACAATGCCGTCAACAAATTTCGAAGTCGGCATAATTCTGCCCAGTTAAATAACAAACTTCTCATCATTAATTCTATTAACGCTCTATCTCTATCTTCATAACGAGCATTTTGCCCAAAAACCTTGCCAAAAAAGCCCTTGTACCAGTAAACTACTGAAAATCAGCAATCAAAATGTAAGATCAATGAAAATAACGAAAAACTCTAACTTTTACGCATTCATTTTAAACCACTTATTTAAGTATCAGTTTAAAAATGAAAATAAGAAAAGAAAAATAAATATTAAAACTGTTTTTTTTCATTTAATTGGGAAAATTTGAATACTGGGAAATTAAACTAAATAGTAGCTGGGAAAAGGTTTAAAAACATACATAAACAAGTTCTAAATAGTGTAGGAAATGCCTAACAAGACGTTTCATTAGTGAGCTGACCGGCCGTCATTGCGAATATCTTCAAAAGCTCGCTTTGTCATGGTCGATATAAGTGTCTGCATAAGGCTGGTTGGTACGTTATTCCAAGTAATAAATATGTCTTCACGAATGCCATACACTATTTGGAATTTATATATTTTCTTTATGCTTCTCTTGCCATCCGCCATCCTTACATAGTTTCAACAGAAGTTAAGATCGAGTGAACAGGATGGATTGTTCAAAAGAATCCCGTTATTCGCCATGAAAAGATCCGTTGTCCTCCTGGCTTTATCGATTGCAACGTTGTTCTACTGAAAGTTCCAGTTGTTTCCATACAAACGAAGGCATTCAGTCACTAACGCCTGTAACATTGGAACCCATATAGACCACTCTGATTAAATCTTTTCTCATCAGAGAACAAAACATTTTTGGACTTTTCTATGTTCCATGTTTAGCCCCTCTCAGCAAACTGTTTGATGATATGGAACGAAGTGTGGATTTTGAAGAAGTTCATTTTTTTTTGCTTTGTCATTTTTTTGTTCTTGAGATGCATTCGACGTCCGTAAGTTCATTAATCTGGTTCGATAATAGGCTGGTGTCTTGTTGAACAACTCTTCAAATCCTCCTGCTCAATTTTTCCCGTTCGACCTTTTGAAGTTTTTGTTCCATATTCCTTCGGTCGTTTAAGAAATTTGTAACGTTTTACTACATTCAATCTCACCATCTATGGAACGTTAAGAAAGACGTTCAGGCTGTCAACATTCTAGTCTTTGCCAAATTTTACCTAATGTATCGTAGGAAATATCAGTGCAAGATGTTGACTGCATTAATGCTTGAACACAAATTAGTAAATTTCATTGCGTGTTTAACATAAAACTTCGTTAAATTATGACCAGGTAGTATTTTGACTATTTTGACAGGCTCCTATTTAGCTAAATTTCTCAGAATTCAAACTTTCGTTTACAGATAGACAGAAAAAGAGGAAAAGAGAGAGAAGTAGGCAATATATTGATAGATACATGTACCGAGTTGCACATGCAATATTGATCACTATATCTACACGTTATATTAATATCTATCTATCTATCTATCTATCTATCTATCTATCTATTTATCTATCTATCTATGTCACTGTGTTTGTGTGTGCGTGCGTTTGATATTAATCTGCTTCGTGATCGCGGTAGAAAATACATTGCAATTCTCTGGACACTGAAACATAATTTTGCTTTGGTGTACAATTGAATGAAAGAGGCAAGTATTTCTGTTAAAAATCTCCTGTGTTGAACTCAAAGTCGGATACTTTATTTCAAATCATATGACTATTTCAAACGATATAGATTGATACGCTCCTTTATCCAGTATCAAACTGAAATGAAAGACAGAATCGAATGACTATCCAAATGCTTTCCACGTAATTATCTTCTTATTATCTTGTCGGAAAAATATTTCATTTGTACTTTAATTTCTGAAATGCACATCGGTGTTCGGTAAAAAAATACGTTCATTGTCTTCGTTTAAACACATTTTTTTTACCGAATATGATAGACATTTGACAAACTCTATCATCCATAACCCCATAATATATTACACACAAACACTTTAATATACATTCACTCATCTTTATATTGATATAAGCAAAACATACACACACACACACACACAAATATATATATATATATATATATATATAGAGAGAGAGAGAGAGAGAGAGAGAGAGAGGGGGGGAGAAAGAGAGAGAAGGAGAGAGATAGAGAGAGGGAAACCGCCGAAAAAATATATACAAACTTCAGGAAAGAACAAATTGTTTAGATATTGTAATACTAAATTTATCCGAACATCACAAGATTAATACAAGTTACCTCTGAACACTGCTAACCACAATAGATGCTCAAAATGTTAGACTTTAGCTTTCAGACATTTATTAGTACAGCAAACTGCTGCTTGAATATCGTTGGCCACAGTGTCTAGTGCAATTGCTTCACATGCATTTTCAGTTTTGTGTCTGAGGATCGTCAATGGATTCAGTTTTCTGCAACATGCTTTAGAGTTACCTAGAATTAACAGTCTAAAAACTACGAAAGACAATGTTTTCCTTTCCAGAAGTGTATATATATTTTTGGAAGGGAATCAAGCTGTCTCTCTTTCTTTCTCTCTCTCTCTCTCTCTCTCACACACACACACTCTCTCCCTCTCACACACACACACTCTCTCTCTCTCTCTCTCTCTCTCTCTATATATATATATATATATATATATATATATATATGGTGGGTTGCAAATGGTGAAACGGAATCAACAAGCCGAGCTTAAATTCGATGTTAGTCTGTTGCGATCACTTTCACACAAGAAATGACACGTCTCTTTTTTTCTTTTAGTTATGTTAGAGAGTAGTGTAAACTTTGCTCTGTATACTTGAGTGGAAACCAGTCTAATTGTAGGAAAACACTAAAAGCAACATATGAGAAGACGTTGATGGTAATGTATCGCAGTTAACAGGTAAGAAATAAAGCCTATGATATTTCATCCAACCAACTTAATCCAAACCTCAATTATAAGTCGTAGTAGAAGACTTATCTGTCTTAAGAAATTCAATTCCTATAGAATATTTAGATTTAAATGGGTTTTAAATTTAAAAATAAACAAAATCGTCAAATCTAAACTTCTTAACTTAATATATATACTGACAATACTGACGTAACATTGCTTGATTTCCTGAGAGTTCTTTTTTAAAATGGTAAACATATCTCTTTAATAATACGTTTCATTAATAGGGGGCTAAAAATATAAAATCTTCTTATCAGCGTGAATGTTTTCAAAACAACTACAGTCAACACATTGATTAAAAAGTATTCACCCGATTGTGAGACTATCATGACACGACCTGTTCAAATTAATATTCAACTGGTATTTATTGTTACAAATGAGAATTTAAAAATCTTTATGATTTAAAAATTGTATTTTGGATGGAAATTGAACTTGCCTGGTTACCTTTCAATTACTGAGTGAATATTTACTTAAAATATGGTGGATCTCAGCTAAAACTGATGCTTGTTTTAAAACATCTTCTGGTCGATATTGGATTACTCTAGTGTCCGGCCTTATTATATGTCTGTGTACTTTTGAATGTGTTGTTATTAACAGGAATGTATTCCATTTTAGGTCACTCAAGAGCATTACGATAAAATGGTAGCTACGAGTGTTATCGTTACACACAGGTTTTCTTGGATTTTACCATTAAGTAACTTTAATCTTTTTCTAGTCTTGCTCGTTATTGTCTTAATGATTCTGCTATTGCAACTTGCGGCATTTTGCAAGTGTCTGACTCTGTGTAATTTTCCAGATTTCGTCTGTAGCTATTTATTCAGTCCACAGGTTTCGTTTATCCTCTTTCCGTTTATGCTAGATTATACCAGTTAATTCTAGCACTTAAATCTACCTACTTGGTTCGTTCACATGAATTAAATGATACAGATGCTGAAAGGTTGAACATACAACATAAAACTGAAGGAGGCCGGACGGCAAAATAATATAATTGCCGTGATGATAATAACCCAGGCTAACGCTAGACTCCCGGAAAGCAAACACTGCACTTTCTTTGCCTCACGTTTCAAACCGACTTGAAATGAATCGACTAGATTGAATCAATAGCTGTATCTACTGCAAGGAAACTTGGTTCAATGTAACGTTACAGAAAATTTGTTCTCGTCAGAGTTCATCTTGAACATTTACAAATCTAACCATGAAATCTGCCCAAGAAATTGAATACTGCTATCATATCTAGTATAATGCTTCTGCTATGTATTTCGAGTTTCTTGAAAAATTCCAAACAATTGATCTGTAATGTAATCAATCCTGACTTGGCATCTCAACTTCATTCTCGTTCCAACCGAAATGATTTGGATCCCTTCTGCCTCTTCTACAAATATTTTCATGGCACTTGCTTTAATGAGCTTTTTCCCCAGGTGCCCAGACTATATGAACTTAAGCGTGCTCTTAGATTGGGATGTAGTTCCCACCCATTTACTATTGAAATAGTTATACTATATTATACTCGCGTTTCCCGTCTCTAGAACAATCTTCTGTTTACATTTTTCCCTGACAATTAGAATCTTCAAAAGTTCGATGCACCACCAATCGTCATCAGTTTTATTGAAACCCGTTCATCTTTTGTCTTTGTCTCAATCCTCTCTATACTCAGCCTTTTCTCTCATTTTCACCCCACAGCACATTGACTAGCATTTCTACCTTAATTGGAGTGCAATGATAAAAAATATAATGATGATAAAATTTCAGTCAAAATAATGATCGCAATAGATAAACTAAAATTACATTTCGATTCACTCTGTGAATAATGTTTTAAGCATTTAATGTTATGAAATAAATTTTTTGCAATTAAAATATAAGCATCTCCTAACATTATTGCTTGAAATCCTTTTTGTGAGTAATAATTTTTCGAGTTTTCATATATTTCATATTTAATATAAAATATTGGGTTCAAATTTTGATCAGTCATTCATTTAATTGTCATCCATGATACACGCTTAAGCGATGATGTCTGTTTTGTAACATGACGGACAAGGCAGAAGATTTTTCCACAGTACGTTGCCATAACTATTGAAAATTGGTAAACTATTTACAACGAAAATTTACAGTCAATTGGCGCATTTATGAACTGGTATTATTTAGTATTATATAGTTAACTAGCAGTATAGCCCGGCGTTGCTCGGGTGTAATGAAAGCTTTAAAACTAATCCATGGTCCTGTAGCTCAGACACTTTGGACGTTGGCACGAAAGACTAAAAAGCAATATTTGTTTCCAGTTAAAGCGAAACCGTAGACTGAAAGAAAATGAAAGGATGCAAGTCAAATTTTAATTTTCTGGTATCGATATCAAATAAATTTTTTCGTCGTAAACTGAATTTTGAAGGCTAAATAAGTCCTCTGAGTAAATGGCATCATGGCTGAGAACTACAATCATACCTACTTAGAGCCAAACCCAAAGCAAAAACTAAAATAAAAGGGCTGAAAAAATACAGACATACAGGCAGATAGACAGACACACACATACACAAACATCTTGCCTTTTATATATATATATATATATATATATATATTATCGATTTTCTGCACTATTGTAAGAACTGCAATCTTGAAACATCTGAATATCATTTCTTATGTCTTTGTCTATGAGTGTATCAAATTTGATTAAAATCGGACCACTCCTCCTATAACCCGATTTTTTTATTATCGATTTTCCATATTTATCGGGGGTATCTCTTCACAAAACCTAGCTAAGAACACTCGCAGACGCTTATAGCACAACTGTGTAAATTTTCAAGAAAATCGGTTCAGCCGTTTCGGAATCTATAGGTAACGGATACACACAGACACGAACACACAGACACACACACACACACACACACGTACAAAGTTCCATTTATAAATAAGTTTAGATATTTGTTCAACTAATTATTGGTAACTGGAATTTTCAGACAGAGATAGACTACCGAACAATATTTACAGTAGACTTGGCAACTTAGGCCAGACACTATTTTCTTTTCCCGCCAATTTGTCTCTGTACAATATATGGCATTGATGTATGGGCAAAATTGCCACACCCTATCGCTAGTCTTTGTACACGAAGATGGCAAGAGTTAGAAACTACAGAAATTTAAAAAAAAACCACAGAAAATGAAATATGAAGGAAAGTGTTTATAACCACAATATAAGGAGATTCAGGCAAATGCAAAGGAAAAAAATGAAGACAAGAAAGGCTTCTAGTAATCTAATGCAATGCCTAAATGTTTTGGTTAAATTGCTCTTCTATCAGGAAAAAGTTTAATGAAATATCTTCAAATATTCATACTCACTGAAACCAGTTTAAAAAGTTGATTTTTCCATTATTTAACAAGATACATCTCCATAGTTGTTCGCTTATGCATCCCAAAATCTGTTTTAGCGCAAAAAATAAAAAAATATGGTTTATTTTTTATTGAATGATCATGCCATATAATTAAGTCTAAAACCAAAGAATTGTTTTTTATTGAATGATCATGCAGTATAATTAAATCTAAAACCAAAGAATTATTTCACACTTTACCAATTCTTTATGCTACTTCCGAATTTGGTTTTTATCTTGACATAATAGAATCAGCTTCCTTAAGTGATATTTTCAGTAATTTACGACGACAAGGATACACGAAATATTTAATTGTATTTTTAATTGTAAAAGCCTGTATTTTAAACTAAATTTCAGAAAGAATATAAAGTTGGATATAATTCATAAAACATTCACCTTTCATTTTGTTTTTTTTTATTCTCTGTTTTTTTTTTTAACTTAAAAAGAAAACACAAAATTAAACAAAATTGTCCTTTCATGATGTGTGGAACAGTAATAGCCTTTTTGAGCAGCTGATACTTTTTGCCCCCTTGAATAAATGTTTTGTCTTTTCATTTTATTTCGATATTAAAGTGAAACAATTAAATAGTGCACACCCTGATAATTTCCCCCCAAATATTTAGCAGTCCTACCATACTCTTTATGTAACAAGAAAATTTCATTTGAATGAGTTAGCACAATTTAGCCCATGTGTATTTAAAAAAAAACGGACATTACATAAACAGCCCGCTAACAATGTTTGACATTGTGACACGAATTGTTGATTCAAATATGAATTAACCGATGTTCTCTAATGAATAAAGGCAGCTATGTACAAGAAGAAATATGGATGAGACTCTCTGGTCACGTGATCGAAATATTTTCTTCTTTTTATGTTTGTAATATTATTAAACAGAATAGAGGCCACTGTTTTATTTAGTATGATGTACACTTTATTATTATTATTATTATTGTTGTTGTTGTTGTTGTTGATGGTGTTCTTTTTTTGTTGTGTCAGTGAATGTACATGTTCACACTCTCTGTCTAAAACTGTTTGTTGTTGCTTTTATTATTGACATATTTCTCAGACTTGCCATGCCTATTCTAATTCGGAAAAATATTCCCATTGATTTCGTATTGCCTGGGGTCAATGTAATTGATTTTTGTTATTGTTACCATTATCTCTCACATACTATAGTTAATATTACTACATGATTTGCCATTTGCAGGATAACGACAGGTAACATCTGGTTTTCCACTTCAAACATGCCGTGTCCAACCGTGAGTCCTTCAGTTGCTCCTTCGGAGTTCACTTTGACGGAATCACAGCCATTCATTTCTATCATTGCAAAATGCGTTGGGTATATAACGGTTATTCCTCGACTAGCGTATTTTTATTCGATACAGCAACGCCAGGTAGATTGCCAACGAAGGTCCAGAGAAGCCAACTTCTGTCAGTAATATCTGAGCAAAACTGCGGGTTATTAGCGCAATCTTTTGTATTTCAGACACAGATGTTCGTAAAAGGTGTCCAACTATTCGTAATTGTCTTTTCTAACACTACCATTAATATAGAAATTTTGGTTTTCATATTCTAGAAATTTCTATTGCTCATATCTTGAGAGTTAATCGAATTATTTCAGATGGTATAATTCTTCTGAAATATTTAATGACCATATCTGACCTAGTGGCTTAAAAATGTACGTATAATGGTGTCCAAAAAGGAAGTAACACCTGAACTTGAAAAGTTATAATATTCTAGTAAATACCTTTTCTTAGTCAGTCAGTTAAGTACCATACGTAATACACGCTTGGGCGATCATATCTGTTTCGAGACATGACTCTTTCAAGACTTGATTAGCGAGGCAGAAGATTTTCCCGCAGGTTGTGGCCTTTTCTTTCTGCGGTAGATAGGTAGATAGGTTACCATCCATGACCATAAAACCCAGTCTGTTCTGCTATTCTGCCTATAACTTGAGAAGAGGCGGATTAAAACCTTTTCCAAGGGTATATTTTATTGACGCAATATTTCTGATATTTCTTTGTATATTCAGATCCTCTTCCAGATGGTAATTTAACAAATTAAAAGATTATGTAACAATAGTTATTATCAAGGTATTAACAGGTTCAATTATATTTTGTGCATTAAACTCAGTTTTGTCTATCATATTTACACATTTAAAACATTCGTTTATCGTATTTTCATCTCTTTTGTACTAGAATTCCCGAAATACTCGAGAAATTATCATGTTCCTAATAAATTGGTAATGCCGAATGTCGTGCGTGATAGGAATAAAATAAAAGTGAGCAGGAAGTGTAGATTATGACAATAAAAAGGCAGAAAATTTTTAATCTTTGGCGTGAAGAGGTAACAATTGGAGAAAAGGAAGAAGCACACATAATTCTCCATATGGGATATTTTTCATTTTAAAATTTCATTTTATTTTATTTATTCTTATTTATTTTTTATTTTCATTTTTTATTTATTTTTTATTTTCATTTATTTATTTTTCATTTTAAGATTTCATTTATCTCTTTTATATTTTTCATTTTAAGATTTCATTTATCTTCTTTAGCTATATATATATATATAGGGAGAGAGGGAGAGAGCACTTGATGAACTGCTGTTTTTAAATAAAAATGAAAACAACACTGACAGCTCATTTGAAAAGAAATATTTAACAAAATTACTCAAAAATATCATACAATCCAAACGATTAAGTATATTCAATAAAATTGCCATTGGTTTCAACCACGGCCTCTCACCGATTTTGGAATCTTCTTCAATTCTTCTTGAAGATCTCCAAATAATAATCCAAGGGTTTGCCTCTAGGTTGTTATGTGGACAGGTGTAAGGAGTTATATGATTTCAGAAATTATCTGACAACCTTGTCTGGGTCTTCTTGTTTCTATGGCATAAGGCAGAGTTCTGTTGCTAGACATAAGGTCTTACCGAAGCCACCCTCTTGTGTAGGCAGCACTGTCTACACAAGACACTTGATGTAGTTGTCCGTGTTGAGTGTGAGTTCTTGTGGGAAGATGAATAGAAGCATAACGTCGCCATCACTAGAGATCACTGCAAACACCTTCGTAATCTCCATCAGATTTATCCAACGCATTCCTAATCCTCTAAACTCTGAAATGTTCGTATTGGAGTTTCCACTGCGAATGTCAAGCAGTACAGCATGCTGTTTCCAAATTTATAGCAGATTGAATTAAGTCGACAAAATCAAAAGTAAAGAATGCACACGAGTAAAATTTAATAATATAAAATAGTGACAATTTACCCACTGCTCTCTGTGTGTGAATACATATATATAAATATAGACCAGTGGTTCAATCACAAGTCTACATTTAAAACAGAAAACTTAAAAATTGTACAAAATTGGTTAGACACACGTGGATATTGAAATTAAAATATGAAAAAGACCCAAACACGTGGAATATACTGAAAACAGCCAAGTCTGACAACGGTGGCAAAATATGTAAACTGTGCTAGGAAGAAAAGTTAGCAATTATGCTATTCCCAAGCAAAAATGAATTATCGAATAAAAGAACAGAAATTATGAGAAAGTGTAACCATAGCAAAAATACCTATTTGGTTCATACAACCACGAAGGAAAACATCTAATTTCAAGTAATTTTAAAAATTGCATGTTCAAGATTCCCCGTTGAAAAGAAAATCACTGTTACGTGAACGTTCTTTAAAAATAAAAACCGTAAAATCAGTTATTGCAAATCGCCTGAAGACACTACATGGTAGAAACCTAGGTCACGTAATAACTCGTTTACAAATTAAGAATATTCAAAACTTTTACAATATAACTTTATAGAACACTTTAACTCAAATGTGTACTTGTCTAATTTTATTATGACCAAAAACAAAGTAATCAATCAATAAATCAATCAATCAATCAATCAATCAATTCATATATATATATATATATATATATATATATATATATATATATATATATATTCAGCTTCTAGTATTTCTATAAAATCATTATTAACTGAATACCGTACCATAAGAGATACACATTAATAGTTGTTTTTTTTTTCATAAGTTTAACTGAACAAAATTTATAGATTAAGTGATTATTTTTCTTTTTATTATATTTGACTACATTCTAATACAATAATCCTCTAAACCAAGCTAAGATTATTTCATCTGGTACGGGAAAACTCAAACCGCCGAATGAACGCCGGGACAGCTCAACACTGGCACAACTCAGCACCAGAAAACCAACTTTTTTTTTATAGCCGAATAAAAGTTATGTTTTTTCGTGCTGAGTTGTTTTGATGCTGACTTGTCCTGGTGTTCAGCTGTCCCTGCGTTTCGTCGTCTGTGTTGACTTGGTGATGTCAATTTTTTCCTTACCAAACAAACTACTAGTCGAGATTTTAGCCGATGGATGTATATCGTATAGTTCTTATATTTCGGTTATACAACAAGCAGCTGCGATTTACATTGCCGATATAGAATTTCATGACTAAGTTTAAACTAGGTTTTTGTCCTGTTTATGTGGTCTATTACATATTAATATAATTAATCACTTTATTAATTATATAACTATATATTATATCATTAATTATATAATTGTATTAACTTATTAATATAATTAATCACTGTATTAATAATTTTCATTAAATGCTCTGTTTCTATTTTCACTCATGGTTTAGCTGTGTAATAATGTTTTAGTATAGGCAAACATAAACTAAATCTTTTTTGCGTCACATTTTAATTAAACATTAAACATTGATGGAGCACTGACTGTGAGAACTCACTAGAAACTCGTATGATAGCTTCCTCCTTTTTTTTTACCTCGATCGTTTGAGATGAACGTATACATGTGTTTATTTGAACTGTTTTGTCATTTTGGTTCTTAAAGGTGTTACAAACACAATTCTTTGGCCATGTATCTTCAAGGTATCTTCAAGTCACTAGTTTACATGATATACATATATATTATTTCATAACTGAGTTATTCTCTCTCTATGAGAGACTTTCTAGCATGTTCATGATGAAGCAATTTAAATAGCCTGATCGATAGATAGGTAGTTTTGTGATCTATCGATTACAGCCAGCACGATATTCGAAATATCCTTAATTAAGAACGAACTCATTAGGAGAAGGCTTCGTTATTATTACGCTTGCTAACATGAGATTCTTTGTTTTTTCATGGTTTTTATTTCTCGTGCCTAAACAAAAGAAACAATATATCGGACATAATTTCATTAAATTGTGCATTTTCTTGATACCAACTCCTAGAAATCGGTTTTGAACAATTTATTAAGTCTAGTTATTCAGTAAATCTAGTGCTTATTATAGAAAATATTTATTTAAGAATGTGATGCAATAATAAGGTATCTGAATCAATACCGGTAGTTATTGCGAGCATTGTCTGTTATATTTTATTTGGGACCTCACTCTGTAGCCATGGAAAGTATTATGTGGTGATCTGTTGATATTATCGTGATCTGTTGACAGAAAAATGGAGTATCTAATTAAGCATTAATCCCCTTGTTCTATCAATAATAATAATTCTGATTTTTATAACTATGTGAATTCGAATTATCGTAATTGTAAATGCTATAATTATTGCACATATGAACACTAATATTCATACATGTAATTCAAACCCTGAAACACTAATTCTTGTAAATATAATCACAGTAAACGTAATAAATACTAAAAATACTAAAGATACTAACCATGCAATCTGAATCTCATCTTCGAAGCTTTGTGAGCAAGAATTAAATTACTTTTAGAATTATTAATTGTCGCAGTTACTTTTCTTAAGGTTTTGTTCACCCCTGGCTAGGTATTGAACTCACAACTCTTTGGGTCAAATCACATTGGTTGAACTAATCTAGTGACTTAAACAAAAGAGTTGCGAGTTCAATACTTCTTCACAGAAGAGATAAAGAAAAACTTGGAGAGTTGAGCTTCAAAAGTAAAATAACTGAAACTGAGATACTCGAAAGAAGAATGGCACGTGGTACTACAACAAGCTACCCCGGCAAACGAAAGTAATGGTTCTGTTCGAAATTCCAATCACCCGAAGAAGGCCTTAGCTCACAACAACCGAAACGTAGTGTATATGACAACAAATATTAGGCCAACAGCCAGAGTAATGTAAACACTGTAAATAGATAAAATACCACCTCTCAGAAATATAGACTGACATTGAAAGATTTCTTATATTTATAGAAGCATTAAATGTATATATCAGCGATGAAAGTGATACTGAAAATACAATTTGTCCTTTGACATTTTAAGTTATTTGAGCATGTCCAATCGTAGCTGTAGATGCATTAAATGACATAATTATATAAATGCTAAGAGATATAATTACGATGCAGTCTGACATCGGATCGGCGTATATGAGCAGTAATTCTCGTAGTTATAGAAGCACTAGTGGGTATATATATATAGATATATATATCAGCATTAATAGTCATATCACTGATTCAACTTGTTCTCTGATCGTTGTAGATAACTGAGCGTGGATTTCGTCAGGCATAAAAGCTGTATATTTTCACACTAATTTTCAAAATGCAAACTGACCCCGTTCGTTTGAAATAACTGATCACAAAATTTCAAAACTGTAGAAGCATTGTCGTAGTCATATCAATACTAATAGTTGCACTTATTTTATCTAAGATTGTGACCAGAATATCTCGTATTTATAGAGACAAAATTGTCGCATATATCAATGCCAATAGTGATACTTTCCATCTAAACTAACCTTTTATATTCGAAGCCATGTGAGCATGATTCTTTTAACAGTAGATACATTAATTGGTGTAGCTATACTAATACTAGTCATAATTCCAATAAAGTCAGACTTCTGATTGCCGTAACTATGTAAGGGGAATTCAGGTAGCACAAATTGTATCTATAAGCGTTAATTTTTAAAGAACCTCTCCTCATATATTGCGTTGTTTGTAAAGTTTTCTATTTTTATGTCATCATTAATAGTTGTAGTTATATTCAAACAAATATTGGTCTTTATAGTATAATCCAGCTTCTGTTTCGTCGTACGTCAGTACGAATATTCGTTTGCTATATAACAACACTAATATTCGTCCTTGTCATGCAAACTGCCCTTTGAAATTTGCAGATATGTTCACAAGAAATGTAGAAATTATAGAAAAATTGTCGTAGTCCTATGAATGTTATTAATCGTACGTGCAATACAACCTGATTCAGTAAGTCAGCCGCAAAATTTGTCCCTATAAATATATTAATTGATCTATATATCCATTAATAATCATACTGTCGATGAAAACTGAAATTTGTTCCTTGCAGATACGTAGGCACAAATTATTGAAGTTAAAAACAGATTAAATTGTGTTACATTTCTGCACTAATATCCATACTTGCATTGTGATTCGACTTGTTTTTCCTGAATAATTTCTCATAGTTGTACAAACACTGATTGTAATATTATCAGCACGCATAGTGATACTTGTAATGCCATTTGAAATCTGATCTTTGTAGCTATGTGAGCATAAATTCTTATTTTCGATGCACTAATTATCGTAATAATTTCAACGTTGAAAGTGGTACTAAAGTGTCCGCTGAATTTTGTTCGCTCTTGTCAGGTGAGTTCATATTCGGATTGTTATAAGAGCAATACTTTTTGTAGATATAGAAAATAATAGTTGCTTTCCAATGTTGCTTGACCTCTACTCTCTAGCAGTACGAGAACAAATTCTCACAGTTACAGCAGCACTAATTTTTGTAATTATATAAACATTAATAGCCGTATTTGCAACACAGTCTGACTTCCGATTGTTATAGGTATGTGAACACGAATTCTCGTTGTTATGGAAGCACGAAATGCCAAATATATCAACATTAATAATCTTTTAATTGATACAATATCCTCTCTGATCGCTGGAGCTATGTAATATTGAATAATAGTAGCTGTGTATGCACTAAATGTCGTTATTTTTTAAACTAAAAGATTTGACTTAAATACTGCTTAGCTTTTTTTGTCGTAATGATGTAAATAAAACTGTAGAGGTAATACTTATAGATGGGAACATTAATTGTTTCCTTTGCAAACCAGCCTAGTCTGTTATCGTCATATCTACGTGAGCACCGATTCTCATAGTCAGAAAAAAACATTATAACTATATTAACACACATAGTCGTATGTCCAATGTTGGATCTTCGTAGCTGTATGAGCCCTGGTCTTTGACGTTATAGCAGTAATAATTTTTTTAGTTATATTAACACAAATAGTTGTACATTCATTACAACCGGGATTCTAATCGTCGTAGCTATGAGTGCATGAACTTTTAGACTTATAACAAAACTAAATCTTGTTGACAATAATATTCGTATATGTAATTCAATTTGATCTTCGATCGAAGTAAGTACAAATTTTCTTAGTTTTAGAAGCAGTAATTATCATAGTTTTATCAGCACTAAAAACAATAATTGCAATTAAGCCGTTCTTCTGATCGTTGTAGACATCTGAGCATAAATTATCGTAGATATAGAATTGCTAATTGTCACATATATCAACACTAATAATTGTACTTTAATGCAATCTATTTTCCGATTGTTGTCTCAATGTGAGCACAAATTATCGTAGTTATAGAAACACTAATTGTCGCATATATCAATATTTATAATCGTATTTTGATGCGATTTGATCTCTCTGATCATCGTCGCAACGTAAATACAATTTATCATGATTATAGAAATATTAAGTGTCAAATAACAGCACTAATAATTGTACTTTGATGCAATCTAGATTGCGATTATCGTTGTAACGTTAGCACAAATTATTGCACTTATAAAGATAGTTTTGTCACATGCCGACAGTAATAATCGTACTTTGATGCTATCTAGTTTCTTATCGTCATCGCAATGTGAACACGAATTATCGTGGTTATAAAAACACTAATTGCCACATATATCAACACTAATAATCGTACTTTGATGCAATCTTGTCTCTGACTGTCGTCGCAATGTTAGCACAATTCATCATAATTATAGAAATTGTCACATATCAACACTAATAATCGTATTTTGGTGCTATCTTGTCTTTGAACATCGTCGCAATGTGAATACGAATTACTGTACTGATAGAAACTTTGTCACACACCAACAGTAATAATTGTACTCTGATGCAATCTTGTTTTTCATTGTCGTAGCAATGTGTGCATGAATTATTGCATTTACAGAAACATTGTCACACACCAACACTTATAACCGCACTTTGATGCTATCTGGTTCCTGATCGTCGTCGCAATGTAAGCACGAATTATCGTAGTTAGAGAAATACTAATTGTCACATACCAAAAGTAATAATAGAATTTTGACGCTATCTGATTTCTCATCGTTGTCGCAAAGTGAATATTTGTACACACAGAAATATTATTTGTCGCATACCAACAATAATAATCGAACTTTTACGCTATCATTTATGATCGTCGTCGCAATGTGAACACGAATTATCATAATTATAGAAACACTAATTGTCACATATATCAACACTAATATTCGTACTTTGATGCACTCTCGTCTCTGATCATCGTAGTAATGTGAGAGTTACATATGCTTAAGTGTCTTAAAATTTAACACTAATTATTGTATAGCAACCTTACTTCGAATCATTGTAAATCTGTGGGTATAAATAATCATGATTATATGCAACCTGATTTCAGGTCATCAGCACGAATTATAGCATTTAAGGTAACTATAATTGGTGCTTCTATAAAGATTAACAGTCGTATATTGAATGTAATATATAGTCTGTTTGTCTTAGTCAGGTGGCCATTAATTTTCATGGAAGCACTTACTCTCGTAATTTTATCTAAATTAATAGTTGTATTTAAAGTGCAATGTAGCATCTGATCGTATTTATGTGAGGATGAATTCTCGTAGTCAGTGGGGGAAAGATCTTTCTTAAAATGATTTATTTTCTCTAAATATATGTCCTTGTTCCTTAACACACACACACACAAACACACACACACACACACACACACACACACACACACACACACACACACATATATATATATATATATATATATATAGTTAGTAGATGTATACATAATATAAAATGACTGTTATGTTTTCTAGCACTTGAGTAGCGTCTTGATTTCTTGGCGAATTATTTTCTACTTGAACCCGACCTTTCAGTAGTTCAATTAGTAGATTAGCCCACACACAGTTTTCTTTTTTTCGGCTATTTTCTTTTCTCCTTGTGTAGATATGAATGCCAAAATAGGCAAGGAATCGAATCAGCTCAAAAATTCGGATTTAAAACCCGCAACGAACGCTGATAAAAATAGGCCAAATAGAGCCTAGCAAATTACCAAGTAACAGCCAACTCCTGGTTCCAAGAACATACAAGACGATTATGGACATGCATAAGCTCAGGAAGAAGACCTAAAGACTTAATCAACTTCGCCATTATAAAAATCAGATTTCGGGAATACCGTTCTTCACTGCAACATCTATCCAAGTATCCTTTGCGGAAGCGACCACCTCCATATTTTATGTAAACTCATAATGAAACTACGGAAACTAAAGAAGCTTAACGCAGCACCCAAAGACTCAGATTCCTGAGCGAACGGAAGCGAACCCGAATGAAAAATATATGGACAGTGTAAAAAGAAGATTCGAGGGACTAAATAGCTTTGGAAAAATAAGGCGCACTAAAAGAAGTTTTAGTAACGTCAGTAAATGATATCATTCTAAATAAATGGACGAACAAGAATAAAAGAATGGTTCACGAATGAGATTCTCTATATTATGCAAAATGACAGAAAACAATGCCAACACATTAAACGAAATACAGAGAAGTTCACACTAAAATAAGGAATAAATGCAGGAAGGATAAAAAGTGGGACTTAACGAAAAATATGCAGAAATAGAGAGAGTGAGTATCACAGATAAAAGAGATATGCATAAAGAATAAAAGAAGTCACAGGACAAAATATATACTCAATGCCGCTCAAATTTGAGAAAGGAAAATACTTCATCGATGAAACAAATATATTGGAAATCTCGTCCACGAAGAAAAGTAACATCCGGCAATACACAACAATACCGATGAGCCGAAGAGAAACCTGCACTGGCCAAATTGAACAGAAACGAAGCGGCACGGCCAGAAGAAACTGTTATAGGTACGCTGGTAGCCTTAAACGATTTTGGCAAAAATAAGATTGCAGAAATAATAATAGTGGGGATAAAGTGAGAGGCCTAAGAAGAACTATTTTGAGAGCAATGACTAAGAAACAAGCCTCAAACGTATAATTTCTCCGAAAAATCAGCCTAATGAGCCACATAACAAAACTCATCATCCGAATTGTGATAAATATTGCACGCAGAAGAATCAACCCAGAGATAAAAGAACACTACATATTCTTCAAAGGCACCGGAACAAGGAACTCGATATTTCTTGTCAAAATGTTATCAGAAAGAGCAATACAAATGCAGGACATATACTTGTGTATTATAGACTATCCAAAAGCGTTCAACAATGTATGACACAAAGATCTGTTAGAGCTGATCAGCATCCTTGACATAATCAGGAAAGACGTTAGAATAATGAAGAACATATACTGGTGACAAGCCGACTGCGCAGATATACATAAAATAGAAAGTGGTGTGTCTTCTTACCGAATTTATTCAATCTATACAGCAAGGCAATTCTGAGAGAACTAGAAATCCTGCCAGGGTTCATCATTAAAAGCCAAAATCTGAACATTATAAGATATAGAGATGCTGATAGCAAAACCTTCTACAGAATGTTGCGAAAGAAAGCAAGAAGAAAAGACTAAGCATAAATTACAATAAGACGGAATACATGATCGTCAATTAAAAGATGAACCCAAAATGAAAATTACAGATCCGGAACACTAAAATCAAGCAGGTACAGAATTTTAAATAACTGGCAACAGTTATAACAGAAAACGAAAGTGCGACACTGAGATTAGAAGACATATTGGGACGGTTAAAGATGCATTCCAAATACTAAGCAGAAAATTTTAATTGGAAATAAATAAAAGGATACTGATTTGTTACGTGATATTTGTCCTCCTGTATGGCAGTGAATTCTGGACAAAATTTTTGTGTAGTGATACTATTCTTTCATCAACCATTGTAATAACAAAATTACAATATATATATATATATATATATATATATATATATATATAACAATATGACAATTATATCTAAATTCATAAAACAACGGCTTTTCAAATCGCTAAATTAAATAGGAAACTTATCTACGCCAACTAATGATGATTAATTTTATCTGTAATAATTATTGAGGTCTAACCCAGCCTTCATGCAAGCTTCGAGTATGTGGCTACAGCCCGCATCTGATTAGGAAATAATCAGATGCCCTGTGTTACAGGCAATTTATTTGATAAGAATTATTTGTTATTATATGAAATATTGATCTATGGTGCACAAATAATAAGAAAATGCTATTAAATAAAAGTGTTTGTAAACAAAAGCTACGCGTAGATTTTAAAATGTCACAAAAATTACGGAATTATCGGATTGCGATAAAATTTCCAATATTTATTCATCAATGAATTTATATACTTAAAGAGAATTTAATTAGAAAACGTTGAAAACATCTATTTCACGTAAATCTATTAGTTTAATTTTAGAGGATCCGGTAGATGCAAAAATATTTACATATTTATAAGGAATTTAGAATGTAAGTTAATTTGAATTTTATTAAAAACTTCAGCATTCTTTCTCAAAACATGACCTGAAGGTTAAAATAATACGTATGAAGTGAAAAAAAGATGCTAGTTAGTTAGGAGAGTTTTATAGCAACGCCAAATACATTAGTAGAAAAGTAGGGCCATTTGTCAACCAATCAAAATCGATTTTAAGCGATCTCATAAAAAAGAAATCGGCGAGCGAGTTCAAATTAAAATTGAATTTGTTGCATTCACTTACGCAAATATGCATGCGTAAAAGTTTTAATCCATCTCTTCTCCCTCCATCTATGGATTAAATAGCACAACAAATTGGTAGTACAGCCTTGGTTGGCAACTAGTCTACCAAAGAAAGTAATGGCGGGAAAACTTTCTGCCCCGTCAGTCATATCTTGAAAGAGACCTGATCGCCGAAGCGTGTATCATGTATGACACCTAACTGACTATTAGTTTAGAGTCTACTCTAGAGTAATGCAATAATGTGCATTTCTTTGCTTTCAAAAACTTTCAGCTTTGCACCCTTGTTTTTGTTTGTCGCTGGGGTAGCCAAACTTAGTTAATATAAGAGTCACACATACATTTTTGTCACATACAGATTAACATTACACTTAAGTTTTAATTCAATAGGTCTTAATTCATGCCCAGTAAATGATTATAAAGCTCGGATTTTTATTTATTTACCTTTTATATTAGCTGATATGAAAAAAGGAACTCAGCCAACATATTTCCACTAGCTGCAAATTAAAGGTCAAAAAGCAACATGTGGCTTACCCTAGTCTAGAGCTTCCACCCCTGGTCTAGAGCTTTCATTAATTATAGTATAAATTTTCGTAGATATATCAAGACTTATGATCTTCCTTGCGATGCAATTATAAATTTAGTATGCAATTATATATTCATCGCTGCATGAGAACTAATTATCGTAGATATATACCCACTACTTGTCGTAACTCAGTAAAAATCTGTTATGCATTAATAGCTATTGTATCACTAATTTTCGTAGTTATACAGACACAATTGTAACTCTTGTAGTTATACGACACTGCCGGATTTGCATTGTAAGATAAGCACTAAATATTGTCACGATTTTAGCACTATTTTTGTTGTTTGATCTGCATTCATAGTGTGAACCAGAAGTGCTTAAGTGTTGTCATAATGATATAAACAGTAATATACATTTTTGATATCTATACGTAGCCCAATAGACGAAGTAGCAGGGACACTAAGAGCAGTATATTTAAGTTTTGTTCATGAGCATTAACAATTGTAGATTTAGAAACACTTGTTACATCGATATTAGTATTAGTTGCTGTATAGTTGAAGAAATATGCGTACTAATAATTGCATTTTGTCATAAGACTTGTTCTAGAATATCTAATGGCAGGATTTACACATGCGTTACAATCAGTGTTATGTACACACTTTTTGATGTATTGTTATTAAATTAAAGTAACAATTTGTCTCTCCAAGAGTAATGATAGTTGAGCCTTACAGATGCGCTTTGACATTGTACTGAATATCGTAGTGAAGATAATTCTCTGAAATATAGAATAATTATTGCGAGAGTTCTTCCTCTTTCATGTTCAATGGTAGTTTTTATTTATCCGAATCATTGTTTTCAATATAAAATTGATATTAAACAACCAATCTTATTACAATTTTCAGAACATAGATCTATATTTATAAGTGAAATCTCATGTGTATTTCAGTCTATTGTATAAAGATTATTGATGATAATTTTTTTCTTTGAGAGAGAGGGTCACGTTGCATTATATAAACACGCTCAGTGCAACATAAATTTAAAAGTAAATCTAAGATGCAAACAAGAAAGAAAATTTTGATTAATATAAAATTACATTTTGCTAATTCCTTTGTGAAGTGTAGAAGTATGGTGCCGCGACAAAATGGCCACAGCCTCCCCACTGGTTTCCGTAGCAAACACATTTTAACGGGTTGGAGTTGTTATCCCCATTGTCTAAACGGTTTGATAATTACTCTAGAAAGTTTTCTAACCAAAGTTAGATAGCCTAGTGTAATTCACGATATTTGGGTAAAGTATTGATAGATGTATACGTTTCTCAAGAGTAAGTGAAAGCAGCTGCCTCAGCTTGGCTTGTCAGTCCTATTTACCATACTGATAATCATTATGCGGATGTGTATTCTTTTAGATTACAAAGATATATTTTACCGTATCCTTTCGTCTATTCTTTAATGGGATTCATATAATTGACTGGGCAATTTCTTAATATGGATGCAAATATTGACTGAGAAGACCCTCTTCTGATGTACCCAACTCTAAAGAAGTAGAAATTCTGAGACCCAGTATAAAAAAATATAATAGGCGTTTAACAGTGCCATTTTCTGAAATTGATGACCGTATTAATGACCTAAAATTAGCCTGAAGAATTGCTGTGATATTAAATGTTTTACGGTTGTAATTTAGAAACAGTTGGGCATAATGAAGCTATCAAACGGGAGGTGGACAAAAAACTTTAACCATTTTCTGTAATTTAGATGTTTTGAAAGAGGCTCTTACTGTAGATGTAAAATTGTTGCATCAATATAACCAAAGTGCTGTCTATTTAGTGCGGGGCGCCTTGTTCTTCATGAAAGAAGGAATCTGTAAACGTCAAGAGAATTTCATCCCCACGGTTTTTGGAAAATATTTTGATGCCGATTTTCAGAAGAAACAAACGAAGTCTTGCGGATATACTTAAAACGTGACACTGAAATGCTAATAACAACAAAATGGCTAAAATGTGTTCTCTTTCTTGCAGGTCAACATATCTAATCACAAAACTGGTCATGACGATGGGTGTTTTGAAGAATGTGTATTCAGAATGCATAGTTCCCTCAACTGATTTCCGCTTAGCTCGTGTCTCATAACCTTAAATAGAGTTTGAAACGGAAGAAACTTTCGAATGTTTCGAGGGCGATTTTAACAGCTGATGATTATCAAATATTGTTGAGGGATTAAAGAAACTTGGGAAATTATATAACAAGTGAGTTGAAATCATGTTGAATAGGTGTAAATACCAGGCATGTTTGATGACTTACGCCATTTCATTGTTGAGTGGGTAGAGAACATTCAGTATCGCATATGTTGATATAATTAACTGAAAATATTGCATAACAAGACGGCAAAGATTTTAACTTTTCTTTTCTATTTGCTTATCCTAATATTCAGTTAATTATCACCTCGTTATTGGAAGGTATCAATTCTGTTTATTTCTACTTTAATTTACTCAGTTTATGTTTCAAATAATGTAGAACCAAACACTCAGAAAATAAACAGGCGCCCTGGAATACCTCATAATCACCTTCAGAAAGAAAAATAGGAATTGGATGTTTAGAGTTAATAACCTTTCTATTGCTATTCTACGATGAACCACTTTAAGTAAAATGAATGAGACAAACAGAGGAAATTTGGACTGATAACGTCACTGAGAAGAATAGAATATCATTCACGGAGACCAAACATGGGCACACAAACGAAAGCTGTGAAAGAAGGTGTTCAGCTGCGATCCAACAATTCCAAACATGATGAAGGGCTTGATTCGTTTTCTACAACTAATCATCTCTTCTAATTTTAGATTGTAATAATATTTTTAGATGATAATTAGGGATACGAGTCTTACAAATAACTTATAACTGAGAAAGAGAAGAGGTAAACTCCTACCTTTCCCATAGGTATTTGCACGTAAGTGAATAAAACGAATCCAACAAAAATTGGAAATCGGCTCCTGGTTAGAAATTCCGAACAATTATTCATTACACCGCTCACATTTGCAACACCTGGTATTCACAAGCGGTTTTCTATCGAGATATTCAGCAAGCTCGACTTTGCTTAACTTCAGTGATCGTTCCAAAACTGCTCTTTCAAGGTGATATGGCCGTAAGCCACAAAATCACATTCATTCATGGAACTGATGATGACAGTGATGATGATGATGATGATGATTATGATGATGTTCATAATGCTGATAATTAATTTAAAAAGAATATTTTAATAACTCTTCATTTAGAAAATTCTGCACACTGATCTAGTCTTATGGAAGGAACTAATTTTAGTTAGCTACACACACACACACACACACACACACACACACACACACACATATATATATATATATATATATATATATATATATATATATCGTGATATTTTTAAATAGACTAAATTTTCGTCAGAAAAATGATGATAATTAGAAAACACAAGAAGTGGCTTTCTCGCTAACAAAGTGGAGAATTTGAGACCCTGAAAGATCTGAGAAGCATTCAACAGTGCCATCTTCTGGAATGGCTCGCTATATTCATGGCCTAAAATCAGCGTAAAGTATTACTGAGTCATTAGAGATATCTAATGAATATACTTAGAAATATACTTAGGCAGAGATAAGAATAGACAACGACATTTGGAAAACGCTTTTAGGAGGAAAGACCGGTTATGTCACAAAACTGTTGGCAACGCACCTCTTCTTTATTTTAAATAGAATATTAAGATCTAAATAGAATATTAAGAAAACGCCTTTTAGTCTTTATCGAAGAGATATTTTGCCAAAGAAACGAAAGAAGATTAGATTAGATCCATCAGACAAAAATAGAATTAATTTAGGTGCAGCGGTGCCTGAAATTTAGCCTTACTAGTAGAACCTGTCAGTTGTTTGAATGTGGCAAGATTCAGAATGATTCAGAGCAGATTACATGGTCAAAGTGCGAATGTGACTGCCATGAGGACTAGGAAGTAAATGTCAGTATTGACTTTAAGATGAATACCTTAAACCATTTTGGATTATTCGATTTGACCGGAAAAATTTCGTATGGAACCTGGAAAGTTGTGATCAGAATACTGTCATTTTCTAAAGTCTATTCTTTACTAATTACACATTTAATATTGGAATTTATTATATGTCACAAATTATTCATGAAGTAATATGAAGATTTTACATTACATTAGTAGATATGCCTGTAGCGATGTCGGTGTTATCAGTGCAAGCACATAAAACGACCATTAACTTTCTCTCTCCCACTCTCTCTCTCTCTCTCTCTATATATATATATATATATATATATATATAGTGTTAAATTGTAATGATGCTTAGTGCCAAAATACGTTTCTTCACTCTAGTTATGGGTTAAATAATAGGACAGATTGGGTTCTGTAGCCTTGGCAGGTAACCAGTCTATCACAGAAAGCAACGGCAACCTACTGCTGGATAATTTTACTGTCCAGTCTGTCTTTTCGAGACATGATCGCCCAAAGCGTGTATCACGTATGGCACTTAACTGACTGACTGGTAGAAAGTCATTTTAAGCAAGCAGGATTTTTGTCATAAAGTGCTCAATATCAAATAGAGATAAGAGCGTTAACAGAATTAATGCAAATGGTTTTTTCATCTAACTAGAATGTGATGTTTCAGTCATGCAGACTTCGAAGTTTATAGAAGGCATTATTCTGAAGTCTTCACTCTTCAGGATTTTTCGGCAGAAAAAACAAAAAAAAACAACTCTGCTTACTTATGTGAAAACCTCTTCACATTATATATTAGTCATCCACATACAAGCCTGTTTCGCAGCTCATCAGTGCGTCTAAACATCCACTTGTTTCCAGCCGAGATCAAAACTCGACCGATTTGGTGTTAGTTGGAATCGCTAACCCTTAAGCGATAGGCGCATGGATTTAGGGAAGGAAAATCTTAGCGTGTTATACACACACACACACACACACACACACACACACACACACACACACACATATATATATATATATATACTTTTGCTTTGTCTGCCATAACCACTAATTATTATTTATAATTTTAGATTAATTTCTTCGACACCTAATTATCGCTATTATCTCTGCTCCGTTTTAATTTTCAACTGGAGATATTGCATTAGGGGTGTTCTCCATCAAGTTGTATGATCTCAAGCAAATAACACTTTTGCAGAATATTTGCAGTGTCAATGAATGTGCACATTTGAACCAATGATATAAGTTCTATTCTGATCTTTTTAATGCAAAACTTTATTATGTGTGGTATAGACAAAACATTCTCAATAATAACTGGAATAATAGTGACCTGGATGTCCCACATACCGGCATCTTTAATCCGGAATCCGGCTTTCTTTGTTTATGATAATATGGTTACCAGAAACAGGCATATTATTATTATTATTATTATTATTATTAGCAGTAGCATTATAATTAGTTGAACGTTCACTATCAGTATATATCCTAGTAATATAGTCGGTATTTTCACATTAGTACTATCCGCAAGAAATGCTAAATCAGATTGTTATTTGATTTATATACCAAAGAACTATGTCCTTCTTTTCATCCCCCTTAATGAGTCGTCATGTGCCACTTCTTACCTAAAGTCATATTTATTTCAAACTTACTGAACATTTCTGAAGTAGCATTTATTGTAGTTGTATTAGCAATATTGATAGCACTAATGTGAACGTAGGAGTATTAGTAACATAAACAGTCGAATGCAATTAGTCTGATAACATTTTGTAATATAAATGCTAAATGTCTTATTACTCTCAGCACAAACAGCTTTTATAACTGCACATATTGTGTTAAATAGCGTTGCAAAATAAATAAACCAGCTATGTCATGCGTTCGATAACATTGAGTTATGTCACGTAGTTAACTGGTGTATGTAGTGGGTGCGTAGCCCAGTGGTTAGTTTTTTCGCTTTCTATGAGACTCGAGTTCGAATCTTTGCCATTGTCATACATTTGTTTACAAAACGTTCACATTCTATGTATGCGTGTTTGTATTCCGAGGGCTCTCTCTCTAGTCGCGACTAGCAAGCAACCTGTCGCATTATTTTCGGGTCAGTTGATGCATCCGTTTTTTATTTTCAAGTTCAAGCATGGCATTGGTTGCAAAGACAATTCTAGCAACGATTGGAGTTAGTCTCATACTATATCAACAGAAACGCACATATTATAATCATTGTGTGTGCATCGGGTACAATTTTTGCAAAATGTTCTAAAATAGGAATTAAATACTGATATTATTTATTTACAAAAATGCATTATTCACTAAAACATTAGTACTGATTATTATATGTAAAAAATAAATCTCCATGACTGGAAAAACTAACAATGGAATTGCATGCAGGGAACAACTTGTAAAAATTCATTTATCCTTGTTTTTTCTTTTTTTTCGTTTTTTCCTAAGTCGCTATTCCAGAATATGGCCAATTGCGAATTGACATGAATTACTTTCCACCATTTATTGCGATCTTTTTTTTAGAGACGTTCACTCATGTGTTGCTAAACACGTAATTTTGTGATTTCTCCATTTTTTGTCTTCTACTTTTTTTTCAGTTCCAATACCATCAAGTCAAAATTTACCAAACTTCAAGAGATATTTGTTTTAACTATTTTAAAGAATTTGCATCAAAGAAGAGCTACGGTAAATTATTTTAAACTTTTAAGGGTGATTATTTCCCCTTTTTTTCTGTCAGCGTTGGAGCTGTGATGATGCACATTATATGATTTGGGATTTTTCAATTTTAGCTAAAAGATTTGGAGTTCAGCGCTAATACGAAGATTTATGTTTTTTGTAAAAGCTAAAGGGGTATTCAGTGACAAAAATATACAATATCAGTCACTTGATTAATTTTTTGTTTTCTTTATTTGGATGTTACAAATATGTTAGGCTGAGATAAAGAAACTATCAGTCACAATAAACATAACCCGATATATATATATGAAAAGTTCATTATATTCAACCCAGAAGAAAAAAAAAACATATAAATATTGACGAAAATAAATCCTAAAGAAAGCTCCTCAAGTTTAAGGGCTTTACATTAAAATCATATTAACAAAATAGATAAACTTAGTGTGCTTGTCTTTGAGGATAAATACGATACAAACTTAGTTTCATGTGAGAATCCATACGCGTAGGTGCGGAAAAGAGAAAGATTGCGCTCGTGAATTAGGATAAAGTCATTATGGTGATTAACAGTCCACACATCGAAAGCGGAAAGTATTGTCATGTAGTTGGATTCTCCAGAGGCCAGATATTTGCTAAATGTTTCGACCGAAGACGAGACATGACTCAATTTAGCTAGGATCAGGCAAAAATATACACGGTTAAAATATAATATGTGTATTTCTCTCGTTATACTTAACTCTGCTTGAAGATAGTGTCTTGGCGTTTTGAAAAATGGTATTAAGTACAAAATAGTACGCTTTATTCAGGTATATAATGCATATATTGATAACTGTTTCATTTCTGCGAAATAAATACTCAAGCTAATATACTGTGGGATAATCTAAAATTGTTAGAAATAGAAAATTACTAATATTTGCAGTTTTGTCAAAATCTGTGCCTAAAATGTTCACATCAAGACGAATTCACTTTTCTTTTCACATTAGTGTTTGCAGCTATATCTAATATGGATGCTTTAAAGCTTTTATAAATAGATATGAATTGTAAACAATTTCGTTGCAGGAATCGTCTAGCAGTAGAATTCTTGATTATTATCTAGGATTGGAATATTAACTGAACAGAGTTTGCTTCGCAATAGTGACATTGCGTTAAGTAAATTCTTCATTAGTTTAAACTTATACTATTGACAAAAACACTGTTCTATGTATACCATTGCAACCAATACATCATAAGTTATTTGTAAACAAGTATATATATATATATATATATATATATATATATATATATATATATATATATATATGACCAGCAAACAGTTGAATTTGAAAGTGCCCACTATATGTTTGAAGAAAAATGAAGATTTAAAATCTAGAGCATTTAGGTATTTAAAAAGTCTAAACCATGGTAGCCTAACCAGCTGATATCCTCTCTCTCTCTCTCTCTCTCTCTCTATATATATATATATATATATATATATATATATAATATCAAGCGGTGCAAAATCTTTTTTAAACAACTACAGATGTACTGTTGCTACTGCAAAGAGAAAGAGCGTAGGAATGTATTTCTTTTTGAAACAAGTTTATCGTAAGACAAAGGGACATTGCTTTTCTAAGTGATAAGGATTTTATATTATACAGAAAAACATCTTTGCACAACTAACGTATACACGCGTTATTTTAAATCTTGCTAAATTAAGTCATTCATCTAAAATTATTGTTTAATATTTTCAAAAGTTTGTGGAACAGTTTGTTTCATTTAAAACACTAATCAAAATCATATTCTGTTAATCCCCATCAGTATAAAACATTCTCATCTGTGATATGATTTAAAAGTCATCGTATATGATTTCTAATAATTTATTATTTCTAATAAATATATTTGTGGCTTATGTAGACATTTTGTGTACATAATTAACAAGGTGGGTTTAAAATAGTTGTCGAAAGTTTTTTTCTTTTAAGATTCAAGAAGATACACACTATTTCTTTTATTGAATGGTAATTCTTTGAAGGCATAAAAATTTCACAATGAAAATAACATGAGATTTGTTGCAAAAATCTAATATTTCTGAATCTGCGGGGCATCAATTCATACGACCACTCAACAAGATGACTCCAGTCGAGAATTTCCGGATGTGAACAAGTGAAATAAGGTGATTTGTCATAAACTTCTGCTGAATTAATAATACATTTTCAAAATCTTTAAAAATTTTGACATAATACTAATTTCACTTGAAAATACATGTAACAATTTCAATAAAAAAAATGAGAAGCCTAGATCGATGACTAACTCATAGTAACCTTTTATATTTACATTTGCATTTTTGCATTCAAATTTCTTAACGTAATTTTTCTTTCTTTTGTGACTGAGATTCTGTCGATACTATTTAAATCAAACGAAAAGCATTAATTGACGCTATACGATAATGTTAACACACCATCAATAAGTTTATATATGTACTCATAAAATTTATTAAGCCGAAATATTCTTGAAGTATATACAAGTATGTAGCTAAAAACTCAACCAAAAAAAAAAAAAATATTATATCAACATTTTTCATATCAATAATCAAGTAAGTTTTGTGATTTTTTATAATTCTTTCCATTAAAAGTTAAAAAAGAAATATTTAGTCTCATTTAAAAGGGCACAGATGCACGAACATTGTAATGTGTCTAATCTATATTAAATACGAACAGTTAAGTTAAACAGACATACGCCATTTAGAATATTGACGCTTTTTCTAAAAGAAGGATATTAGGCATTCTTTTAGATGATAAACATTTGATGAAGCCTTCTCTATGATTTTGTAAGTAACTGTTATACACGAGTATGGTGAAAGTTTTTATTATAGTTTTTTACGCAAAAATATACACAGACAATCTTGTGAAAAGGTTAAAATGATGTATTTTCGGTGAACGGTAATAGGTAATTTTGGGGGACATGCTTAAATTAATGTACAATAATTCAATGATCACACTATAAATGAAGACACTTTTTTCACAATAGTATAGAGTATTAAAATTATATATTCTCACCATCTTTCGAACAGTTATGTGTATGCAAAATGTGAAAGTAAATAAAATCACAATCTAAAATGAAATATAGAGAATAAAATGAAGGAAATGTCTGTGAAGTATGTACAATGACAAGCGTGTAGGATATAATGCATTTTAATTCGATATTATCAATAATTGTTGGAGATTATTAGGTAATAGAGCAGGCATTCATGCAAATGATAGATGGGAGAGAGAGTGAAAAACTTCGCATGGATATATCCTCGAACAGAAGATAATTATTTTACAAACAATATTCTATTATTGATATATCCGTAAAATATTTCACGGTTTTCCTATTTATTAACTAGATAAGCTCATGGCAAGTTCTGCGACAATAAAACATCCGTAGAAATTTCAATATTTCATCGAGACATATTTGAGCTTTATAACGTTAACGAAATATTCCAATAACCGTCACAAATATAAATGTTGGTCGTTATTTTAAGATATAACGTAATTCAAATGAGAAGATTTTATATTTTATTATCTTCCATTCTGTTTTACTTTTTTTTGTACTGAAACGAATTAGCGTCCATGATATGTCTTTTCTGTTTACCGTGCAATCATTCCATTAATTGTGAGATACTGACAGATCGTAACGGTCATGCTAACTAAGGGATAGACAAACGTAATTATAATACGATAAAACATAATTAAGAAGTATACTAAACAGGTAAATGAAAGTGTGTATAGTGAGATATCCTTATCCGTGCCAAAAGTTGCAGCGAATCGGTTGATATACATATATTTTGGAAGAGCTTCTTGTTGATTGAAAGAGTTAACAGATTAAAGCGTTTATATGACAGATGTGGTTTACTGGGATCAAGATTCCACGAAGTTAAAACGTTGCATGTCTTGTCTCTTAGGTATTCTGTGTGCAAAGGAAACTTAGAATGATGAAAACGTATTTCCTTTTCTTTTGACAGCACAATTTAAAGTCGTTAGCTGAAGTTCCTTATTGGGGATATCTAATAAGAGTTTAGAAAATGAAGACAAGCTGAAACGAAATAGCGTCTATGATATGTTTTTCTCCATTTTCCATGCAATCATTCTATTATTTCTGAGATATTGTCAGAGCGTAACGGTCGTGTCAACTGAGGAAAAGACATAATTAAGAACGAAACTAAACGGAGTAAATGAAAGTGTGTACAGTGAGATACCTTTATCCGTGCCAAAAGTTGTAATAAAGAGGCTGATATACATTTCAGAAGAGCTTCTTGTTGATCATATGGTTATAGAAAGATGTATTTAAACCTGTTATACAGTAATTTATTCGTTTGTAGTTATTTATAAAATGGAGTCTTTGCAGGAAAACTAACATTGTGTGTGTTGTCGGTGAGATATATGTGTAGTTAAAGAACGTCAGATATTGCTAGTTTCTTTTTTGATATCTCAGTTAAAATAAATGTATACATTTTCTTTCACTCCAGTAGATATTTCTTTTTTCGCTTTTTTTATTAGTTTATTGTCGTGGCTAATAAAAAAGGACATTAAGAAATATTACAAAATCTTGACAAAATCTCGTCCCGAATCACTTTCCAAAATTTGATTAACTCACCAAACGTTTGCATATAATTATTCTTCACCATCGCCTCATATATGGATCCAGTATACACTCATATATCAACCAGTCAGTTAGTTGCCGTACGTGATAAACACTTGAGCGTTCATGTCTCATGTTTCGAGTTGGCAAAATACTTTCCCGCACTAGATTGCCATTACTTTGTACAGAATCCAATCTGTCCTGCTATTCAACCCTTAGCTAGAGGGAGAAGAGATGGATTAATACTTTTTTCAAGGGTATTTCCGCGTAAATGATTGAAACGAATTCGATCGAAATTAGAACTCGGCTCCCCGATTCATCATCAGCAGCTGATAACTATTACACCACAATGCACACCCCTCAAAAATATAAATACCTTCTTGAAAATATGCCATTAATTTTAAAAGGTTTTATGTTTTATAAACATTGTCACCTATATATAGACATTCATATGGATTTCATATTCAACAAGGTTATTGATGTTGAAAATATCGTCTTTGTAGAATCGTTTTTTTTTTTACCAAAGATTAACATAGCATAAAACAAATAATTGCTTTTGGTCTTAAATAAGACAAATCTTCACAAGACTATATATGCAAAATCACAGATAAATAACAAAAATACTTTATTTGAAACCTTCCAACAGTAACAAAAACAAAGATGAGTAGCCATTGCATAGATAAAGAAAAATAATTATGCAGTAGATTTTTCACACTGTCTGAAACAAAAAGTTAGCAAGGAAACATAAAAAAAGCTAGAAAAAACGATAAGTTATAAACTTCAGAAAATAAAAATGTGTTTAATAACAAGATTTTATAAATTTCAACTGAAAGTGACGATAACAGCAATGAACGATATTTTTTAAAGAAGCTTTTACAGACAATAGCTTTTAGTCAGACGAGGTTCAAAGAGACGAAAAGCGTCATTCAAAAAAGTTTTTATCTGGCCAGACTCTTTTTCTCATATATATATATATATATATCGAGAGAGAGAGAGAGAGAGAGAGAGAGAGAGAGAGAGAGAGAGAGAGATGTCGGGGTTCAACACCTGAACAAAATCATCATGGGCGTTCTGAAGCCATCAGCAATATCTGACATCAAAACCCCTTAAGCGTAATGTGTGGTCCACTATGCACAACCCAAGATCCCGGGAAGATCAAACTCCGTGATGATATAACATGATTATCAAAATCACCTAACGCGTGGCACACATTGTACTTGTATAGTCTATGTTGTTTGAAGTAGTGAGTGGGCTTTGTGCCGTACAAGCAACTGGATACTTTAAACAGATTTTAGTGCAAGTTGATCAGTATATGCTCTTCAGAATTACACAAAGCAAGCATGCATAAGTTTAATACGAAGGGCACTATTAACTGCTAACGTTCATTTGTCCTTCACAATGAAAAAATCCACCATATATATTTCTTCCAAGAATAACCCTATATTTGTTCCTCACTGTTCAATGCTATTCAAAATTTCATGCCTGTAGCAATCAGCCCGAGTTTTGTGCCTGACGATTGCTACAGGCCTGAGGCTTCTAAAAGCATAGAGTGAGAAACACATATATGATTATTCTTATTAGACGACAGAATCACCAAGCATTGTATTATCATTATTGACAGCACTCGCAGTGCACTTTTTATATTTATATTTGTGAAATAACGATATATATATATATATATATATATATATATATATATATATTCAAGTTTCGTTTTATAGTTGATATTGTTAAGTTGGCTTTTTCTTTTTTATTAATAATGCTACTATTATTTTAAGCCTTTTTTTGCATGTTATTGATGATGCAAAAATATAATACTACTGTTTTGTTTGGTATTTCAAAAACTTAAATATTTTCTGCAATCAACCACTTGTAAAAAAGTTACAAATAATAGCAGCATTATTAATAAAGATGAAAACGCTAAGACTCAACAATATCAACTGACAACACAACCACAATATACACACCCTGTTTGGAATATACAATATTCATATAACTCTACATATATGCAAAAAGCAATTGATATGTTCAGTTAAATGTAAGATAAAATTCATCTTTAATAATGGCTAAAAGTATAGCCAAAAACTAAAAAAAATAACTTTTTTTATATAATTTATTTTCTAAAAAATATTTTAAGATCACAGGTAAATTATATGAAAAACTTAGCCATATCACCTTTTCTGTTATTTTTAACGAAATTTGCATAAAAGTTGGATTGCTGCCTAAATACACAACATATATATGTATATATGCTGAAATTGTATTTCGCCATAGACATCCATGTAAGCAGAATTTCGTTACACTATTTATAATCTATCAGCCGAATATGAAAAAACATATGAAATGTTTTGTAATGATTTTTAATACAACTATTGACATATTTAGTATTGGTTTTTTATATTTTAGCCAATGTTACAGGACAGATTTTTTAGACAGAGACACTCATTCTGTTTTGTTTTCTAAAGCTTCGAGAAAGTGTGTAAAATGCTCATAAATTTCAATAAAAATTAGCTCGAAGTGTTATTAGTAGTGGGCTTTTTGCAAACTGTTCCAGGAGGAAGAACGACATATGACTAAATGTCCATCACAACAAAACAATCCTGCTGAAAAAAGAGGGAGAATCATGTGCTTACATGTGAACAATATTAACTGGTATACACCAAAAGTTCTGTGATATGGAATAGAGAAGATATTGGTATTCTAAAGAAAGAGTCAATCTGAAAATGCAGTAATATATGTATTTATATATATATATCTTCCTGTATCATTTTTTAATATTAAAATAAATTTTTAATATTAATTAGGATCGGGTTTTTTGGAATTTACCTTCCTGCTTTTTTCCCTTGGATTGAAGTATCTGAATTAATATATATATATATATATAGAACAATCTACAACCGTTGTATAAATAAAGCATTTGGTTCAAAATTTCAAAGTATATTACTTGAAGAAGGCCGCAGCTTACAACGGCCAAAACGTCATGGATATTACAATAAAGGTGAGGACAACAGACCGAACTATGTAAATATATATATATATATATATATATATATATATATATATATATATATATATATTATTTTTATTATAATTAATTATTTTTATTTAAAATTAATATACATTACGACACGGAAATTTTTATGTTTCAAGATTTAAAGTTTTATCTCATCATCATGCAATTTTAGATAACTTTTGTAAAAATGATTTATTTTAGAAAATAGAAAACAATATGTTTGATCATTAAACAATTAATACGGAGGGGATGAAAAGACGGAAGTTTATATTTTAAGAGTGTGTTTAATTTAACTAATCAGTATAAAGGTTAACTTTGGGAATTGAAAAAGTAGGTTAGATGTTCGGGAATATGGGGTATTCATACATGTCATAATTTCCGGCGAGAAGTATACATTTTATTTACGAAAAAATACTTAGAGTTTTATGTATTCCTGCTCTTTGTATTCTTAATTTTAAATCTGTCTTAAGTAGATTTTGGTATAATTATATTTATTTCTTTTTATTTCGCGCGCGCGCGCGCACACACACACACACACACACACACACACACACACACGTATATATATATATATATATATATATATATATATATATATATTTCGTTCAAACATTTTTATCTCGTCAAAACAGCACATTTACATACTACATAATACAAGATTTTCGCTTCTTTAACGTACTGTTATATATATATATATATATATATATATATATATATATATATATATATTGTTTGGAAATAATGCTAAGGGTTATTTATGGCCGTGATTTCTAAATGTGGTGATATATGCTGGTTGGCGGGGTTATTTTTTAATCCAGCATTAGTTGGTAAAGGGATGTCTACTCTAATATGCTTAATATTAATTACAATTGATAAAATATATATATATATATATATATATATATATATATATATATATTGTGGCGTAAATTAATAAATATAAGTATGAGGAGTCTGTACATATGTATAGTATTATCATGCAGGTGTTAATAAAACTGTACTCAATGTAAGACTAGAGCTGTATTATATATATTTTGATAAACATACATATCATCCTATTTCTATGGCACAACTCGGAGTTTCATGAGTTATGCAGTCATCATGTGCATATTTCAAACACTGAAATGCGTTTGAAATGTGCACCTGATGATTGCATAACGCATGAAACTCTGTGATGTCATAGACATATGATGATAATTCCCAATATATACCAAGATAAAGATTGAAAATACGCCATCGTGGTGAGTGACGCGATTTGTCGATTAGCAAGATTAATGGCAATGAAACAACTGAAATAACGAAAATAATTAAGACTACAATTAAAATCAGATATTGTATAATTATGTATTGAAAATTTTGAAATATTATCCAAATAAAATATGTTGTTTCTGTGTGGTAAGTTCACATAAATTCATTAAACCTGATTTTCCATCCGCTTCAAAGCATAATATTATTTTTTAAAACAGCGTGTCAACAAATTATTTTTAAAGTGATAATAATAATAATTGAAAGCATACACTTTTGATATTTTTCTTCAATAAAATTTTGACTGTAGAGTAGAAAAAAATCTAATTTGAAAAAATAAAATGATTTCAAAATGTATATGAATTCGTAAATGACGAAGAATGACTACATTTGGATTAAACATATATTGTTTCCTCATAATTAATTCATATGTAAATATATTAGTAATATCCTTAAACTATATATATATATATATATATATATATGTGTGTGTGTGTGTGTGTGTGTGTGTGTGTCTGTGTGTGTTTGTGTGTGTATTTGTGTGTGTGTACATTATTTTGGTTTGTTTTTGCGTTTATTGCATTATATGTGAGTGAACTGCACTATACGTTCGTAAATTGCAATATATGTCAACCCATGAGAAATTGTAGTAAATAGGTGGTTAATATAAGACTTTAATGTTATATAACATATATATGTTGATTATTAGTGTTGGAGATAACATCTAAAATATTGAAAATTTAGAAACGGCAATATTTTTAGATAGAGAGTATTTTTTACGCGGTGATTTATTTATACGAATTAGATTATATATAATATTTTGGTGTCATCTATTAAAACGTATTTCTGTTTATGAAAACTTTTTTCTCTAAATATACCTAATAAAACTATATTTTATAGTGGGTGGATGCTCGAGTTTAATCAAATATGCAGAATTATATATTTACTGTTTGCATTACAAATATATAAATATACAGTCATATACATATATATATGATTGACGTTTGGAAGCATTTATAGTTAGTCTAGGTAAACTAGGCATTGAGCACTTTATTCCTTAGGTAGGTGCTTGAGCTTTGTTATTTTCTTTTTCTTTTTTCCTTTCTTTAGTCAGTTAAATGCCATACGTGATACATGCTTTCGTGACATGATTGATTGGGCAGAATATTTTTCCGCAGTAGGTTGCCATTACTTTCTGCGGTAGGCTGGTTGCCAGTCAAGGTTATAGAAACCAATCTGTCCTGCTATTCAGCTCATATCAGGAGGGAGAGGAGATGAATTAATACGTTTCTTAAGGGTGTTTGCGCGTAAGGGAATACAACGAGTTCAACTGAAATTCTAACTCGGCTATCCGATTTCACGTTCCGAGCTGCTACCCACTGCTCCACACCGCACATCCTATTTCTTTCTTAGTTTGGAATTAAAAAAAACAAAAAACATATAAGCAGGTAGTTCGTTGATCGCATCAAAAATAATTTTATAAATATGAGGAGGTTCCTCACATCAAGCCAAGGCCAAAAGGCATGCAAATTCTATACAACACAATATATATATATATATATATATATATATATATATATATTGTTTGATTAGGTTTTTCTAATATTCTTGCATGTTTCATTTTTCTGGAGATAGGGAATGTAAAAATTTTCAATGTTTCGAAGTGCTTTCAGCCGATTCATAGGTCATTTTCAAGAATGTTATTCTTCCAGTGTTATGATGTCTTTATATTTGACTGTAATGCAATTTTTGTCCTGTTTTTAGTCTTTGTTTTTTCGTTTTTTGAAAAAGAGAGATTTTAGAGCTCTCATGTGATGCGCGCGGGGGGAAACCTGTTAGCGTCTGTCTATATTTTTTATAAAACTTTCAAAACTTCATTTCCACCGTTAAATAATGTAAGGTTGGTGGTAGGAAAACATTTTTGATATATAGTGTCTCTTTCATAGCGAGATGCCTTTGATATTGTGATATTGTGATTTAAATAGTATTAACAATTTTTTTCTTATGGGTTCTTGTATGTCATGTATTAGTAAGATGTCCACTCAGGAAAATGATAGTATGGCCAATATTGGTAATTGATTTATGATAAGAAATACAATCAGAGCATTTAAATTACGGCAGAAATATGTTTTTTAATGATTATTAGTTCTGTTTATACACAATGTGCATTTGCCTGCAATAAAATATGTTTGTATTTTCATGTGTGTTATTTTTAAGAATAATTTTATTTGTTTATCAGTGATATAGTTGATAAAATATTGTTGACTAATATTTGTTTTATTTTTTGAGAGGTGGGCTGTTGATGTGCTTAAGAAATTCGGTATTACAGCAATTTTACATCTTTCTGGGCATTGGCTGTTAAAATTAAGAATATAAGAGTTCTTACTGGTGCTTTTTATACAGAAAATTGATACATTCATTGATTTTTAGCTCCATATTGATGTCAACAAACGGGATTTTGTCCATGAATTCATAAGTAAATTTCAGCGAGGAGTTATTTTCAAAATTTTATTTTGTTCATATTTCTTATTGAAACAAAAATATCGTCGATGTACCTTGTGTAGATCTCGGGTTTGTTGGTTTGTTTTTGATATGCGACATGTAAAAATTCAAGAAAATAGTACCTAATGGGTTTCCCATACTGACACCGTTTGTATGTAGATGTTACCATTATGGTCCAAAAATGGAGATTTGTGTGGTACACGCGGTAATTAGTTTCCGAAGAATTGCTGGTTAGATTTTTGGAGGAGGGATAGATGAATGTTTGTAAACGCAGTCACTAATTACATTCAAAGAACTCTCCTTTTAAAAAAAGCAAAAACAAACTCCAAAAACAAAAAAAAATAGATTACAGTCAAACATTTTCACAGAAAAACACCCCCAAAATAACATCCCTGATAATGGCCTGTGAAGAGGCTGAAAACGCTTGGAAGTAAAATATTACGATTTTTTTTTCTTTTACATTCATTACCTCTAGCAAAAAAGAAACATGTAAGAATACTGGAAAAATGAAATCAAAAATTAATAAAATCTTCCTTGTCGGTCGTTTTTAACGAAACATTCTTAAATGAATGTTTGCTGCCCAAATATTTATTTTCCATATATTAGTTACGCGTAGTATAAAGTAAGCTCATGTTGTAATTTCACCTCAGAAATATTAAAAAATGTTGAGCCGTCAGCTTTTTTTTCTTTTTTTTATCTAAATGCATGATTTTATTCAATTTAATTCAGCATGCAATCGGTCTCTTTTTTATTTTTACACTTATCCTTATTGTTTCTAATTCCCCAAAATTGTAATATATATAATATATATTGTGTATATATTATACACAATATATTCGTTCCCTAAATATTATGGATACACCAGATCTCAAATATATAAATTTATCAATCTACCAACATATATATATATATAATTTGCCCATAGCTCCCTCTGTGTGTTTGTATGTAAAAACAGTGTTTCCAAATAATACATTATATATAGTCATCCGCAGACAGATCTGTTACGCTGTATCACATCTCATCAGTACAGTTAGACTCCGATTGCTTTTAACCCAGGATTGAAACTCGACCGGAGGGGCGTCAGTCGGCGGTTCTACCTCTGGGCCATGGGCGCACAGTAGACGAAGGCAGACGTTTTAGCATGTATATTCTCATTTTACACGCCCAATAGCCAGAGTGCTCTAATTCATTAGTGAATGAGCGATGCGATATATATATATATATATATATATAAACATTTAGTAGAAAAGAAAATATTATATTTTTCCCAAAACAGAAAAAAATCAGTAAAATCACTCAAAAGTTTGATGACGGTCTCATTGTGGCCTCCGACACAATTGGATTTTCAGATGAATGTGGCTTGCTTTCATTTTAACCCTCTTATTCACGATGTCAACATTCAGCGAGTCTTGGATATTTTTTGGAGGTTGATTAGTTTTCCTCTCAACGATATCTCAGACGTCATATTCAAGCAAATTGAAATCAGGAGGAAGAGACGTGATCATAACCTTTTAGATTTCTGTGATTTTTCATTTTCTGTGTTACATTAGAACGTGCGATGTCAATGTTCAAGAAAGATATATTAAATTACTAAAATTTGTCTCATAACTTTAAGTTCGGTCATCTTTCATATACAAACTTAGTTTTTTGAAAATATAAATAAACATTTAATTTTATTTATTAAATACAAATTTATTCCTTTAGATGTATACGCATGTATTAATACATATGTATTAATAATTATATGGGTGTCTTTTGTCAACATGCCAACAGAAATGCATAGTTGAAATTTGATATATTAAACATCGAGGGAATAACAAAAAAAAATGCAAAAAGGAAAATAAATTTAAAAATAATGAAATAATTATTAAACTTCAAATAAAAAATGAATGGAAAACAGAATAGGGCTCCTGAAGAAATATTTGAATTTTGTGATATAATAAAATGAATGACATCAAGGCCACCCTTACCAAAAAAGAAAAATAATTATAAATCTTAGAAATTAATGACAAAATGTTAAATGTCATAGATTCAAGGAAATGTATGTGTAAGGAAATAAGAAGTTTGAAATGAGGAAGACAATGATAGACAGGTGGAAGGTATAAGAAAATAGAGAAATAAAGAAACATGGATGACAGAAGAAAGGATCAAAGAAATAATAGAAAAGAAAAGAAAATAGATGAAAAGAAAGGACAGAAAAAGAAAGAAAGAATAAACAAAAAAACAAACGAAAGGGATATTGAAATGACATTGGGAATAAAACCAGAACTAAGTATTTGTTAAATAAAGAAAAATAAAACAAAGAAAGAAATGTTAAAGAGATAATAAAAAAAGAAGTAACACATAATCATAATCAGAAGATGAAAAGATAAAGAAAAATAAGAGAAAAAAATTAAGGAGGAAAAGAATGTCAGGAAAAACTGAAAAAAATAAAAGGTATCAAAATGATTAATTTTATTTTATATATTGCTCCTAGTGTGAAAAAGAGCATAACTCAGAAACAATGTATCTTTTAAATTTTCTACCATTATTCTCACCAATTATCAGATTTCACACATTATTCTGGCTTTATCGACATATACGGCTACTAAACAATATATTCTGGCTTCGAAAATAAACGACAGAACGTCAAGAAGACAGAATAAATGGTTGTCAGCAAAAAAAGAACATATAAACATGCAAATTACAAATTGAAAATACAAATACAAAAACTTAAATATCTAGGAAATGTTTTAACAGAAGATGACAAACTCGACGCCGAAATTCGATAAGAAAGCGAAAATGCCTAAAGAATTAAGACACTGGAAAATTTCTTTAACTGTTATGTAATATCAGTCCTCATATATAGAACTGAATGCTTAACAATCTTATCACAAACGAAGAAGAAGCATGAGGAAGCAGAAAATATAGTCCTACGCAAGTATTCTAGGGATACCTTAAACTAAGCATGTAGTCAACAACGAAGTCTTAAGGAAAATGGAAACGAAATGGCCACATATACATAGCACCTGAAAGAGAGAGTTGAAATTTCTAGAGCACATAATGAGGAAGGAGGGCTTGGAGAATTTGCTTCTCAGAGGAGATATTGAAGGCAAAAGGAAAGCAGCACATAATATACCTAACGAACTGGTGTAAATGGTTGGCAGAACAGGAATCAGGAAGGATAGGAAAATTATCACTTTATTATGAAATAAAAATGAGTGAAAATTGTGGAGACACAAGATCACCCATGACCTGAAGAAATAAGGCCCATGGAAGAAGAAGAAGAAGAAGAAGAAGAAGAAGAAGAAGAAGAAGAAGAAGAAGAAGAGGAAGAAGAAGAAGAAGAAGAAGAAGAAGAAGAAGAGCAGTTAATGGCTCTTCATTAAAAATCTGTAGCTTTTGCACATAATGTGTGATTAGAAAGTTAAATTAATGAGTAAAGTAAATCTATGCAAATTAATGTTTGATCGATTTATCAGAAAGAAGTAGACATTTGTTGTAGACCAAGCGAAATAATTGTGTCTTCAATGACGTTTTTCTAAACATTTGCTACTATTCTTTTGAGTAATAATAACATTAGTTTCACAAAGAACCTAAAATGACGGGCGAAGACGAAGGGAAAGTTAAACCAATTCAGAGACAGATAACCTTAGAGAAATATACAGAAATGCATAACCATTTAATGACAAATCGAGATGTTTGATCGATGTTTATACATCTGTGTTACAATACGTGGATTACCTGAAATTATTATTAATTTATTACCTGAGTTCGTAATGGTAGTCATAAGCATATTGCAGTTTTCAATGAAAAATTAATTTTCATTAATCGTGATTCATTTTGATTTTCATGAGTTGTGATGAAAAATAATATGCAAAAATACACATTCGGTTGTGTGTATGTTTATGTGTAACTGTAAAAGTAATCGTAAAAATACATACACGCATATATACATACATACATACATACATACATACATACATACACACGCACACGCACACATATATGTATAATTATTGTTAATCAGTTTTTGGTTTTAATAAAATTAAACCAGTCCTCATTTGTATTAAAAAGTGATCAATACATATATACGGTAGAGCTTTTGAATATTTTTATTTGGAAACAAGTTATTTCCTCAACCTAGGTTTTAACCTTCCGGTATCTTCAGGCGATTCATAATAACTGATTTTCCAACGTTTTCAAATTTACAACAGGGATTTTTACGAACGTGCGATTGGAATTTTTAAACAACCAAAAATTTCAAAATTAGGGAGGAGCTACTTAAGGATCCTAAACTCTTTCATCCAGATTTGTATGATCCTAATATGTATTTTTTAGTCTGATCATATCGTGACATTATTTCTGATCTTTCATTTAGTAATACTATAAAATACATCTTACGATCATACAAACCTGGATCATACAAAAACACACACACAATATATATATATATATGTGATTGTTTGTATATATATATATATATATATATATACAAACAATCACACACACATACACACGAATACATACACACACACTCATATATATATACATATATATATATGTGTGTGTGTGTGTGTGTGTGTGTATGTGTCTGTATGTGTGTGTGATTGTGTGCCTGTGATTGTGTTTTTTATTCGTTTTGTTTCTTTACATGTACACTATATCTAAAAATAATTTACACACACACATACACACTCCCACAGTCACACACGCAGACACACACGCAAACACACACACACACACACACACACACACACACACACATATATATATATATATATATATATATATATATATATATATATATATGTAATTTAGGATAAAAGTAAACGGGGACTCTATAAATCCAGTAGTGTTTAATGTAAAGTATTAAAACTGATATACAAATCAGCGCCAACAAAAAAAAAAAAAAAGGAAAATTAACTCAATATTCCTATGTTATTGCTTTCCACGATTTAAAATTTTATGTGGAGACTTAATGTTGATTTTTCACATTTCTCAGATGGTATGACAGTGATAAGATACTCAGTTCCTTATGTAAGTATGTCGTCATTCTTATCACCTGAGGATTTTCATGAAAATCAAGCACCCACATGAAAATTCAATTCTCGGATAGCAGAAACATAATATCATTGTTTTACTTCACACACACACACACACACACACACACACACACACACACACACACATATATATATATATATATATATATATATATATATATATATAAGAAAAAGATGGTTAAAAACTGAATATAAAGAACCAACAATATGCCATGCAATGAAATACATACTACTTACTTGCTACTAAGTTTTTAGCCACATCGGTTTCCTCAGGCAATAAAGTCATTATTGCCTGATAAGACGAATGGCAAGTATGCTGTGTGTATTTGGTCCTATATATATATATATATATATATATATAGAGAGAGAGAGAGAGAGAGAGATAGACAGATAGACAGACAGAGACTAAGAGAGAGCCTCATTCACAACCATTCACATATACTATAATCAATATACAGTTCGTACGCAAGTATTTGAGTAGATAGTGGAATGACTCATCAAATATTTTTGTCGCCGCCAAATTATATATCGCGATCATATGGTTCAGTTTCATGCTTACCATCGAATTCACAATACCAGCCATGAATACGGTACGTCTGCTCGCCATTTTTCCACGACAGTATGTCATGTATTAATCCAGAGGATTCAAAGCAGAAATTGGCGGTCGAATGTTAGGTAAAACATGATTATCAGGATTCTAGGTGAACCATTCTTCGATCATTTATTCATTACGTAGGACTTGAACATACGTTCTTCGTGCCTGCAACCGTATCAGTGACAAGTCTTAATCTATAACCGAAGCAGCCATTGTTATTTGTACGAAATTTCTGGATGAATTCGGCTGTTCTTATGACATCTGATCGTTTAAAAACTTTATTATACCACGCTTACCTAATATATATATATATATATATCGAGCTCATTCTTAAATTGGAACAAGTTATCTCCTTCACGCTGTCTTGGAGACTAGTGTCACATACTGAGTTCCTTTTTATTTCCTGTGTTTTATTGAAAGCTTAGTAGATCTGATACGAAATTCGACATTAGGCATAGGGAGCGTTGCATTAATATGGGGGACTTCAATATAGGGTCTGCTAAATATGTGTACTGAAATACCTGACGCCATACTCGCTGATCTACTTATTAATATGTCGTAAAATGTAAGACTGTCAACTTCAAAGAATATTTGGGCAGTTTGTAATTCTGAATATAAGATACATATTTAGTAGCAAAAAGATATCAGAATATTAGATTAAAGCAAATTTATATAGTTGAATAAACCAAATACAAACGATGACGGAATTAGAAAGGTCTGTATAAAAGAACATTTAATGGTAGTATTTGCGTCTTTGCTTAAATATCTTTTCACAACCATGAAATATATATTTCAAACACGCGTATAATAAAGGCAGTATGTATATATATATATATATATATATATATATATATGTGTGTGTGTGTGTGTCCAGTAGGATGCTGAATTTATTTTTAACAACAAGGAAGAGTTTATTTTGAAAAAGCTAAATTATTATTATTGTTATATATTTATTTATTTATTTATTTCAAACGACATTATATAGATGCCTCACTTTTTACTTGAAACAGTGTTTATTACGACTACTGGCCCTTGTGTTCGCAAAATTTCAATAATGATCATGTGCTCTTCAGGTGGTATTGATCTTCTTTACTAAGAATTCTCAAATGTGCAGTTGGATAATATTACGCATAAGATATAATGCAAAAATATAATGAGACGGATTAAAAATAAATTTCTTAGAAATTATTCATGCAGGTATACTGTATATATATATATGTATATATATATATATATATATATATATATATATATATAAATATATGGGAGTGTTTAATGCAAACAATTTCACTGAACATGTTCGTTTAACTTTAACTCAGCAAGTTCATGTCGACTTCGAAGATTCGTGAGAACACCGTTATGATTTTTTCACTAATCGGGAGTGTTTTATTTTTGTTGAGCCTGTTCAGTTAAAGTGAGAATTTCTTTGCATTAAAACTATCAATACTCTATATCAACTCCGATATCGAGCAACTTGCGATAAAAAAAATCTGCTGTGAAAATACCTTTCATCAGTAGAACTACTGAAAAACAGCAATCTTGGCGCTAAACATATAAATACTATATATACGATATAAATATATATACGATGCGTTAAAATGGAATCACCAAAGTAGGAATAACATTCGGGAAGAGGCTAGTAATTTTATTTTTGCAATAAATCACTTAGATAAAACAAGAATTTAACAAAACCTGCACTCTGACTCACTGCCTTGATAGAATTAGGTCTCTACCAAGTTTCTATAATTATCGAATATCGAATATAGGTGCAAAAATGGAAAAAAATTTCCCATATTCCATATTGTACAGACAACAGTGCGAAAAAACCCTATTTCAAGCCTTAAGGAGATCAAGGAAGATAAACACATGTATACATATAAATACGCGTATTCAATATTTATATATACATGTATGATTTTTATTCTGCAGATATTTTGTGAATGGTTGCTTGAGCTTTTGCAGAAGTTAAATTATTTGGCGTTGGTGGAGATGTTAAAGCGCCAAAAATGTGCGAAATAGCTTCGATGATGGCATCGATAGATTCCGGGAAATCGCGATCAATTTATTTTATAAGAGATAATAGTATGAATTAAAACTTTCCCAGATAACACACACACACACACACACACACACACACACACACACACACACACACACATGTATATGTTCAAACATGCTAAATGATATTTATATTTCTATACAACTATATTAAGACTGCTGAAAATTTGGATATTTCCATATTTTACGTAATAACAAATATATATTTTTTGTGCTTAATTCTGTTATTCTTGTATTTGAATATTTCATGACTGTAAGATTATGACCATATATATATATATATATATATATATATATATATATATATATATATATATACCAGGGAATGATATACATTCACTTTAAATATACATTCACTTTAAATCGGTAATTCTATTTTTGCGTCATATATATATATATATATATATATATATATACTCATTATTTTCGAAATCACTGCCTGTCATTTGCCCATTTGTAATCTACATGCTGATGGAACCGAGTGTTTAACTAGTATGATAATATCCCAGGCTATTATATATATATATATATATATATATATATATATGTGTGTGTGTGTGTGTGTGTGTGTGTGTGTAAAGAGTGACAAAATCAAAATTAACAAAATACATATGTGTATATTTATTTATTTATAGAATAACAGAATTATATTTTCATACATGATATGTAAATACCATAGTATATATATATATATATATATATATATATATATATATATATATATAATTGTTAATATGTATACAGATAGATAGACAGTTAGATAAGTAGATTACACATAAAAATGAATTTTTTTCACGACACGTAAACTTCCATAAAAAGTTAACATACATATACGGATGGTGTCTATTTTATTTTCTTTATATACATAGACATATGTTCCTCAAATTCACAATAGCTTTTTACTCGATATAAAACTCAAAATTTTGGCATGCGGACAGTTATCGAATTTTTGACAATCTCAGTTTAGTTATCGGCAAGATACCAGATTATATGTATATATACAGACATAAATTATATATATAAAGGAAGTGGGATCGAATAAGGATAAAATATGGATTGGTATGTGAAAGACTTATTGGCTGAAAAACATTGGAAATGTTTATCAATATAATCTAGCATATTTTACTTTTATAAAAACTTTTCAAGGGAACGGGTTAGTGATTTCTAAGCTTAAATGTAAAACAAGGCCGAAAGAAGAGAGCCCCCAGTGAAAATTGAACTCACCACTCAACTGAATCTAGCAAGACATGTTTGCTGAATATTACACCAAGTCGTACTAAGAGGTTGAGAAAAAATAAGAAAGATATTGTTATTTTTACTTTAGTTCTGTATAATTCGACACTGTGCGTGCGTGTGTGTGTGTGTGTGTGTGTGTGTGTGTGATGCTTGATGCTTATTCGCATATCGATTTGCAAACGTTTTTCAGCAAACAGCTTTCTTTCAGATGAACACATTTTTTCACTCTATATCTCACTGACTAATGGAGCTTTAATAAAAGTGAAAGTTGTTAGATTGCTAAGTGTTTCTTATTTGTTCTTCTACACCCCCCCACACACACATATATATATATATATATAAGAGTGTGTACAAGAGTTGTCTTACGTTATTGATACACATATATATTCCTATATATAAGTAGATAGAACTAGATAGATAATATTAAATAATATTTTGTATATATTTGCATATAATGCATAAGAAAGCGATTGTTTAAAATTTCTATCATACAACGAGTAACCGTTTTCAAAAGTATCTTTACACACGCATAGACAGAAATACATACGCATATATATATATATATATATATATATATATATATATATATATATATATATTATCCTACGTTTTACCACTTAGAGATTCATACAGGTGTATACTTTAAATTGACAATTTTTTTATTTGAATTATTATTTTAGGTATTTGCGTTCCTTAAGTTAAGGTCGTTATAAATTATAAATTAGGTGTGCGCATATTTTTATTTATTGAATGTATAATTTAGTTAGGTTTATGCCGAAACCAAAAAATGGAAGACGAAAATCGTGGAAAATAAATATCATTTCATTGTGAGAGATATAATAGTTGTACGTTGATTAAGACATCGCTAGTTTGTTTATATTTGTTGACGAAGCGTTCTTTCTAAGAATAAAAAATTAATAAAAATAAAGAAAATAAATGATAGAAAAAATAAAAAATTGAAAAAAGAAGAAATAAAAAAGCCAATTAAAAATTAAAATATATATATACATAGACTAATATATATATATATATATATATATATATATATATATATATATATATATATATCAGAATAATGAATTGCAAACATTATGTCTGCTTGTTTTTAATAAAATCTGTTCATACGAACGGATACTCTTTCGCGTATTATAATTGAAAGATGTCAGAAATTAACTATAATATTGACAGATATTATTATAATTTATTTCTCAATGTAGCCAAGTACTTTCAATCTTCTTCGAAGATCATCTTCAGGGGTGTCAGTTATGATAACAAAAAATAACATCAAGACTGTGTCGCTAAAATTATTGTAAATTTTTTCTGCTTCAAATATAACGAAAGCAACAAAAGCAAACTACAGATTCTCGAGGCAATATTCATTAAAGAAAAAGCTCATTATCGCTATCAAGAAAAAAGTCAATTTCCGAAATTTCTGATATTGTTCATAGGTCTAAAATTGTCGTTCATTGTGTAATTAGCAGGTATAAAACCAATAAAACGTTAGATGCAAAACCAAAAATTGGCAGACCTCAAAAAACATCGCAAAGAGAAGATCAAAGAATTGTTTGAATATCTACAGAAAACCGCTTTGTAAGTGCTACATCAATTGCCCGTAAATTTAATGAAGAAACAGATAATAAGATCTCAAGGAAAACGGTTTCTCACAGGTTACAAATGTAGGATTGTATGCCCGTATTTCAACTTATTTGGTTCTGAGGGCCAACTTACGTATGCCGTAGAACAGGTGAAAGACTGTCCTCTCAATGTGCCAAGAAAACCGTTTATTTTGGTGGCGGCAGTGCAGTGGTGTGGGGAATGATTTCATCCGCGTACATGGCAATATTAATGCTGAGCTTTACAAAAGGTTTATCCAGTAGCATGTAGTACCAAGATTACACCATAATCTTTATGAATCTCCTATTTTCATGCCAGACAATGCACCTTGCCACAAGACTCAGAATGTTATGGCTTTATTTAAAAAAGAAGGAATTGCCCTAATGAATCCAATAGAAAATGTTTAGAAGATAATTAGAGAAAGGGCTCAGTAAAGAAACCTGAAAAATCAGGATCACATATAGGAGTTATTGAAAGACGGATGGGATGGAATTACTGCTACATTTTGCAAAAAAATGATTAGATCTTGTGGTCGACGATGCAGAGAAGTCATTGAAAATAAGGGGATGTTTACTAAATATTAAATTTTGTTGATATTTTGTTTACAATCGGGTATTAACAAGATCGTTCTTTAACTTTTTGGCTTATTTTCATTGTTCCATATAATCTTTAAAAAATTAATGTAAATTTTTGTAACTTTGTATAATATTTATGTATTACACTCTAATCTTTATTCGGTAAAAATTTCATTGCTAACCATGCATTACTTTTTAAGTAAAACACACACACACACACACACACACACACACACACACACACACGCGCGTATATATATATATATATATATATATATAGACACGTATACATGGACATCCGAATTTATATACACACAAATACATGTACACACACACACACACACACACACACACACACACATATATATATATGAAAACACGCATATATATATATAAATATATGTATATATACATACATACAAATATATGTATACATACACATGCACGTGAAAACAAAATATCAATAGCAAGTGAAACAAAATATCAATATGTCTGCTAGTACAAAAAACATATGTACACCTACGTACATAAACTAATACGTTGACAACGTATACACCAAATTATATATTCTAATACAAAAAGGGTGAAAAATGTAATATATATATATATATATATATATATATATATATATATATATATAAGAAGTAAATAAATAAAAAAAAAACAGTACTAACGTGTACAAGCAGTTAAACCAGGCCATAATAAAAATTCAGAAACAATGTGAAATTTATGCCTCGAGAATCATAATTATTGAATATTAATTTGACAATCAGTGCTATAATAAAATATTGTTAAACATTTGCCTGATGTTATACGTTAGATGAAAATCTTTCGAATATCAATATGATATTCTATGTTAGATTAAATACATTATAACTATATAACTTAACGACCAATATTATATTATATCTGTAGCATACTATTTATATGATAATGTATACCGAATTAAATACCTCGCAAATATTAATTAGAACATCCAAGTCAGATAAAAATACCCATCAAATAAAAGCAAACAACAATTGACAGCAGTTAAAATAGTATACATAAATTCTTAGTATTACAACCAATATTGTAAAATTAAATAATGATGACTATGTTGACAATGAACAGTAAGAGTATTTCCCGGGGTTAACAAGTTAACAATGTCCTTAAATTTGGTAATTTCTAACCTCTCATTGAGACAAAGGCAGCAAACTGCACGGAGGTAATCACAAGTTCGAGGCTTTATAATAGCAATAGTTGTTTTGTTTTTTCTTTTAAACACCAAAAGTACGTATCTTCAACTTGAAATAAACCTCATCACTTGATAAATTGTGTCGAAACGAAATAGCTGTTTTGTAGTAATATTATAACATATTTATGTTATAAATTCTAAATAAATATTATATATATACTTATATTTGAGTTTATTTGCACGAATTCGTGAAAATATATTAAAATAAGTATATATGAATAATGTATTTACATAAATAGTCATATCTATGTTCTTGAGTATATATGTCTCCCAATTTCCAGTCACATATATTTACATATTTCAAAGAGTTTGAAATAATTTCCCATCATTTTAATTTTGTCAATTTTTTTCAAGTTCTCCCTTTCTTATAGAAACAATGATACTGAATTCATCTCTCATGTGACTTTTCGAATATTAGGTCGAAATGTACATGTACATGTCACGGTTCACGTTGTAGACACAATTATGGAGAGATATTCGCGCAACATCTTCTTAATGTTAATCAACATAATATACGTATAGCATATATTTTTAAATGAAAGGAGAACATTTTAAAAGATAAAAAGCAGAAAGAGTAAATGTGTTAAATGCAAGACGAACAACATAAGAGTATAGGTGTGAATAAATGGCATGTAAGGAAGAAGCAGAAAAATTTAGCAGTGTGAAAGTAGGAGAAAATATTTAAATAGAAAAGATGAAGTGAGGATGTATAAATCCAATGGGAAAAGAGTGTGAGTTGGTAAGGTGAATAGCATCGGAAAGAAATATGTCTGCTCAGAAAAAGAAAAGATGGCGGAACAATCACGAACAGGAAAATTGAAATCATAATTATTTTACAATTGAATAGTTTCGTATTCCACAAGCCGACATAAAAACAAAAGTCATATAAAAGAAACAAGCTTCCCAGCATATGAAATAATATGGAAAAAATGTCAGGCCCTAAAAGAACAAAGGAGGAAAGAATGATAACCTCTAAAGAAAATGATTGCAAATGAAATCAATCTTTTTGAAGTAAGAAAAAATACCGAACAATTTGTGATAATAAACGTGATAACATCCCATCACAAAAACATGGGTTGAGAAACAAAGAATCGAACACTCATTCCAAGTGAATAATTTAGTGAAAAGAAGAACAATAACTGAAGTATAAAATAGTTGTCGATTTTTAGTTATGTTGATACCATTTTCTGTTGCATATATATAAAGCAAGTGAGAAAATTAATAGAAATCAGAAATTTTCATTGTGTATTTGTGTGTGTGCGTATCATATTATTATGGGTTAAGTAAACGCACATACTTACGTAAAAAAAGAAGAGGCATCAATAAGTTCACAGCGTGGCAGCTGAGTCCAAACCAGTAATGATTCAATTTTTCCTAGCATTTGAATTATTTTATTAGTATTCAATAATGCAGTGTTTTATGCAAATTTTTACATCAGGACTCATTTATATAATAACTAAAACTCTGAGATACATTTAAAATTCATGGAATTTAAAAATATAACATTTTAGGTTTGCATTCAGAAGGAGGATTAGCGGTACAATTTTCATTAGACCAGCAGTCAGATGCATTAAAACGGGCTCAATATATTTACAATGTAGAGTTTTTGAATATTTTTTATTTGGAAGTGTGTTAGTCCCTCAACATAAGTTTCAAACTTTCAAAATCTTCAGGCAATTTATAATAACTTACTTTCCAACGTTTTTCAAACGTACAACAGGGTTATTTTACGAACGCTCGACTGGAATTTATAAACAACCGAAAAGTTTCAAAGTAAGGGTTGAGTTAATCATCTAAAAAACACTTTCGTCCAGGTTTGTATAATCCTAAGTTGTATCTATAGGTGTGATTATATCGGGGCATTACATCTGATCTTTCATTTTGCATTATTTTTGTTCTGGAAACAATATTATGACTAACTTTTCTTCTTGGAACAATCTGCAGACAACACCTCTGTTGTAAGGTTTAGCTTTTTTCTGTATTTCATATTATATCAGGGCATTTTCCATTTTTTGTTTTAATTTCCACACGTGGCTATATATATATATATATATACAAGAACTTAACATCTGAATCAAACGAGAAAACAGACATCTTTCTCATTGGATTCACTTTTTTGTCCGGAAAAATATAAAAGTACTTGAAGTATTTTAAATAGTTAAACCAAAACTTTATAATATCTTTGTGCGTAGACTACGTACGTGTATTTCTGTGTGTAAATTCTGGTCGTAGTTAAATATGTTTAGATGCGTGAACGTGAATTCCAGTATTTTGTGCATGCATTAAGTCTAATGCTGAACATTTGATGCTAGTTCCAAGTGTAGTCTTGTGCACTCGTACATAAAGTAGAAAGCGTAGTTTGAGAACTTATAAAATATTTCTGTAACCCATATACTTAATTCCGTAATGCGTTACGGATGAGCTAAGTCTCATGAAAATAAAAAGAAAGAATTAAAACGAATCGACAAAGAAATAATTTGCTCTGTCTATTCACATTTAAAAGGAAACAGCAAGAAAGCAAAACATTTTTAATGTTAAAAATGCCGGATTTTCCCCTAATTTAAAATTTAAATAATTCAAATATTATAAACATGTGTTATCGTTTTTGCCTTTTAAATAATATCTGCAAAAGAACAGAAAAAATAAAAATGAAAAAAAACATGCATACTCACGCTTTCACACAGTAGGAAACGTATGTCATTATACATACACACGCATTAATTTTGCTACAAATGTAAGTTATGGCATATAACAATAAAACTTCATGTAAATGCCATTTTTAAAAAGAATAAATATTTTCTAATTAAACATAAAAAATATTATTACACATAATTAATTATATATGTTGGTCTCAGACCATCTCTTTTCGGAGATCCATGAATTGATTTGAAAGGAAATATTGCTAAATGATCATTCATTGACAACATTTTATAAATGAATAATTTGAATTAAAGCGCAGTCATTCGAAAACTACCAAAACTTATTTTGTTGAGCCGAACAAATGACAATCACCAGTCAATAATCAAGAAAGAAAGTAAAGAGAATAATAGGTCTACTAATTTATTCATCACTGTTAATATCACCTCACTATTCTAAGATTTCTTGTAAAGAAACTTTAAGAATTCATTTATTTTACAGTAGGATGTTTTGAAATCAATCTTGGCCTTTGAGAAATGATCTGCAGGCATACATAGAAAAGCGCGCGCCATTAGCACACGCAAATATATTCACCATTTTTTATTCCACGCATTTAACATATATATGCGATTAGATAATTACTAATACAAATATATATATATAAAGTTATTTATATATACACACACACATATATATGCATATATATAAATTTATATACATACACACAAGTGTATGTATATATATATATATATATATATATATATATATATATAAAGGAGTATCCTGTATATACTGTGGTAGGATAATTCTCTAAGAGAGTTCTAAATATATATGTATATAAATATATAAGGAAAATTAAGGTAGACACGTTATTTCATGGAAAATCGGAAGGTTTGGGCCTATTTCAGGCAAACCATCATCAGTTTCTGTCTTTATTGTACAAAGGATTTTACGCAAAAAAATTCGCGTGAAATAGGCGTATACTTCCGATTTACCATGAAATAAAGTGTCTGCCTTACTTTTCATATATATATATATATATATATATACCGAGGCATGCACACTCACATATATGTATGTATACATAGAGACATGCGCACACAAATACGCACATAGACACATATATACAGACATATTTACACACATATGCTGTTATCAAAACAGACACACATATATATGCAGAGTTATCAACACACACATATATATGTAAATATATATATATATATATATATATAATTACACACACATATATCTTGTGTCACGCAGACAAATATATATATATATATATATATATATATATATATGTATATAGACAGACACACACAAACATATATATAATTAAAAAGAGTCATGCACACGCACAGATATATAGATATGTCTATGCAGAGATTTACGCGCACACACACATACGGAAAGACAGACACATACAGACACACACACACACACACACACACACATATTCTCTTCGTTATATATATATATATATATATGCGAGAATACATGCAACACCTGGACAAAATGATGGAACCATCACATTTAATGGATGTTCTCTCTTGTTTTATTTCGTAGCAATTAAACAAAATAGATTTGCTAGATGTGAACTTCTGTGTAAAAATTTCACATTCAGGTTTCATGAAGGATATTGAAATATTGGTCATTGGATTGCGTAAATTGAAAGCATATTTTCTCTAGAGTAATTACAAAATTGCAATTTGATTTTTGAAACAAATGCCAACACAAAATTAATTATGAAAAATTTTCAGTTTACATTTCGAATATCCTTAGATAATTGAAAATTATATTAGTTCTGCAACATGCTGAACCTAAAAGCTGTTGCAAGTATGCTGATAATATCGGAATATACAAAGGGACATTATAGAGCATTCCAAATAATATGCCTTGAAAATAGTAAATTCTCAAAAAAGGAAAAATGAAACAAATAGTCAAAAAAGGTGACAATATTTGTGATAGAATTGTAAAAATTGTCGAAATAAAATAAAATTCAATAGAGAGAAGCCGGATAAAAAAAAAACAAAAAAGAAAAATAAACAAGTAGGAAAAAACAAAAGTCCTGTAGACTACAATATGTAATTATGGAGTGTAGATGATTGTATAAAAGAACTATTCAGGGATGAATGGCGAATGTGTGTCAGGCAAAGCGATAATACTTGGACATTTCTGAAGTCGTTCCAATGAAACATAGAAAGATGTCTGCATGACAAAAAGCATAAAATTTACCCCTTCATTTACTACACGTCAGTTACAAGGCAAAGGGAAATAGAAATCTCAATAGCCAATACACTGGTCTATATTGAAATGTTGAACACTTTTCTCATTACACGGTTAGAAATTATACGTGATGATGAAGTAATATTTTCATGAAAATAATAAATTGAGAATGTATGATGTTCAAGCTTATGCTACATTTTCTAGGCTGCTATGTGGGTTGTTATTCAATGAATTCAGAATCAACTTGATGACAAATACATATAGTTTCTTATTAGTGTAGCCTCAAAGAATCTAGCCAGTTACAAAAAAAGATTAGCAACAAAATTTTAATTGTGATCGTTTGTTTGATGATTCATATTTTCCCAAGAGATTCCAATTACTCTTTTCTAACTAGTTAATATGAAACAGTTAATAGAATTTAGAAAAATCTATCGCATTTGTTTGTGATATATTTTATATAACCCAAACGAATGTTGAGATTTTAAGTAAAAATGGTTTTGTTTCATATCTGTGGTTTATAACTTCATAAAATAAAAAATTCGAATAAATATCCTCTAAGTGTGATAATTACATACTTTTTACCAGGAGTTGTACACAAATATATTTATTACTACACATGCGCAAATATATTTATACAAATCCATACTTTCATACGCACGCATAGGTTTCATCTGTCCTAAAAATGCAGTTTGAATGTGTTTTGGTTTTGAGATAAACTGAAGTCTCTCATCAATTTATAATGGACCTTAAAACCTTTGTGTAAAAAAAACCACAACAGGAAAAAAACATCAAGTTGTTATTTATTTTTTTGTCTTTTCTTAAAAGAAAACTGTTCAAAATGATTCCTTTGATTTTCTTTGTGAATCTTTGCATGTAGCTATTGTATTTGCCAAAGAATTGTACATATCTGAATTAAGGGAATGGATATTGTTTCTATGATGATATAAAAATTAGAGAAATAAAAAATCTCATAGAAATAATATCATTAATAACTGAGAAATAAAAAAGAGTGAAAAAACAAACTCGCCGATGTAAAAATATTAAAAAATTAAAAAAGGAAGAATATAAGCTGTAACAATGAAAATATCTAAATCTCGTTCATAAACACGTATCAGTATAAAATAAAAATATACATAGAAAAGTTCATTATATATACTGAACATGGATGAAATAAAAAATATAAAAAGAACGTTAACTAAAAATTTGAACATTTTTATCTTTTTAATCTGTTACCATTTTATTTACATTCCGTTATTAACTTTTAACATTATGCAAAGATTGAAAAAGTGAAAAAGGTCTTAGTGATAAAGCTGAATATACACCATAACATATTACATTATTTTTTAAACAAAAATATATGGTCTCTAAAATAATAAGCGAAGAAAATGCCTACATGTAGACATTTGCATCAATGCTCACATAAAGGGAATTGCCTGCTCACATCATGTACGGAAACAAGACATGAAAGATACATAGATTCGTTGTTACGCCTATATGCAGAGGAAAACCACCACTCTGAACTGAAATATACATATGCACACAGTATCTGTCGTGTAATGGAAAACACAGCCAGAAGTATTATTCTGGTTTATACAGAAGTAAGTATATGAAGTATATATTACCTAAGGTATGAGGTCTGGTAATTCTTTGAATCAAAGACAGATGTCTACGAACGAGACACAACATAAGTTATATACAAAATAATTCACAGATATAAATTTCCATTACTTAGTTTGACAATGCACTCATTAAAAACTGCACTACGTTCATGTAATTATTTCTCTAAGTAATAAATAATAATAATAATAATAATAATTGTATGGCTGAAGATCTAATGTCATCAAAAGTATTAAAAAAACAATATATATATATATATATATATATATATATATATATATATGTGATGGAATCTCCATTCGATTTCGACTTATGAGGATCCGACAATCCCATTCAGTCTGTATGTTTGTGTTGTCTGTGGCACTTCAGTCAAGCCAGTGACTTGCATACTAGTTCACATACGGTGCACTACTAGGATCTCGGAACATAGCAACAGGAATATTTGCAGAATATTTGCCTCTTTGTTTTTGCACACACCTACACACACACACACACACACACACACACACACACACACAACACACACACACACACACACACACACACACACACACACACAGAGGGTTTGAAAATTGTTGGGATAACGTTAGGGCTGTTTTCCCTATATCTAAATAATAAAAATCATAGGAACGTATGTCTGGAAACGCATAATTTCCGAGTTATACGCTTTTCAAACATGTACTAACCAGAATTATTTTATTTTACATCCGACACATACAGTATTTTGGAGGGCCTAATTGCAAATGTTCAAAATGTGCACCCTCCACCATAATACAGGCATCACATCGACATGTCTAGGACTCGCACAAACACTCCCAAATTCCTGGAGTGTTTCGTTTTGTTTCGCACCGTGCTGCAATTCGGTTGCGGCGAGTGTCCACAACATCAACCGGACACGAATACACCAGAACTTTCAAATAGCCCCACAAGTAGAAATATAAGGGGTTTAGGTTCAGTGAGTTTGAAGACCATGCGATTGGTTCCCTTTTTCTTATCCACCGACTAGTAAAACTACGATCTAGGTACCTGCGGGAGCAACATCATGCATGAAGTGCAGTTGTCAACGAGTGATCAGTGGAACATCGTCCAAGAAATCAGGCATGCTGTTTTCCAGAAATCGCCTGTACGCATCATCTGTAAGCCTGTTCGAAAGTACATGAGATCCTAATAACTCATCACCAACAACACCAGCCCAGATGCTGACAGAGAACCGCTGTTGGTGACATGATAGAACAACTGCTTGTGAATATATGCTTATTGTGGAAGTTGACTATTCCATTCCGTGTAAACTGTGCTTCCGCTGTAAAGATAACAAAAGCAGGAAAGTTTTGGAATTGCAGAACCATTGACAGAACACAACTCATGCAGGATAATCTCCTGGTGCGTACGTCTGTATACGTTGTAGATAATATGGGTACAACTGTTGTTCTCGCAGTACTCTCCAGGCATTTGAATGGGGTATATCCACTTGCCTTACCAAATGTCGTGTGCTGATTTGAGGTGCATCATGCACAATATCCAGTAAATGCTCATCTTTGCCAGGCGTCGTAGACCTTGGTTTTCCTCTGCCATCAGCACGAGGTTCGTGAGTCACATGTTTACAGAAGTGGCGATGGATATTCATAAATATTTTCCTATCGGGCCATTGTTGGTGTGGAGACCTGTCCTGGTAGAGACGACGTACAGCGTTACCGTCCACCAAACCATACACGAAGTGCATATCTGCCATCTCCTGAATTGGCTACAAGTCCAATCAACATGCACCACTAGCAATCTTCAAGCAACACTTCACACACGAGAAACAAGGGGGAAATCCTGTCCGGTTGGCGGCACAACGCGATCTTACTGGATGTCTGGTCTGCTGCTTAGCGAGTTAGCTGCTACCTGTGGGAGATAAAGACTTTCTGGTTAGCACATGCTTAAAAAGCATTTAACTCAGAAACAAAGCGTTTCCAGACATAAATTTATAGGGAGTTTTTTCATTATTTAGATATAAAAACAAAGTTCAGATGTTATGCCATCAATTTTTGAACACTTTGTATATATATATATATATATATATATATATATATATGTGTGTGTGTGTGTGTGTGTGTGTGTGTGTGTGTGTGTGTGTGTGTGTGTGTGTGAATTAATAAATATACGTATGGGAATACACACATGTGTAAAATATTATTCAGCTATTAATAAAACAGTGCTCAATATAATATAAACTTAGCTTTTAATTATATATTAATAAAGATACAGATTATCTTACGTTATGGTGCAAGTTAAAGTTTCGTGCATCAGGTCAAGTGCATTAATTTTATCAAGATCATAATATAAATAGACAAAACTTACATGAAGATGGAAAAATTAATATTAAAATTCACATAAAAAACATTAAAATTCAGGGAGATGAATTCAAAAGAGGAAATTCATAATTATTATCAATTATTAATAATATTTGCGGGTAAAAGAAAGAAATCAAGAAAGCAATGGACAGAGTAAGAAACAAATGTAAAAGGATAATCTGTATTAATCTGGGTCTAAGTATTTAAGTAAGTATTTTTTCTATGACAGCATGTAGTCATTAATTCACTTTTTGATAAGTAGTTTAGAGTTATTTATATCATTTAAGATGACAAGTTTTTTCTAATAGACATAAGTTGCATCTAATTAAATTAATAACTCTTGAACGGTCAGTTTGAAATATGCATCTAAAGATTGAGTAATGCATGAAACTCTGAGTCGTGCCACCAACGTAGGATAATATATTTAATTATTAATATCGTTCACCGAGGAAATTTATCATAGTAAATGTCGAGGTTTTATTTTGTAACTAGTATTAAAACAAAATTGGCGGAAAAATAATACAAATAATTTGAAATTTGCGAACATATTAAAATATTCACTCTGTGTCAGTAATTAGAAATAGAAAAGGGTGTAGTTTATTATGTGATGTTTGTCCTTCAGTATGGCAGCAAATACTGAAAAATTTCATTAAAAATGAAGGAAAGCCTTGAAGCAACCAAAATATCATTCTACAGAGGGATTCTGAGGATAACATGGATCGAACATGTTAGCTACGACGAGGTTTTGAAGAGCATCGAAGCGAAAAGAAAACTTATACTTAACACCAGGAAAAGACAGCTAAAGTTTTAGAGATATGTAATGAGGAAGTAGGGCTTTAAGAATTTTTATATTCACAGGAGATATAAGGGAAGGGAGGTTGGGAAGAGCTACGCATGAAAGACTTGATGGGCTTTAGAAAATGAGTGACAGAGCAAGATTTGGATAGAGTAACATGAGAAAGGGTGTTACGGGTGACCAGGGATAGGGAGATGTGGAATGCTATGAACGTCTAAACCCAGAAAGGACATGACACATACAAGAAGAAAGGAAAGCAAAAAGAAAAGATTAACCATAAACTTCAAGAAGACTAAATACATGACCATCATCAAAAAGAAAGTATCAAAATGCAAATTACAGGTCGGATTACTAATAGAAGTCGGAAAGTGCAACACTAAGATTTGAAGACATATTAGCATGGCCTAATATGCATTCCAGAAGCAGAGAACAAGACTAAGAGACAAGAATATTTTATTGGAAACAAAGAAAAGAGTACTGGACGCTTATGTGATATATATGTCCTTTTATATGATCGCAAAGGCTGGACAATTCTCATCAGCGATGAGAGAAAGACTCGAAGCAAGCGAAATGTGGTTCTAAATAAGGATGATGAGGATATCATGAACCGAATATGTGAGTAACGACAAGGTTTTGAAAAGAATGGAAACAATAAAGAAAACATGCTTAACATCAGGAAGAGACAGCTGACGTTTCTGGGACACGTAATGAGGAAGAGGGCTTAAAGAATCTGATACTCAAAGGAAGGATTGGGAAAACAAAAGACACAGGAAAGCAACGCGTGACATATTTGATTGACTTGAGTAAGAGGAAGAATATATAAAGGATCTTTTTTTGCGATAAGCGAGAACAACCGAGAAAACACAAGGAGATGGATGGACCGGAAATACTAAAATCCGAAGTGGAAGCTGCAATGGCCATAATGAACAGAAACAAAACAGCTGGTCCAGACGGCATAGTGATAGAGCTGCTGACAGGCTTAGATGAATATGGCATAGAAAGAATTACCGACATAATAAACGAAATTTATAGCAGCGGAATAATACCAGACGACCTATGCAAGTGGATATTTATAGCACTGCCGAAGAAACCAGGCGCAAACGAGTGTGAACTACGCAGAACTATCAGCTTAATGAGCCACATTACCAAACTGATGGTCAGAATCCTGATGAATAGAGCGAGAAGCAAAATCAGACCAGTGATAGGGCAGGAACAGTGCGGGTTCGTCAAAGACACTGGAACAAGGAACGCCATATTCATGATTAGGATGCTCTCCGAAAGGGCAATACAAATGAAGAAAGCTTTGTACCTATGTTTCATTGACTATGCGAAGGCATTCGACAAGATACGACACAAAGAACTGATGGAGATGCTCGGCAGCCTCGACATTTTCGGCAAAGACATAAGAGTAATCAAGAATCTCTACTGGCAGCAAATGGCCTGCATACGGACAGGCAACGATATCAGTAGATTTACAAAGCTAGAAAGAGGCGTAAGACAAGGATGTGTCTTTTCACCGGATTTGTTCAACCTCTACAGCGAGAATATCTTGAGGACCCTAGATGACATGCCAGGATTTGTTGTTGGAGGACACAACTTGAACAACATAAGGTACGCAGACGATACAGTGCTGATTGCGGACACGGAAAGTAAACTACAAGACCTCATACAGAAGGTAGCGGTGGAGAGCGACAAAAAGGACTACAAATAAACTTTAAGAAAACTGAGTGCATGGTCATCAGCAAAAGGTACAACCCAAAATGCCAAATAAATGTGGGAGATACCAGAATCAAGCAAGTACAAAAATTTAAATACCTAGGAAGTGTTCTAACAGAAGATGGAAAGTGCGACACGGAGATCCGAAGGCGAATTGGCATGGCAAAGGACGCGTTCCAGAAGCTGAGCAAAATACTAACACACAGGAAAATCTCACTGGAAACAAAGAAAAGAGTGCTGGACTGGTACGTTATGTCAGTTCATCAATACGGCAGCGAATGCTGGACAATATCATCGAAAATGAGGACAAAACTGGAAGCAGCGGAAATGTGGTTCTACAGAAGGATGCTGCGGATATCATGGACTGAGCATGCAAGCAACGATGAGGTGTTGGAAAGAATGACAACAAAGAGGAAATTGATACTAAGCATCAGGAAGAGACAACTGAAGTTCCTGGGATAGACAATGAGGAAGGAGAGCCTGGAGAACCTGATACTGACTGGCCACATAGAAGGAAAGAGAAAGGAAGGCAGCGGATAACATATTTGCAGGGCCTGATCAGGTGGTTGACGGAACGGGGGTTGACAGGAGTAACAGGAGCAAACATACTAGGAGCCACAAGGGATAGGGAGACGTGGAGAACCATGATCGCCTACGTCCTAAAAGGACAGGGCACATAGAAGAAGTAGAAGAAGAAGAAGAAGAGGATGGCAGAGCAGGTTTCAGGAGAAATACCAAGAGAAAAGGAGTCAAGTGCTTAAAGGAATATGGAGTGTGGAGGGCCATGATTGTCTACGTCTTGAAATGAAATGGCACATAGAAGAAGAAAAAGAAAGACAAACTATGAAGGACGCTAAGTGATGTATTATCTAATAAACGAAAGTCTGTAAATTAGGTAATAAATCGTCCTCCATAATGTAACTTTTCCTCCGCAGCAGGCATTAGGAATAATTTAGAACGTTTTTTAATTTTTAAGAGTTCTCAAATTTAAAATTTCATCAACTTTATCCTCATAAATAAAACGAAATTACAAAATAAAATCTTCACATTTACCTTGGTAAAGTTCCTCGTGGGTACATAACGAGTTGAAGAAAAGTTTTCTTGTTGATATTTATATTATCGTTATATATATATATATATATATATATATATATATATATATATATATATATGCATACAGGAAATTTGTTTGATAAGTATTCATACATTTAATTCATTTGAGTTTAATCTGATTCAAACTATCACCTCTTGTTGATTTGTCGCATCGATACTTTCAATATTTATGTAAACGCGACAATAACACTAAACACAAGCTCACACAATGAAATTGGCTCTATTAAATAATAAACAGTATTGTCTACTCTAGTTATTGGATTGCATCAAAACAGCATATCCGGTTGATGAAACATTTAAATATAGATCATGTACATATCCAGTTGCTTTGATATCGAAGACTTTCTTAAGTAGAACACATTAAACTCATGAATAAAGAATAAATGACATCTGGAAAAACAACGCTTACTTACAAAGATAAGTATATATATATATATATATATATATATATATATATTACATCGCAGTTTTTAATTGTGCTAACCACCACTATGTATCTTGAAAGCAGCAATTTATTTGCAATAAGTCCTGTCTAGTTTTAAAAAATCTGATCAGTTTACTTGCGTGTTTTCTTGTGACGAGTGAGAGTGAAACGGTTTCTGTGGATTTTCTAACACAATTATTTCTAATGTAGTACTGACTGTAATTTATCAACAATCTACAAATATGACTCTTCGAAATAATAATGCCATATTCATCACATACAAATTAATGGATTGTTGAAGTAATGATAGTTGTTGTCTGTTTGATATTTATTCAACTCATTGTATGTTCTCGGAAGTGTTTTCATTAACTGTACGCCTCGACTTATTTCAATCAAAATTACTCGTTTTCTACACAGGATAATTTATATGATAGACTGCAAGCGGAATTTTAAAATAGTTTCCTTTGGTTTATACGGAGGTCAGTGTTTGAAACCAACTTACAGTAGGGTAATTGTTTTGGCAATCTACTCTATGTCATGCCAGTTATGTCTGTGGCAATGAATGTGTGCTTCTATGCTGACTGCATTGGCCTTTTTGGTGTACAATCTATGTCTTACAGGATTTTAGCAGGAATGTGAGCAAAGAGGTATTGCAGACTACAATCTAAATTCTCAAGTCCATTCTGACACCAGACGCGTTCTTTATAGCTGCAAAAACGTAACACACTTTTTTCACACTAGAGTAGATATTTAATCGTCAAATATATATATATATATATATATATATATATATATATATATATATATATATATATATTGTTAATTGAATGGAAAGAAGTAAAACAAAACTCCTATGTAACATGTTTCGATCATGGATATAAATTATTTAGGTTAATAATAATCGATACTCCGATTGACTGACGTCTTTTGACACTTTTAATTATCTTTATACTAAGTTTGATGTAATATGTATTAGTGTCATGGCAGTTACAATTTCATATAAAATGAAGTTAAATATACAGGGACGCACAATTTCCAAATAATGATTTCCATGTCTATTGTATCAGTAGTTTTCCTAGGAATAAGTCATGATGAATGAGCCTACGCTCACAATGTGCGATAATTTGAACACTCCCCCACTATATATATATATATATATATATGTATATATATATCAGTTAAGTGCCATAAGTGATAAAGGCTTGGCCTACCACATCTCGAAAGATATATCACTGACTGTGCAGAAGATTTTCCCGCAGCAGCCTGCCATTACTTTCGGTCATAGACTGGTTGCCAACCAAGGATAAAAAACTGTCCTGCTATTTAATCCATACCTGGAGGGAGGAGCTACCAAAGGGTATTTGTATTGAAGTAATACAATGAATTTAATTGGAAGTCGAATTCGGCTCACTAATTAATCTCTAATTAATTTCGTATTAAGCTGATATCCACTGCACCACGATGCACATAGCACTATATATATATATATATATATATTAATGCAGAAATAAATATAGATAAGTCTATTTCCGTACCTTGTAGTGTGCATGTGTATGAAATCTTTTGTCAAGGCAAAAATCTGTATACTTGGCCAACGCTTAGATAAAGTTAACCAAAAGGCAGGGTGTACAAACAAGTTCGGTGCGTTGTTGTATATACAGATTACTATCAAAATTTCAATATGAAAAGTAAATAATTAAAAACAGTAATTCGATAAATTATGCATGTCTTAGTCCACCGCATATCAATGCATATCTGTATACGAAACCTGTTTCCAGAAACTCCAATATAATTGTGTTTAAATGCATACTTATAAAAAGAGTTGCTTTTTTAAAGAAGCTTGTAAATACAAACCTGTGAAGAGGAATGGGCGTTTAACGAATTTTTAATAATAAAACTAAGCTCCAAATATTAATAGACTTTAACTATTCATAAAAATACAGACACAGCCCATGGATTATACAGAAACACTTCCAAATATACGCCTTTTCTTAACATTTATGCTCAGAACTGTTTAGATTGTGCGGACTGTTATCCTCATCTTTATTGTCATATTTACTGCATTTCGGTCGTTGTAAGCCCCGAATTTCTTCAGGCGATATATGTTGAAATTATGAACTGAAACTCTTATTTTGAAATTTCAACGAATATCACCCGAAAGAAACCGGAACGTACAACTGTTGAAATCTCATGAATATGAAAGAAAAGATGAGGACAAAAGTACAAACAATACAAATACTGTAAATAGGAACAATATCTCATCTCAGTAATATAGACACATATTACTTAGTCCTTTTTCATTCTTTGCAAAATGTAAAACCAAAAAAAGCCTGGGAATAAAAATGATATTCCCCAAATAATTTTTAATGCCAAATGCTCACACAAGAATGCAGATATATGTATCACCACGTCCAAATATATATATATATATATATATATATATATATATATATATATATATATATCCTATAATTATATATTAATTGAATAATTATATTATATATATAATAAAATTATAATATATATAAAATATATAAACATAATATAATTATAACATTAATTATATATTACAGTTAAATTATACTATATATATGTGTGTGTGTGTGTTTGTGTGTGTTTGTGTGTGTGTGTATGTCCGAAAATGGTCTGATCACAACTGCTACGTAATGTGAAAATAATGACAAGTAACTGGTACTTCCGTTGCGGTAGATGTGATATTTATCTCACTTCTTTTATTTGAAGTCATTTGAATTACAGATTAATTATTTTATACTCACACATAGATAGATAGAGAGATACACACACGCACGCACACGCACACGCACATGCACACACACACACACACACACACACACACACACACATACATATATATATATATATATATATATATATATATATATATATATATCCGAGTATAGGGTACGTATGGATGCAATAATATTCCTTATCCAATGAAACACTATTCTTTAAAAAAGTGCTCAGAACAATTTGAATTAAACCACCTCACTTGAGAAGACACAAGAAGTGTCGAAACAAAATAGCTACTTTTGTAGTGATATTATCACATATCCATGTTATAATTACTGAATAAATATTTTTTTTTTCCGATATCTTACTTCAAATTCAATCCCCGAAATCTTTCTGTAGAAGTAGTGATCATGTCATTTTCTGGATTTCTTCATGTCAAACCCTTACAGCAGCTAGTTAATTCTATCAAGTCAAAGAAGAAAAGAGGTATTTTACATTTCTCCTCAACAGGATACCAAGCTGGTCGGTATGTAAGACACATTTAATTACCTTCCGTTTCAGTAAGACTGCCTTCAGAAACTTGTTTTATTTAATTTCTTTTTATTTTCGTTTAATCATTGAATTTTTTTATTGTTTTTTTTTCTTGCCTAGTGTCCATGTTCACTGACATGGGCTGTTTCTTTGAAACAATAAAGTATTTAAAAATACTCATTTACTTAGTCTGTCTTATGTATTTACTTTCGAGTTGGCTTTAGTTTCATCTGATAAACATCAGAATACACATCCATCTATGCTGTTGAACGAAGTGTACAAACGTTGTAAAATTAAACAGGTAATTAATTTAACGATGTGGCGGTGTATCGAAGATTTTGTTAATCAAGTTGAAACAAGAAATAATTTCCTTCAATTTCTTGTTTTCACTCTCGCTTGATCATGTATGACGTCACGAGCTGTAATGTAACAGTTGCTTCCAGCATCTTAAATGCACGAGTTTGTTGTTGCTTGGAAATCTTCCATGCAAACAAAAACAGTTTGTCATTATCGTTTGTCCGTGTTTATAATATATAATGTATTTTGACATCTTTAAAATGATTTATGTAAGCCAAAAGCTTAAACTAGATTATTAAAAAAAATATATATCAATATTGTAATTTTCCTTTCTTCATCTAATGATAATACTATTAAGCTTATCAGAGAATAGGAAAAGAATTACATAAAATAAGTGCACAAAACGTGTCTATGTTATTTAATAAAACATGCATTAATGAAATATATATATATATATATATATATATATATATATATATATATATATGTTGGGACAGAAACCTTTCTTTTAAAAATGTTTCATCAAAAACGACAAGCAAGGAAGATGTTTTAATTTTATTTTCCGAATAAAATTACATCATAATTGATTCTTTCACAAAATAAAAATACTTAAATAAAACAATGCGTTAAAACGTCTTTATCACTTGAAATATGTATATGAATAAAAAAATGGTAAGAAACTGAGGAGATATTTATAGTAACAAAGATGATAAAAATAATAGTCGAAATGATAGAAGAATTTTCTTCGAGGCTGAAACTGCATTATTTGTTTGAAGCGCGTATTTCTTATTTAAAAGAAAAGAAATACTAGTTTCGTTTGAAAAGAATTTTCGAATCAATGAGTACCTCAAACAAATACGTGGCACTTCTTTAACATTGATTGAATATCAGAGAATAAATTTCACCGGGAAGCTAAACCCCTCCTTGATATTCATTTCTCTTTTTGCTCATCTTTCACTCTCTATTTATACGCTTCTCTCCCTCTTTTTTCTTTCTCTCTCTCTCTCTCTTTCATTAATTCGATTTGCTTCCCGTGGCTTAAAGTCATGTGTGCATGCAAAAAGATGCGAGTAAACAGACGCTCGTGCAAATTAAGGAACAATGCCTGAATCCCTGATGGACAATACAGGAGCACATCACATCACAACAGATAATATAGTGACGTCACCATCCAATTAACAGCAGAATAACACAGCAGATCAATTTGTAGCTATTTCTTCTGTTTCAGTTCCTTTTTAGTATTTTTTTTATTAATTTCTGTAAAATCAGACAATAACGAAACAGCGGACATAATTGAAAATGTATTGATCCTTTTAAATAATGCGAGAAAAATATTTAAACCAATGTTTTTTGAAAGCTACTGGAAAAGTTTTAATTTTTGCTAAAAATTCTCTATTTTGTTTTGCGTTATTGAAAATAATTTATATACAAGAAAAATGATTGGATTGAATGCGATTAGTTAACCAAACAAAAATTTGTATTTTTTTATAGAATGAGAGTTAATTATGCCGTTAATATAAAAAAAGATTCATATGTTTGCTTTATGTATATAAAACAGTTACATGTAACCGTCACTTCTACTCCAACTTTTTTTCTCACACAACCGTTTAATTGTTTCCCTGATAACTACAATCCCCAAAATTTTAAATGCAACGCCAATTGCCAACTTCGATTTTCTTGAATCTTGCTCATCTTTTAACCTTTCTTCAATAAAAACATGTACCCAGTATTTTCTCTCACTAAATACCACCCTGCACACTAGTGGCGGTCTAGCATTTCTTAGGGCGAAATGATTATAATATATATTTATATATCTATACACACACATTTATATATATATATATATATATATATATATATATATATATATATATATATATACATATGAATTGTTTGAACATTATTTTTTATCGATACTCGTATTTAAGTAGATATTCTGTTTTTTAATTAAACAGTATTATATATTTATATCGACCGGCCTTATTATTTACGATAAATTGTTATTACGAAAATGTGTGCCATTCGGCAGGATTCGAACCTGCGACCCCTATTTACATAGGGGAAGCTACCATTTGATCTCCAGTCTAAACGAGGTTTTTATCAAGCCTATATAACACAATTTTCAAACAATTCATTTCAAATTGTCGTTTGTTTATAACCAAGTTTCGTTAAAATTCGTTAATTTCCGTAACATGTTTACATTTGTTGACATTACGTTACATTTCAGAGCAGATATGGTTTTTTGTGATGAATCCAAAATTGTGTTATATAGGTTTTATAAAAATCTCGTTTAGACTGGAGGCTATTCTTGGCCGAGAGGTCTAAAACGTTTCTGGATCAAATGGTAGTTTCCCCCCTATGTAAATAGGGGTCGCAGGTTCGAATCCTACCGAATGGCACACATTTTCGTAATAACAATTTATCGTAAATAATCAGGCCGGTAGATATAAATATATAATACTGTTTAATTAAAAAACAATATTTACTTAAATACGAGTATCGATAAAAAATAATGTTCAAACAATTCGTTTCAAATTTTCGGTTGTTTATAACCAAGTTTCGTTAATTTCCGTAACATGTTTACAAATATATATAAATTAATATGTATGTGTGTCTGTTTGTTTGTGTCTTCATTCTAACGACCCCTACTCCTCCGAAATCTTTGGTCCGATTTCAACCAAAATTAGCATACTTGTCAATCATGTCCTGAACATTTGATGTACACAAAATTTTTTTTGGAATCGATTTATTGGGTACGGTATAAATCACCAAAAAGCCTTAGAATTTACGAACTCTTCTCTTCCTAGACACCTTATGCAAATTCAACCAAAATTGGGTAACTTGTAGATCAAAGTCCGAACCTTTGATGTACACAAAACATTTTGAATCAATGTACAGGGTTTGTCAAAATCAACGACAAACATAATTTTGGGTGGTCTTTTGCTCACTTTTATGCATTGCTCCAAGACGTTACCCTCTCAAACTCAACCAAAATTGTACCACTGATAGATCAATGTCTGATTCCTTGATATGCAAACAAAAATGTAACTGACACAAAGGGTACGCCAAAAGCTAATGGAAAGTGTAACTTTCTGCGATCATGTATTTCTCCGAAACGCTTAGTTGTATTCCAACAAAAATTGGGTCTTCTTCGTAATTTCTACCTTATCAAAATCCATAATAATTTCAGGTTCTCTACAAGGTATCAACCTTTCCGGTGTTGCAAAGACAATGCATCCTATTCTTCTCATTCTTCCAATTGTACATACATCATTGCTTTTTATTGGCAAAATTGACCAAGCATGAGTCCCGTTTCACAAATACAAAAAAAAACAAAAAACAATATTTACTTCACATTTTTTAAATTACGCGTCACGCAACCTCATACTGGAGAATTTTTAATAAATGCTTGACTTTACCATTTAAACATAACCACTAAAACATTCCTCGCAACGCCGGGCAATACAGCTAATATATATATATATATATATATATATATATATATATATATATATATATATATACAAGTATTGTTAGAATAATATTCTACTACTTTTGTAGTGATATTGTAACATATCCATGTTATAATTTATGAATAAATAGTATATATATATATATATATATATATATATATATTGAAAAGTAACAGACAAGCTTCATGGGAAATAATAAAAATCAGTTGAAAGATATATTAATAGTTGACGTAGTTTATAAAATATCATTGAGTTCATCTGCTTCCTCCTCTATGATCTGTTTCCATTCAGAACGCAGGTAATCATGGTTTTCCACAACTTCCTATATTTTGTAGCTATTAGTCGTTATCATTTTAGTATCCACCTCAGTCTTTTGTTCTCAATACTTTTTCCACAAACTCGTTAAGTAGGTTTCTTGCTAATTTCCAATACCCTTCGTGCCATTAGCATACCTTGTGAGTGTCAAATTTTCCAAACCTTTCAGTCCCATTTTGCGTCCAATATATTTCAAGAGACTGTTTCTAATTGTAAGTATAAGCGTCTTTTGGGGGGATCAGTTACTTGTTCGTTCACAGAACTCGTAGCCTTCTATAGAATCACAGCTCCATTGCCTCAAGTATTCGCTTTGTCTTTGTGGAAATATTAAAGAATCCACTTTGATACGAATATTAGCTCAAATTTTTAACAAACGAAATTTTCCAGTCTTTTAATACTATGTTTAGAACTTTTTGGACGCGATCTTTTGTTAAATGCGATTTTTGATTTTGGTGGCACAATTTTATTCATCTATCAAAAGCACTTCTTAGATCTTGACAATTCATAGCTCGTATCATAGTTTTTCTTGCTGACAACCATACATCTTTCCTTTCCTTTACAAAGTTCTGCAGGCGTATCTGCAGTTTTATTTCTATATTTGCCCCCAATAAAGTATCGCCTGAGTATCTTATGCTGTTAGATTTATGCCCACCAATAATATTTGATGGTTGGATTTTTAGTTTACTTAGAATAGCTTCGTTGAAGAGGTTAAATCTGGTCAGAAAAGACATCGTTTTTTACAGTAATTTTTTATTTTTGTGTAATTAATTCATTTGTTGCCCATGTGCAGATAGTTCGCTTTTAGTTCTGGATTGTTTTATCTTTCACAAAAAATCATGTTTTCGTAGCATTTGAAAACATGATATTTACTTATTCCATTGCATAAGATAAAATCTTAAGAATTTTTGTATTTGTGTCGAGCTTGTGAATTTATTTAATTAATATTAATCATATCACTTAAAAGCCAGTAAGATGCTAACCGTGAGTGAAAGAATTTGAGAAAAAAGTAAACATTATTAAGAAAGTAATTGTGCAATTGTTTTATATGAATGTGTGTGGGTGCTGCAATGATATCGGCTCGACACGAGAAATCGAAGAGCCGAGTTCGAATTCCGGTTGAATTCGTTGCATTCACTTACGCGCAAATACTATAAGGGAAAGGTATCAATCTGCCTCTTCTCCTTCAGCTATGGGTAAAATATCAGGAGAAATTGAGTTCTATAGACTTGGTTGACAACCATTTACCGCCGAAAATAACGGCAACCTACTGCAGGAAAATTTACTACCCAATTAGTCTTGCCTTTTTCTAAATATAATTGCTTACCCGTGTATCATGCATGACACTTAACTGACTGAATAAAGAATAAAGAAAATGAACTGAAAGTAATTTTTTCGGAATCTATTCATAAAGAACGGTAATTTTGAGCGGAAACTCCAGATCGTTGAAGAAAATTCCCGAAAATTATCGCGATATCGGTTACTTAATACCAAATTTTGTTGTGAAAAATATTGATTTGAATAAATTTTATTTATCTATCTATCTATCTATCTATCTATCTATTTTCTCAAATAAAAATGTATTACATCACATTATCTATATTTTGTTTTGTAAGGAGTAATTAGCATTTATTGGTTCTATAATCGAAATGTTCACAAAGTGTGATATAGAGATAAAAATTAATACCTCTATTGAATCTGCCAAGCCACCATGCTGCATTCTATAGATTTCTGTGATTCCGTTTTGGTTCTAAATTGTGACAGAGATTGGCACCTTTGTCCAATCAAACAAAGCCAACCTGCTGCATTCTATGTCATCTTGTGATTCTCTTTTACTCATAAATTTAGACAGAGATTAGAACCTATGTCGGATCAACAGCAACTAAGCTGCATGATATGGATTATTGTGATTTTCTTTTGATCATAAAATAAGACAGAGGTCGGTATCTACATCTAATCACTAAAACTAATATGCTGCATCCTATGGCCTTTTCAAGTCAGTGAAATACATCATGTTATGCCTCATGTTTTTGTAATTCCCTTTAGCTTGTAAATTAATAAGGAGTACCTCCAACGAATCAGCAAAGCCAATATGCTGCATGCAATGGCTTCTCGTGATTTTCATTTCGTCGTAAATTAAGATAGAGATTAGTACCTCCGTTGAATCAGTAAAGCCACCATGCTGTTTTCTATCGCTTCTTGTGATTCCCTTTTGTTCGTAAATGAGCCAAAGATTTTGTACCTCTGTCCGATCAACAAAACCAGCTCTCTGTGATTTCCTTTTAGTCTTAAATTCGGCATATACGTCGGATCCAGTTAATGCGATTCTTATGTTTCAAATAGATCAAATACCAAAAATAATACCACCGGCGAGATAGCTGTTTAGGTCGTTGAGAAATTCAAACAACACTAGTGCATCATGGGAGAAAAAATAATTGGCCAGTTTATACAAACGTTACAACAAATATCTCAGTAGGTATTAATTTTATAACAATTAGAAGGACTTTCCTGCATGACACATTAAAATGGCAAATTTAGATGATGTTTAATATATGCATTGAATACAGCATAAAAGTCGTCAACCAGTAAAATATAATTCTTATAAAATATATTATTACTTTTAAAAATGTTTTGAAAATTTCATTTACGCACGCCCAAAAATCTCTGGGGAAAATATTAATTCATCTCCCTTCTACTATGGGTTGAGTAGCAGAACAAATTGGGTTCTATAGCATTAGTTGGCAACCGGTCTACCGCTGAAATAATGGCAACCTACTGCGGGAAAATATGCTACCTAGTCAAGCTTGTTTCCAGTATGGCAATTAAATGACTAACTGTGAACTTTCTATATAGAGAAGCAGCAACAGATGCAATTACTTACAAGTGAAGTGAATCAAAGAAAGAAACCTGATAAAAATCTGAGAATATACTAAAGAAATGAGAGAAATGAAAATGAAAAAAAAGACGTAGAGAAAAGTAAGCAAAGAAACATAGATACATAAAAAAACAGAACAAAAACTAAATGACAAATAACATTGTAAAAAACCAAGTATTAATTCAACGATTTTTGAGGAAATACCATTAGAATCATATTGCTTAGAAATTCATTTAGTTACGGTTAAGAATGACTTGCAAACTTATTCATCGGAATAACCTTTTCTACATTGGCTTCTTGTGTGTGTACGACGACTGGTTTGATAGAAACATAAAGCACGGTGATTGTCTTTCCTTTTCTGTTTACTAACTCAGGCGAAAAACATATCTTTAGAGAAAAAGAAACTCATGTAGATGTTTACGATCTTTTCTATTGCGTCTCGTACATCTTCCGCCTACGCTAGGTGTTCTTGGCACGAGCGAACTTCCGAGATTGATGCAATCAAAACCCTACTTACTTAAACGGAATTAATCTTGCCAAACAAACTGTACTGTCAAATTTGTAGCGGTTTCGTATGACGTGTAGAAACAGAATAGTTCTTCCATGTAGTCTTTTACGTATCGTTTCAACCCATCATGTACGCAAAAAATGGCTCTTCACAGCTATCTGTGTCATTTTTAGCTAAAAGCTACTTTTCCTCTCTTGCCACCATCCTAGTTACTTCTTTGTTATCCCGTGACATAACCTCGTTAGATAGATTATTCGTTGTTTTTCTCTGTTCATTCTGATTACAGTCTATATTTTTAGTTCTAAATTCTCAGCCGTGCTACTTCAGAGATTTAAACACGTTCTGTTTGTAAGTATAGGAGTCCATCTTTTTCTAATTTTCTTTGAAACTTTCTCGTTGCTGACATTTTCTGTCCTTTGTATTCTTTGGATTCATCTGTAGAACAGCATCAGCATTACAAATAAATTAAATTGCAGTTCTTATACCGTCCTACACACGTAGATGTGATCCTAAAATTTCAACCAAGTCTGCCTATTCGAAGAAATTTAATACTGCTTCTAATTCATAATATTTTTCTTGGGAGCAGCTGAAAAACGTTAATGAGCCTGTCATTAGCTACTATGTTCCGGGATCAGTGAATACTATACTTGCATAAGTCGTGATTGGTATGAAATAATATGCTGTTATTAGTCCTTTCTTTATAATTCTAATTAAAATTACGTAAACGATATAAATGTTTTAATGATAATCTATTTGCGTTTAAATCCCATTTGATTAATCATGTCGAATATCACATGATATATGTTGCAAAGTGGCCATTGCGCATATCGATAAGTCAGTAACGTATTCTTTGTCTTAAAAAATTTCAAATGCCATTATCGTAAGTACAGCGTTGTTGATTACTGTCTCTTCCCGAAGCCCACGGTTAACACCGAGTGAAAATAACCGGGTTCCAGGTTCGTACACTCTTTCACAGGATCATTACTATATTTCTTTGTTGCTGATTACTCTCAATCATTAACGTAGTCTATATTTCTTCCCCTTCTCTCTCTGCTACCTATCCACCTGTTCTTTCTCGTTGAAGTCGTTCAGTTTGTGAAGGTGCCAGCGTTCATAAAAAAGCGCCAACTTATCGATTAAGACTGTCTGTTTGATCTGCGAGTTTGTTGTCTGTCCTTTTCAGACTGAAAGAAAAACAATTTCGATGAAGAAAAAAGACGTGATACAAAGAAAATGTATTATTCTTTGTATCAGCATTTTTCAAATTGTCCGACGGAAGCGTCTCTGTGATTTGTCTATTTAAAATATTAAACAAGCTGGTGCATTGAGACAGACACATATTTTTGTTATAGCAGAATTGTAATATGAATAGGAACGTATTTAATATCAAAATACACTCACACATAGACAAGTATGGACTTTCTTGTGAGAATATATAACCAATGGAGAGAAAAATGATTCATGGATAATATTCTTCTTCTGTGTGCCTTGTTCTTTCATAAAGCGGGTGATCATGACTCTCCACATTTTTCTGTCATTTTTTGCTCTTAATAAATTGTCTTATTGTTATCACTTCTAAACCTTGTTCCATTATCCATTTCCCCAAGCTCAGCGAGTTGGTCATGCGTTGTTTGTCGCTATTCATTCAATATGTTCTGTATCATATTCTTCGAAACACTGTCTTCTTCTTCTTCCTCTTCTTCTTCTTCTGTGTGCCGTGTCCTTTCAAGGCGTAGGCGATCATGGCCTTCCACGTCTCCCTACACCTGGTGGCTCTTAGCTCGCTTTCTCCTGTTACACCACGCAATCCTCGTTCTGCCGTCCATCAGCTCAGGCCGGTCAAGTACGCTACAATCTGTTAAACCCTGTTTCTCCTTCTTGCTATCTGGCCTGTTAGTATCAGGTTCTACAAGCCCTCCTTCCTCATTGCAGTGCCAGAAACATTAGCTGTCTCTTCCTGTTGCTCAGTATTAATTTTCTTTTCGTTTCAATCCTTTTAAAAACCTCATCATCGCTCACATGCTCGATCCATGATATCCGCAGCATCCTTCTTGAGAAGCACACTTCAGTTGCTTCAAGTTTTTTCTTCAACTTGATTTTATGAATCTCCTTTTCTCTAAAACTTCGCATGCTTAGTCAAAGGTATTCCCAGTATGCTTCTGTAGAACGACTCTTTTCTTCTTTCAACGCTCTTCTTCAACTATGAGGAAATTGTCCAGCATTCACTGCTATATAGGAAGACTGATATTACGTAATACTTCAGTACAGTTTTTGTTTCTAACGATTTTTCCTTTTTCTTAATACTCTGCTTAATTTTGGAATGCATCATTGGCTATCCCAATGTTACTTCGGATTTCGGTGTCGCATTTTCTGTCCATGTAAATATTTAAAGTGTTACTTTAAATATTTCAGTATTAAATTTCAGTATTCAGTATCGCTGATTTCAGTATCTCCAATTTTGAATTTGCATATTGGGTTCAAACTTTTACTAAAAACCATGCATTATGTCTTTTTACTATTGATTTTTAGTCTTTTCTTCTGGCTTTTCTTTGCTAACTTCTGTAGGTGTTCTTGTAGTTTAATTTCTGTTTCGTCCAGATATTTTATGATTTTTATATTTTGACCGTCAATAATGAATCCTGGTACAATTCCTAATTATCTCAGAATCTTCTTTCATATCTTAACGGATGACAAAGGTTATTGTACATATAGAATAAATATCAGGATTTTGAAGGCTGATTTCTATGCCCAGCAGTCATTCCACTTTTGCAAGATTTTTGTAACAATTTTTACTATTCGTTTGTTTTAGGATTGTACATAAGATTACTTTAATATATGTCCATACGAATATATATTGAGAAATAAACAGACACAGGTTTGACAGATCATACCCGCCTATATACGAAATAAAGAAAACGGTAAGGTTATTCAAATCATGCAATTGTTGAAAGACATGAGCTTGATAGTAAAGTGATATCTCATTGCATTATCCTCGGTGATCTTATTGAGACACTACCTCTAGTTGGCTTGCCGTTGACTTGTCAAGATTTCTTCAGCCTAGGATAGATTTTATTTTTCATCTTAAAGGGTTGCTAACTACCCTATTACTCGCATTGAACTGAAGTGAGGGTGACAGTTTTGTCGTCAACTAAAGGATTCTTTTGCTATTTTATAGTTCTTTATTTTCATCTGACAGGTTTCCTATGAATCAATATAACTCACAAGATTAACGGTTTAGTCGCAGACCGTCAGATAGACATAGGGCAGATTGAAGGCAAGAAATACACAGGAAAGCAACGTACAACCTAATTAGTGAGCTAGAGTAAATGAGAGGTGGAACAAAATTTAGGAGAAATAACAAAAAATAAAAAAGATATTAAGATCTACAGAGGACACGGAATTATGAACGCTAACGTCCTGAAAGTAGATTGCACACAGTGAAAAATTATTCAATTACATGCACGCGCTATATATACATTTCATATGGACATTTAGAGTTTACATTTGGGAAATAGCTATTTCAACATGTTTACTGGAGACGTGTATTGTGCAAACCCAGTTTTGCTTTTTCTAATCATTTCATCCTTTCACCCCAAACATGGCAGTACTGCTACTGGTGCGTAGGGGGTTACATAAGAGATGAGTTATGAGGAAGAGGAACAAGTTATGGGGGTGTCAGGGAATGGGTAAGAGAAGGAGGAGAACACTGGCGTGAAAGTGGCTACATGAGAGTAGTGTGGAAAGCAAGAAGACATGATAAATGGGTTGTCAAGGAAAGAATGCGAGTCAAAGAAATAAGAGATGGCAATTGACTTTGCATTTAAATTCTTGGAGATTCTAGTGTCAGGGAAGCAAGTATACGGGAAATGCGAGCAAAGAAGCTGAGGGAGCAAAAGTTGCTTGTACATTTGATTGGTTTCACTGTAAAATGGTCGGACCTAGCCGCTAGTCTAGTAGCACGACTAAATTCATGCAGTGGGGAACCAGGGAGCTAAGCTCATTGAAAGTATTTGTAGAAGAGACAGAGGAAGGCCACATTACGTCGGTGTGAATTTGACTGGAGTTGAGCTACCAGGTCGGGATCAATTACATTACAAATTCTCCGTTGAATTTTCTCGAGGAGCCCGAGATTAATATCAGAGGCAACCGACCAGATATTACAGCATTATTTAATGCACGGGCAGATGGTAGATTAATATATGTGCAAGACGGATTCAGATGAGAAAAACTTTCTGGTCTTATACAGGGAACCAAACTTCCTAGCAGCAGATTTAGCTATAGATTCAGTTGGACGTAAAAGAGGTTGAACAATAAATATCTCTAATAGACATGTTAAAGTAGGTATTTCCCAAATGTAAAATCTGGATTTACATATGAAATAAATGAAATTCTGCTCTGTAAATTACATTTATATCGAGTTCACTGTTAGATTAGTTTTAATATTTGACCTAATATTAATAGGATCCTTTTTTCAATCTTAATCAGTACTCTTCTGGATTTATTACTGCAATATATATATATATATATATATATATATATATATATATATATATATATTTGTATATGTGCATGTATGTGTGTATGTATGTATGTATTAATATATCCTAATATATACAGGGTCAAGGAAATAATGCTACTAAAACGCAAGGGTTTCCTGGAAGGGAAAAAGAATGAAATGGAAAAGTTAGGAGAAACCAGAAACCCAATCCTTAAAGGATAAAAGTGATAAAGTCTACTTTTGCTCAAATGATCAAAATAGAATGTGAACAGGATGATAGGCCAAACTATCTACACATAGTAAAGAAAAAATTCTAAATAAATAAAATTTCAGAGTCAAATGTTACGCATATAGATTTGAAAAAAGTTTCATAAGGAATCGGAAACCCGTAATTAAAAATAAAGAAAGCAACAATTTACCCATCGCGGCCCATATATATATATATATATATATATATATATATATATATATATATATTAATCATTTCACCCCGAGCAAGGCAGAAATGCCACTGATGAGCTGGGGCCTACATAACTGTAAAAAGATTAATTAGAAAAGAGTGAGGAGTACAAACTAGTTAGAAAGGAGCAATAGAAAGCTGAGAAGGCAGGTGCGATGACAGATACATAGGTGAAGAGAAAGGGAAGGATATACGGGGATGGGGAGAGAGCTAGAGTCCAGTGGTTAATAGATGAGTATTGACATTGCATTTAAATTTCTGAAGGTTGTAGCCGTCATGGAAAGCAAGGATATGGGAGCGAGTTCTACAGGCGTGAAGTGCGAAAGAAGAAGCTGCAGGAGTAGAATTGTCGTCTGCATTTGGCTAACCTGACTGTGAATGGGTGGGACCCAGTTGCCATCTGGTTGCACGAGTAAACACCTGTTGAGGAGGCACCAGTGACTTAAGTTCGTCCGAGCAGAAGCCATGAAAGTATTTATAGAACAAAGGGAGGCCACATTTCAACGGTGGGGAAGTGGCTGCAATCGAGCCGCCAGATCAGTACCTATCACATTACAGACTCTCCTTTGGAGCCTGTCGAGAACACTGAGGAGAACGGCAGAGACGCCTGACCATAAATGGCAGCAGTACTCCATGAACGGACAGATGGTTGATTTGTATATATGCAGGATGGATTCAGGTGGAAAAAACATCCTGGATCGGCATAGTGACCCAACCTTCTCAGCAGTAGATTTAGCTATGGATTCAATATAGTGGTTCCATTTGAGGTCTGAGGAGAGAGAGTAAGGCCGAGGAGGCGTAGTGTGTTGCTCTCAGGGAGAATCGCTTGGTCCATGCTTATGGGAGGCAGGAGAAGTTTCCTGTGATGGTTGACAGACAACAGCTTGGTCTTAGATGCATTGAAGTTGACAAGTCACTTCTTGCCCCAATTCACCACAGAGTGTAGATCCCGTTCAAGTTAGCAGCATGATTATGTCTGTCCGCCACGAGAGCTTTCTTACTGGTGTGGGAGTATATTGTGGTGTCGTCTGCGTAGATGCCTACTTGGGAACTGATCTCATCTGGGAGGTCGTTGATGAAAATAAGGAAGAGCGTTGGGACAAGGATAGAGCCATGTGGGACACCAGCATTCGTGCTGTAGAATGAAGAGTCATGCCCATTCAAAACAACCTTCATTTTGCGGTTATTTAAAAAAGATTGGATTAGGTCAAGCAGGCGACCGGTAATACCGTAACCCCGTAACTTGCATAGGAGGCCAGAGTGCCAAACCCTGTCAAAAGCCTTGAAAATGTCCAGAGCAACCGCGCGTGCCTCGTCAGACTCAGGAAGGGCCTGGAGCATATACTCCGTTACGCTTGTTAGCAAGTCGGCCGTGGACCTGGCAAAGCGGAAGCCATATTGCATGTCAGAGAAGGGTTTGTGGGCAGTAAGATGTTGAACTATTTCAGCATTGATTATGGCCTCGGATATTTTCCCGAATATCGGTAGAAAACTGATAGGACGATAGTTGAATGGGTCCGAGTGTTCACCACAATTCTTAAATACAGGAAGGACTGAAAAGAAGCTCCAGCATGCAGGAAAGAAGGAAGCAGAAAGGCAGTAGTTAAACAGTTTAGAGACGACAGGGGAAAGTTCAGGAGCACACCTCTTAAGGACTATCACCGGGATTCCATCGTCTCCACTATCCTTATGGGGGTCGAGTTTTGAGATTACTCGGGATACGACTGTCGGGGTAATATATACGTCGTGCAGTTTGGTCACAGTTCTAATAGGGAAGTCGGGTGGGTGTACTCCAGGTGAGTCAAATGTGGAGTTGGAAGAGAATCTGCCGGCAAAGCACTCAGCTTTGTTTGCAGATGATGTGAGAACCTCAAATTCATGGATTAAAGGAGGTATTGAGGATTTGCTATTGTTCAGCACTCGTTTGCAAATCCTTCAATAGTCCTTGGAGCCGAACTTGCGGTCAGCTATGCGCTGTCGCATTCTCTTAGCAAACAACCGTTTGGCGTCATTTAGGGTTCTCTTGCACCCATTGCGAGCAGACGTGAACAGGCGCCTATTGTGATCAGATGGCTTTCTCCGGAATAGAGGGAAGTAATGTTTCCTGTGGTCAATGGCGGCTGAGCAGGCAGGCGAGAACCACGGAGAGGAATGAGGTTTTAGGCAATACTTGCTGGTGGGTATCAAGGCATCAATGCCAGCTTTCACCCTTGACGAGACCTCAGAGGCACAGTCATCAGCTGATAGATCGAACACTTTCCTCCAAGGGACGTCGCAGAGAAAATCGCGAAAGGCATCCCAGTCAGCTTTTTGGTATAGGTAGGAGGTCCTATAGGTAGGGGGCTCCTGAGGGGAGTGAGAGTGGAAAGAAATACTGAAAGAGACTATAGCGTGTTTGGAGTTGCCGAGAATTTGTAAAACAAGTAATTTCTTGTTAGTCTCAAAGGCCCTTTCGTCCAACATCTCATCAGGAGAAAAATCGTTGGAGACTGATTCTAAAATCTTTAAATAATTATTGGAACCAGCTCTCTATATGATTTTAAAACACTCTATTTTATAAAACTTGGCACATGTTATATTCTGTAGTAGATGTTAGAGGATGGCCGATTACATATTTGTAAAGGGAAGGCAATACATGTTACCTATTTTGTCAGGTCTTATTTTAGAAGGCACATGCTGATAAATATTCGTTTCTAAATGTAAGGTGGTACACCCCACATCACATAACAAGCAGCACACTGGCAGTTAAATTCATATACAGAATTACATAATTTGATTTAGGGCAAATCATCCTTGCGAAACGACGGAAAAAGCAGACCTAGTACAAAATATACAACACATAGCAACAGACGGAAAACAAACAGAAACCGACTTATTGATCTGCTTAACTAAACTTTGGCCATTATACCCAATCCAAAGAACCTTCAAATAACCCGGGCAATTAGAAGGCCTCAGGACTTTAGGAGAATGACATTCTCTAGTCTTCTTAATAATAATATAATTAATAAGGGTTTCCGGATACCCATTACACATGAAAATTTCCATGATATTCTTCAATTAAGAAAATCTCCCTGATACTCTCCAATTGCTTTAGAGACTAACAGTAAATTCCTTGTTTTAAAAATAATATACCAATTTTGTACCTTTAAAATTTGTATATTTATATATATATATATATATACATATATATATTTATGACTGACACCAGCCAATCACATCACAGGTGCAGAAATATTCATTAACCATTCATTACATCATATATATATATATATATATATATATATGATGTAATGAATAGTTAATGAATATTTATACACCTGTGATGTGATTGGCTGGTGTCAGTCATAAATATAGACTAGGGCGAAGACGTGGACAGATCCAAAGATCTTCTGCTAAAGCTATACCACTAACGGTCTACAGGTCTTCGACTAGAGATCTACGACTATTGATCCACATCTATTGACTACGCATATGTCTCAGGATACTGCATACGACGAATACCGTAGATTAAGTCTACTTATTAGATTGTTCTACTCGGTTACATTTGCCTAAACCACCTAATCACCTCGAATGAGGTGGTTAGGTGGTTTAGATAAATATATATATATATATATATATATATATATATATATATATATATATATATATAAATGAAAATGAAGGAGGAAGGGCAGGACCCTATAATCAGCTGGAATTTAATAGGCTCAGCTTGTACCCCTAAAAATTTCCGTGATAGGTGCCGTCTAAGTTTATTGGAAAAGATTCTGATTTTGAAGTATCCTCATCAGGACTTACTTTTGAATCTTAGGAAGGAGTTCATTAATAATGCCATCATAGGGCGGATTTTAAAATTAAAATTTTAAATTTTAATTTTTAAATTTTAATTTTTTTAATTTTTTTAATTTTTAATTTTTTAATTTTTAATTTTTTAATTTTAATTTTTAATTTTTAATTTTTCTTTTTATAATTTTTATGTATATGTGTATGTTTGTGTGTGTATGTGCATATTTGTATATATGTATGTATATATGTATATATGTATGTGTGTATATATGTATTTATGTGGGAAAATTTTTTTAGCTATTTAAATGCTCTTTTTTATAATATTCATTAATTTTTTATATTTTTATATGTATGTGTGTGTATGCATATGTATAATGTATATATATATGTGTGTGTGTGTATGTATATGTTTGCATGTGTGTGTGTACACCTATATATATTGTGTGTGTGTGAATTTTTGTATGTGTGTGTACACATATATATGTGTGTATGCGCATGTATGTATATATACGTATATCAGTGTGTATGGAATTGAATGTATGTGTGTGTGTGTATGTATATATGTATTCATAATCGAAGAATTGTGTGTGTGTATGTGTATGTATGTATGTGTGTACTTCTATATGTATGTATAATTGTAAATGAAATTTTTTTTACCTAGCGATGTCTTTATTTCGTTTAAATCAAATGACTTAATTTAAAAAAAAAAATATTTTAAATCCTATATCTTTTTATTCCCTTTAAAAATAATTATGCCTTTTTAAGTAAAGGCCTTTTTCTAATACTTCAACGCTTTTGGGAAGTTAGGTTTTTTAATATGTCCAGCGTCTGTAATATATAATTTTTTTTCTTTCTTTTCTTTTCTTTTTCCCTCCCTTCCTTCCTTTATTTCTCTTATCTCCCACCTTTTTCCGTGTTACTTAACCTTACATCAATTCAACACAGCCGTCTGTTAATTTTTAAGTTACAATTCTCTTTCCTTTTTTTGCGAACCCAGACGATGTCAATTTTTTCTTTTCTTGTTTATTTGATTTTATTTTGTTTTATCTTTTTCTTTTTTTCTTTTTCTTTTTTTTATTTATTTTCTTTTTTAATTTCTTTGCAAATCTATTCAAAAAGGAAAATTAAACTGATTTTTCTTCAGTTTCTGAAAGGATTTTTCTGTTGCTGAGGTGATGTGTTATCCCCCTTGGGGATTTTCATATCGAAATGATCATATAACATCATTGAATTAATCCTTTTTTAATATATATATATATATATATATATATATATATATATATATATATATATATTTGTCATCCACATATAATTCTGTTTTACTGTATCACAGCTCCTCAGTATGGCTAGACATCCACTTTCTTTTGTTCGGGATCGAAATTCAAACGATTTGGTGTCAGTGTGAGTTGCTAACTCCTAAGCCATACGCGCATGAAATCAGAGAAGGGAAATTTTAACGTGCTATATATGAACAGTATATATATATATATATATATAAGAATAAAGGAGTCAGCCAATGAAACAAATTAAGTTGAGTGTGAGGCGTTAACGAAATGCTGTGTGCACAACTCAGTAGACAGTAGTGTTTCAAAGTTTTTTCTGAAAAGCCAGACATGTCAAAAGTTTTAAAAGGGAAAAAGAAAAATTAAAATAGAAAAATAGAAATAAAAAGAAAAAAAAAGAAAAAGAAAAAAGAAGAGAGTCGATGCAAGATAAAAGAGGAAGAAAAGGGAAAGACTAATAAAGAAAAGTTGCAGTATGCAGGAATTGAGATTAGAAAAGGAAAAATGTTGAAAAGATATCGAGTTTAATGTTAGCAGAAAGCATCACAAAGGAAGAAGGTTAAATGAAGTGTTGAAAGAAAAAAGAAAAAGAAGAAAAAAGAATGAAATTCGAAAAAATAGATAAAAATATAAACACAAATAAAAGGAAAGAACTGATAAAAATGTCGAAATATATATTCTAACTTGCACAATGAGGTTAATGCATTTAAGTTCTCAGAAAACACAAGATTTCAATATTTATACACAAAGCAAATCAAATAGTACCCTGAAAACATGTCTTCATTATCTGCCATGCGTGATACACGCTTAAGCAGTCATGTTTTTTTTCAATTCGTAAATGAATTGGCAAAAAACTTTTTACAGAAGTTTGCCATTATTTCATGCGTTATACTAATTGCAAACTAAAGCTAAAGCAAACCAAAGTCGTTCCATTTATCCACAACTGTGAATTTTTATTTTTTCCAACGTTATATGCATGTTAGAGAATGCAAAGAGCTCGAATTCTGAAATTTAAATTCGGGACTCTGATATTTCATTCCAAGCCATTATTTATCACTTCATTCACATATAAATCAGCATCGAAGACGTCATACTTATAGACACGCACAGCAAATATATATATATATGCATCTTCTCAGATATTATAAAATAGGATCAATGTCTGGTATTTGCGTGAATATAAATTTTTTGCCGAAGGGAAACAGTTGGATGTCTAAAATTCTGTTTCTAGTTAAAGTTTAGTCAACGTTCCTGCAGATGACTTTAATTCTAAGATAGATTAATTGATTTTGTGATTTTGTTTCCTGAATCAGAAATTGTGTACACAGTTTTTTTTTCAGGTCGTTGGAGATTATAAAATTCCACAGATTCTATTTTCTTTATTATCTGTGAACTTCGGAATTTTCCTTTTCTTAGACTGGTTTTCACCTGCTCCACTCTACTATTTAAACAATTGCTGGGATTGAGAAAGGACAGATACCTGCATTTCCTAAAGGTATATTACGAAAGTGAAATCAAGAAATTATCCCACAAAATTAAATTCTGGTTCCAGTTTCTATGCAGATAACCATCAAATATACATGTAGTTATATTACAAAGATGGATGTCTTTCCAACATTTTCTATAAAATTCATAAAATGTTCTGTCTACAGAATGATTTTCCGACGTTACTTATGTAATTACATCATTACATCATTTGTACTAGAGTTTGTATTCAGTTATAAAGAATGTTTACGACTTTTATTTTGATAGGTTCTTCAAAGATATTTTTCCATATTCTGAGTGTTTCAGAAATTCAAAACAAGTTATGGGTTATGTAATACTATACTTATGTAAGTATTTTCTATGAAGCTCCATCATACAAAAGCTTTTACGAAAGAAAACACGAATGACAGATTTCATAAAATATCTTATCAAAATCATTGCCCGTGTCATTTACAGCATTTAAACTAGTCAATTGCCGTCTGGAGCATTGCGTAGTAATTAACCCCAATTTTTCTGAAGACATTAAAATTCATCATGGGACTCGTATAACTTTCTCCATTTTTAATATCATAATAAATTCATCAGTGATGATCATCTTATCATTTTTTCTTTTATGAGGAAGAAACAAAATAATTGCGAAACATTATTTCTAGTAAGGTCATTTCAAAATTATTTTCTTAATTTCTATATTAGTTTAAGGATTAAAAACAACTTTCTTAACCCAACTGATTCGCCAAACAATAAAAAAACAAGTACATTTCATGGACACTTTAATATATTATCATTATGAATATTATTGACTCTACCGTCGATTTCGACGTATGAGTGTCGGTTAAACTAAATCAGTCAAACATAGTATTTCAATTCTGCCAATACGGTGACGTAAATGATAGAAGCGTGCGTAGACAAGATAGATAACAGGATTATAAGGATCATGATACTTATAATGATCATTGGACTTGCATTTCTCTGGCACTGTATACGGTCAATTTCAAAGTCACTTATATAATTAGTAGACTAATTTTTCTCCAGTTTCTGAAAGTTTTTTCTGTTGCTGAGGTGATGTGTTGTCCCCTGTGGGGATCTTCATATCGAAATGGCCATTCAACATCTTTGAATTAATCCTTTTTTAATATATATATATATATATATATATATATATATATATATATAGCAAAATAGGGCTGTCTGCGAATGACTATACATATATATATATATATATATATATATATATATATATATATATATATATAAACATATGGTGTTAAATATACGAGACAATGAATGTCTATTATGTTTAATCATGAGCCGTTCTAAACGTCGTATTTTGGCTTTAATTTCAGAAATAAAGACAAAATTATCCAAAATTTGGATAATTTTTTATTAATTTCTTTCTAAGCTTTCGGCTCACATGAGCCATTTTCAGAGATGGTATTTAGACTGTAATACATTAACATCCACCATAACCGACGATTTTATTTGTGTTGACATAAAACTCCGCTTGGCAATGTTAAATTAATAAATTGGTAAATGTTGGAGAATTTTTGTCTTTATTTTCAACTGAAATTAAAGCCAAAATACGATGTTTAGAACGGCTCGTGATTAAACATAATAGACATTCATTGTCTCTTATATTTAACAGCATATGTTTAGAAAATTATTTGCTGCCTCGATACACTAAATATATATATATATATATATATATATATATATATATATATATATATATATACATTATACTACTCTTTAAGCACGACTCAGAGTTTCATGCACTATTTATATCCACCCCCCCCACATATATATATAGAATAATTAATATTGTTTAAATTGTTTAGACAATCCATTCAAGTTGAGCATGACAATCATATAAGATTAGTAATGTATTTAAATTAATAAAACTGTTAAACTTCATAGGTTTTAATTGTTATTTCGTCTAAAATTATACAATATACCAAATTAATATGACCTATGAATCGACTTATTCTTTGAAATGTTTTGAATGGTATGAACTACAAAACTGTATTCGGATACAGAAGTTCTGCATTATCCCATAGGGTATCTTGTCATTCGCCGGACGAATTTAGTATTCGTGCTCAACTCAATAAACATTTACTGCTCGGGACTGATATTTCAATAGCTATGTACTGTGAAAAATCAGAGACACTGTATATTTTCGCAGAAAATTGGTCGTCGGGGAAAAGATAAATCTAGTGAATTCATTAACAAACATCATATTTGCTTAGGCTACATAGAAATCAATATTCATTGACTCAAATAAATTTCGAAGCTTTTCTTTAGTCAAAAAATTAAAATGTGACAACATTTAAAACATACTCTGTAAGCTATATATATATATATCAAATAAAACTTTTAAAATCACAAGTGCCGGGTGAAGATTTCCGCTCACAGACAGGTTAATATATATATATATATATATAGTCATCCGCAGACAGATCTGTTTTGCTTTATATGTTTTGCTTTATCACTGCTCATCAGTACGTTTAGACATCCAATTGCTTTTACCCACGATTGAATTGGCGTCAGTTGGCATTTCTACCTCTGAGCTACGTGCACTCGGTAGAAGAAGGCATACTTTTAGCGTGTGATGTACCATTAGCTATATATATATATATATATATATATATATATATATATATATATATGCGCGTGTATAGGAATTTAGTTGAGTATATTGCATGTATATATAAAGGTTTGTTTGCTTGCTTGCTTGTTTATTTTGGAGGCATATCAACTCATTATCTCTCATTTAATTTCAAAATGCAATTTTTGGTGTTACATTAGTATTTTTTTAGAAAGATGTATTGTCAGTACTTTTTATTTATTTTGTTTTACTATGAAAATATATTACTGGTATCTTTACTATAAAAACGTATTTTTATACATTTATAGTTTTGACTCCAGTTTAATGGTTAACTATTTTTCCATAGCTGGGATCCTAACAGATGATACACCCCGAGTCATACTGACCCCCTAATAATAGCAGTTAAGAGGTGGTTCCACGCTTCTCAAAATGTCTCTTACTGCTGGATGTAGGTTATCGTCATTGTCAGGACGATGTGTGTAACTGTAGATTAGTGTATTTAACTGTATGAATGGATATAAATGTGTGGTCTTGCACAATTCCCTATATTAAAGGTTGACCAATTTTCTGTCTTGGACAGATTTGCATGGTTTCCTTTGGATTCTGATAGCAAGTTTACTAGAAATTCAATTTTTCTAATCATTTGTTCGTGATACATCAGTAATTTTGTTAAGCATTTGTAATGGTTGATCGTTGATTAAATCACGCAACTGTAAGTGATCAGATCAACACAGCAACGAATAATCGAAGCCAATGTTAATTCAATCACTCACAATTGGCACTGCTTGAGACAATGAGAAATGTCTTCATGTACTATTACTTTTCATATTTCTCTACCAATATTACTAATTATACGCCTTCACACACGGGTACTCATATGTATGCATATATTTGCAAACAAAATTGCTAAAAAACTATACACGGCCATCTAATAACGTATAGATCTACCCATTACCTGCTATATAGGCGGCTGGATGACGTGGCATAGTTTAAGAGGTGTTGGATTCGTTCTGCGCGTATGATTTATTAAGGTACGTTTACTTTAATGCCCTTAATTTAGTTGTGTTTACTCGACATGTCTTCTGTAATTCTATTGACGTTTAAAACTTGCTTATACATGCTCTATAGATTTTAAATATGGCGAGCGTAGTGTCGAAGTAATATCTAGATGACAATGGCCCTATAACCAAGTAAAATGTGAAAGTGAGTTATTATGATGAAACCACCACCAGGGCCACTTAAAAATCTGGCTAGTAAAATGAGGTGGTCAGCAACTAGGTAGGCATATACTACACTGAAGACGAAGTGGTTTTACGAGTAGTTTTTTTTAACTTCAAGTGAACGAACTCCATTACAGAAGCATCAAATAGTTGTACAAATCCTTACTTGCATGATAGATTCATAGCTTTATGTAATTTACTGCAAAAATGAGCCCGTCCCTTCACATCGAAAAAGAAATTTCTACCTGAAAAACAGTTTGTTCTATTTTTAACTTCACGACAATTATTCTTAATTCAAATGAAGCTAAATTTCTTCCACGTTCAGCTACACTAGCTTTTTACCTGTTATATCATGCATGATATTCGGTTGACTCGGTTTATAAATAGGAGAAAGCAAAACCATGTGGTGTACTGCTGACTGTAATTTTCATTATTTCAGTTTGTTTAAAATTCCGATTTATAGAAGTACTAATATAAGTACGATTATTAAAATAGTAAAAATTAAACAAATTATAATACAGGATAAGGTGATAGTTTTTGTTCAATACACTAATATATTATTTGCCTAACATAGTAGACACAATTCACCAAATAATAAAGAGATTCAACTTTAGTTTTTCATTCTTTAATCATCGTCGCCATCCCCTTAACTGCTTCAAGCACTGCTGGGGATACTTTACTGCAGAAGAAGCACAAACTCCTACAGCATGGTCTGTTGACGGTGGTTTTCTAGAGTTCTGGCATTTTAATGTCCTTTGATGTTGTTTGACTAGTTTTTGTGTTACTGTCCCTGCTTGCCTCCGCCTTCAACAATGTTTTGCATAGATTGTTATATTATTATTAAGAATTAGAAGATGTTGTGGTTTGGACACATCACACTGTATAAGAACAGTTTTATGGGGCCAAACCATAACATCTTCCAACGCTTAGTAGTGGCGAGAAGTGATGCCTGTCTGTGCATGAAACCTTTCACTTTGCTCTGTACTTAGTCATTAATTTCGTGCTCCTGTACAAGATGAGCGGAAGCTTTCTCAAGCATTTATTCTCAGACACCTGGATTTTTTCTGTCTTAACAAGGATTGTCTATCAGTAGAAGAGGATGGATAGAACCAGCAGTTTATAAAATTTGAACTTAAGATGGAAGCTGATGTTACTTTTTCACATCCTTTTCAATCTATATATAGGCGATGTATAAACATCATATGTATTTTTATCATTCTTAACAGTGAGAGAAAAAGAAAGAAAGTTAGAAGGAACACGTTACAGAGAATGTAGAGGAAACAATAAGAGAAAATTGGGAATCAAGAAGATAGAAGATGACAACTGACGTTGCACTTAAACTTTTGGAGATTGTAGATATCGGGGAAGCAAATAAATGGAAGAGAGTTCTATAAGCGAGAAGTGCGAGAAAAGAAACTGTTGGAGTAGAAGAAATAGTTATATTTGACAATTTTAATAGCAAAATAATGGGACCTAATTGTCAACCAGGTAGCACAAGTAAATTAATGTTGTCGGAGAATCAGGCAAATCAGCTCGTTGAAGCAGAAGATGTGGTAGTATTTGTAGAAAAGACAGAGGGAAGCCACATCCCGTCGGTGAGAAAGTGACTGAAGTCAAGCTGCCATATCGGGATTGATTACATTGCAGATCCTCCTTTGGATTTTGTTGAGAATCACAAGATGAATAGCAAGACTACCAGAACAGATATGGCAACAGTATACAATGTACAGTGAATGGTAGATTTATAAATGTGCAAGATTGATTCCGTCGAAAAAACAAAAACAAAATAAACTCCTGTCCGACACAGTGACCCAACCTTTTTTGCAGTAGATGTAGTTATTGATTTAATGTTGTCTTTCTATTTGAGGTTGGATGAGAGACTGAGGCCAACGGGGTTCAATGTGTTACTTTCTGGAAGTCTAGCGAAGTCCATAAAGATAAAAGGTAGTAAAGTTCCTCTCTGATACTTAAGGGAGAGCAGCTTTGTTTCGGAAGTATTACAATTTACGAACTACTTCTTACCCCGATCCATCTCAGATGGAAGTTTATTTCCAAGAGTAGCAGCGGTGTTTATTTTTTCACCTTTAGCAAATTTCTGATCACGGTAGAAGTAAATGTATACTTGTGAACCGATCACATTAGAAAAAGCGTAGGACCTAGGATAGAGCCTTGAGGTCCGCCTGTGTTCGTTTGCAAGGACCTAGAAGCATACTCATTCAAAACAACCTTTATTTCGCGATATGATAGGGACGATTAGATTAAATCGAACAATCGTCCAGAGATACCGTAACATTGTAGCTTGTGCAGAAAGCCAGCATACCAAACTTAAGTGTCTGGTATATATATTCATTGTTGGCCTTTAGCACATTAGCAATAGATCTGTCGAATAGGAAGTCATACTGCTTTTCAGTGAGTAGATTTTTGGATGTGAGATGATTAGCCATTTCAGCCTCAAACACTTTGCCAAAGAGCAGAAAGTGACTGATAGGGCTATAATTAGAAATAAATGCACGATAACCAATTCCATCATGACAATGGTTAGGGAAATATGAACGATTAATATCTGTGAGGGTAAACAAGACGGATGTCAAGGCATATCACCAATAAAGGCAGTAAATGTGATCAATGGAAATAGAAAAGCCAGGCGTATTATAACAGCAATGCATTGAAAATTGCCACACTGAATTTATGTTGACCATACAACCAAATGGTAAGAACATTAAGTAGTGTTTTGTTTCAGAAAATGAAAATTATTACTGATTTTCAACTCAAGAAATATTCTAATTATGAAAATGGAATGAAGTTGTTTGCTAGAAAATTGTGTTTTTTTCTGTTCTGAAGAGCAACAGACTGAATATCAAAGAAAAGTAAATAATAGTAATGAATTAGAACTTTCTTCAAAAAGAGAATTAGATATGAATCTTTACGATATAAATTCTTCCAAAGCTCATAGCAGCAAAATTAGAGGTTCGTGTACGTGTTTAGGTTACAAAAAATGCTTGAACAGGAAGGCAACTACTGGTAGTGACTCGCTATTTAAGGATTTTATTTTTATTTAGGGACATCTGTCAACCTCTTGCAGTGTGGAATAATAATAAAAATAATAATAATAATAATTTTTGAAAATTTTTAAACAAACACTGGTTTTTGAAAAATATGTAAAATATGAAAAATATGAACATAACCCATCACCGGTTATAGAAATAGAAAATGTCTCCATATTATGAGATTACACAATCTATACAGGCAAGAAAATTGAAGCAAATAGACCGGACATTATTGTCAAAAATCGGAAAGAAAAATTGCCTACTAATTGAGATGGCTTATTCAGTAGCAATCAAGGAATTTGAGAAACTATCAAAGTATAAAGACCTGGAAACGGAAATAGAAAATAATGTGTAAGTCGGAAACTAGAATAATACCAGCGATGAAAGGTGCGCTTGGAATGATAAAAGAGGAACAAAACAACACATTGAAATAATCCTTGGAAACTTCCTTTAGAAGTAGACAAAACTGTCTTGATGAATACAGCACATATATTAAGAAAAAAAACTTCCATGTAACGCTAGTGATGTTTTGTGAGACAGAAAAACAAATGAAATGTAGCTATAACAACACACCACTACCTACCTTAGGACTTTTCAGAGACTTAGTAGGTAGTGGGACCGTAGAAGAAATCGAATTATGCCCATAATAATAATAAGAAGAAGAAGCAGAAGAAGAAGAAGGCCGTTCTACTTATTCACGGCTTCCTAGATACGAATGGTTTAATAATGATAACAATAATCTGGGTTGGAGCCTCCTAGTTCTCACTTGCCTGTCTTTATCAAGACAGACAAGTTCAAAGCGTTTACGTAGCCTTTGTGGTGATGAATCCTTTCCCAAGCTAAAAACTTTTTTTTCCGCAGATGAAACGTTGCTTGCTGGACGCTAGTATATCGCTATTCCATGGCATGTGTTCTGCCAACTACATTCTTTAATCTCATTATTCCTGATCTTAACAGCTGGAAGAAGTAAGTTTCATTCGAATAGCTTCTTCCCAAGAACTGCTGCTTTATAGAACAGACTTCAATCACGAAAATCTTGACATCACCATATTTAGGGTTAACTTTTATCTTCCCAGCCAAATGAACACATTTTACTTTTTCTTACGCTTATATAACACCACACTGTAGACCTCTACCCTGTGTGATTCTTGGACCTTGTGTTGCGTAAAAATTAGTATTAAAAATGATAATTAAGATTATGCTTTATAACAAAATTTTCTAAATCCAGATTATGTTAATTACCTATACTATTAGAAATAATAATAATAATAATAATAATAATAATAACAACCCGCAACTCAAGGTGTTAATCGTGCCGAGGAGTGAATGGCTACTGCTTTATGAGGTCACAAACGATCCCCTACAGGCTTCGGGACCCTGTTTGTAAAAGACCGTTACCCAACGTGCCGGGCAACTTTGGGTGGACTTTTGGACCCGTGCGTCACTCGTGGGAAAAACATGAAAAATACAAATAGAAATAAAAAGTCCAGTATGGCTCTTCCAGTGGATAAACAGGGAGCCCGTCCTTCAGGAGGGAACCTACCTGAGGTCGAAAAATCTGCCATAGGAACAAACTCCTACACAAAGAATGAATCTTCAGGTCCCCACAACCAGGATAATCCTAACGTTGGTCCTGAAAATTCACCAGCTAGATCTACAACCGTATATTTAAAGAAAGAAAAAATAAAATGGTCTCGTGAGGAGTACAAAGTCGTTATGACTGCATTTCATGAAGCGTTACTCAAACCTCAAAAAAACGTGACTCGCCAAACATATGACATTTGGCGTGAAAAAGTTGGTCAAGCAAATAGAAAGTATATTGACGAAAATAAATTAGCCAATGTACGTAGGTACATTATTCGTAATAACCGACTGACAGAGGCTGAAATCAATGAAATTAAAAGAATTGTAACAAGAAGAGACGAATCAACAAATTATGAAAAGAAACCGGAATCAGAAATAAAAAGTAATAACATCAAACAAGCCACAGGTCATAATGTAGAAACCGTGAAACACGCAAATCACTGCGAAGATAATGCTGTGAATTTAAAAGTGCTGGAAAGGTGTGATCTGAGTCAGTTAAAAGACAAAAATAAAACGAGTTCAGAACACATCGAAGATAATTATTTGACGGAAAATAAGAACAATATACAGGAAGCCAAGATAGAAATAAAAAACCATCTAAGTCAAATACAAAATATTACAATGGAGGAACGTGAACAGCTCCCAAAATTACTACCAACAAAACATAACCTCCGTACTATTAAACTCTACAATGCAGCACTGAAATCAATACTGGATGAAGACCCTCATACAAATCTTAACAAAATAATATATGCATCAGCAACAGCAGCAACAAAAAAATTAAATATCAAAATAAAAACAAGGCAGTCTCGTAGACGTGAAGTTCCGCCTTGGAAAAGAAAAATAGAAAAAGAAATAGAACAACTTAGAAGTGAATTATCAATATTGGATGAACTGAGTAGAGGAATAAATGTAAGAACTAGGAAAAGCAGAAGAGCCGTAAAAAAATATAACATCAAGAATGAAAATGACGTCTTATCAAATAAAGAAAAAATAAAGCAAAAAATCCAACTGAAGGCTCAAAGAATAAGACGCTATGAAAAAAGAGCAAGATTTTACAGAGAAAACAAGATTTTTCAGACTGATACAAAGAGATTTTACAGGGAAATAGGTAAAAAAAGAATTGAAGTGACAGTACCCCCCAGAATGGAAGAAGTCACACAGTTCTGGGAAAAGCTATGGGCTTGCCCTAAAGAACTTAGCAAGGAAGTACATTGGATTACGCAAGAGATAGAACGAATGAAAAATAAACCCGAACAGACATGGTCTGGAATTACAGAAGATGATGTTAAATATGCACTAAAAAAACACACACAATTGGAAATTCCCAGGCATAGATAAAATCCCTAACTTTTGGCTATATTATTTGAATGCAGCACATAAAAAACTAGCCAAAGAACTTCAAGAAATGGTTGACGATCCCAGTAAAATTCCTGCATGGATGACCAAAGGAATTACATTTCTTCTACCCAAGAATGGTGACACAAAAAACCCGAAAAACTACAGACCAATTACATGTCTTCCGACAACATATAAACTATTAACATCTATTTTAACAAAACAGACATATTTATTCTTAGAAAGAAATGACATGATACCGCTTGAACAAAAAGGGTGCAAACGTGGCTGTTATGGTTGTAAAGACCAATTGCTGATTAACAAAATGATCCTGGAAAACTGCTACAGTACAAAGAAAAATCTTAGTACAGCCTGGATAGACTATCGAAAGGCATTCGATAGTGTGCCACATGACTGGATTTTAAAGACTTTAAATATATACAAGATATCGCCCGTCATCATCAATTTCATCAAACAGTGCATGTCTATATGGAAAACAACCCTTTACCTCAATCATATAAATGGAACCTATAAGTCTGATGAAATAAACATCAAAAGAGGTATATTTCAAGGTGATTCTTTATCTCCCTTACTATTCTGCATATCATTAATAGCACTAACCAGTCAACTTAATAAGACAGAATGTGGTTATAAAATAGGACAAAAGAAAATAAGCCATCTATTTTACATGGATGACTTAAAGTTATATGCTAAGAATGATAATGAACTGGAAGGTCTTCTGCAAACTGTAAAATGCTTCAGCGAAGACATTGGAATTAAATTTAATTTGAATAAATGTGCTAAAGCTACAGTTCTACGTGGATCAATACAAGAAACATCCTCAATTAGCCTAGACCCTGCTGTAACAATAAAAGAATTGAAACCAGAAGAAGCTTATAAATACCTAGGTGTAAATGAGAGCGAAAACATTCACCATAAAAAAATGAAAGAAATAGTGCGTAAAGAGTACTATAGAAGGCTACGAATGATATTAAAAACTGAATTAAATTCACAGAACAGAGTTATGGCCATTAATAGCCTTGCAATCCCAGTTGTCCAATATAGCTTTAACATCTTAAACTGGACTCTAAACGACATCAGGCGAATGGATGCTAAAACAAGAAAGCTTCTTTCTAAGCATAAGATGCATCATCCAAAGGCTGATGTAGACCGTCTATACATACCCCGTAAAGAAGGTGGAAGAGGTCTTATTCAGCTGGAATTGTCATACAAGACAACAACTATTGGCTTACTAACATACATAGAAACAACAAAGGATTGGATGATACAATTAGTAAGGCAACATGAAGAAAGAAAGAAAAATATTCAATAATAAAAGAAGGCAGTAAATTCAAACAAGATTTACAGTTAGTAGATTCTGTAGAAAAGCAGAACGGAAGCCAAGAGCCGACTATTGCGGCAAAGAATATGAAAATGAAAGCCAAAGATAAAGCTCTTGAACAGATGAAACAGCGTTGGCAAGACAAACCTCTGCATGGCCAATATCCAGTACGTGCCAATAAATCCAATGTTGACAAAGTTAATACTCATCGATGGTTACGTGCATCTGGATTAAAGTCCGAAACTGAAGGCTTTATTCTTGCAGCACAAGACCAAAGTCTTTTCACGAGAAACTTTCAGGCAAATATTATGCATAATAATATGGATCCAAAATGCAGGTTTTGTGATAAACACCAAGAAACAATAGACCACCTAATCTCAGGCTGTTCTGTGCTTGCCCCAAATGAATATAAAAATCGCCACGATAGAGTTGGGCAATATTTACATTGGGCAATATGCAAACATTATGGAAAAGCTGTAGGCAAACACTGGTATGAACATCACCCAGCACCGGTTACAGAAATAGAAGATGTAACCATTCTATGGGATTACACCATCTACACAGACAGAAAAATTGAAGCAAACAGGCCAGACATTATTGTTAAAAACCAGAAGGAGAAAACTTGTCTATTAATTGATATGGCTTGTCCAGCGGATTGTAACATAGCAATCAAGGAATTTGAAAAACTGTCAAAATATAAAGACCTGGAAGTTGAAATAGAAAAAATGTGGAAATTGAAAACAAGAGTTGTGCCAGTGATAGTAGGTGCACTTGGAATGATAAAAAATGGAACAAAACAACACATTGAAAGAATCCCTGGAAACCCCAGCTTAAGAGACATACAAAAAATTGTCTTATTAAGTACAGCCCACACACTAAGGAAAACTTTATCTATGTAATGCTGGAGATGATAGGGAAGATAGAAAAACATGAAATGGAGCCATAACAACACGCCACTACCTGCCTTAGGTCTCCCCGCAGACTTGGTTGGTAGTGAGACCAAAGCAGAAATCGAAATATGATGATAAATGACATAATAATAATAGAGGTTTTCAGTTCTTACTTCAGAAATATTAAACAATAAAAGATCAAAATTTTTTCACTTAAAAAAAGAAGCATTAATTGTTAAAACCTTATTACTGACAAAAGAAATAGTGTAATTTCTTAAAGCGAATAAATATATTTTAATGAATGAATATATTTCAGTTTTAAATGAAGCTTTTTCACATGGCAAAACCCAAATTGGAAAAAGAGGATAGATAGGAAATTAATGATCTAAGTAGTTGAAATAAATTAATGTTTCGATATGTCTTGGAAAAGGGAGGAATTTAACTTTTATTATATTCTAATGTCTGCTCAATACCAAGCCCCAAATCAACACAAGATAGGGGGCTACTCTTATGAGCGTAATACATTGTTAGTAGTGAGTTTATACAGAAAATCGTAAAATATTCTCGTGCTATATAGAATTAATGCTGCGAATGGTATGGTATCACCGAATGGTATAGAACATTAATAAGTCTTTTTTTATTGGTTTCGTTTAGTCTGTTTTGTTTTACAGCATATAAATCTAAATGGATTATTTAATTCTGATAAAACTTTTACAATATCTTCGTATGAATAGAATATGTATTCTTTGTAAGAAATCAGTTTGTAGACGAGGTTTCATTTACATAATTTTGTAAAGAAAGTTTGCCGAGATTCCGATGTATTGCTGGGACATATTCTTTTCAAAAAATAAATTGCTAGTAATATTTTTTCAGAAAATAAATTGCTGGTAATATTTTTTTTCAAAATATATTTCTGATAATATGTTTTCTTCAAAAAATGTAAAATAATGATTAGTCTCGTGAAGCAGTTTAATCAACATCAACACTTTATTACACAAGCAAGTCACTCGATGACGAGAGAGCGATAGATATCTGACAACGGGATGGTGTTCTATAATTTTGTCTTTTCTTCAAAGTCCTCATCAACGTTTTATATAACGAAGTTAAAAAATACTGAAAATGTCATATCTTTTAATTTGACGATAGTGAAATCATTCCTAATATCTACGGGGATTTAGTTGCAACCCATAAATAGAAGTATATCTAATACAAAAAAATCTTATGAATGGAAAATAAGGGAAATTAGAAATGAATAGATTAAGAAGGAAAGGATTCAGAAAAAGATATTGATCAATAATAACAAATATGCCAAGTCTCCACCAGGCATGAGTCTTGTAGTATCTGATATTAAAAGATTGTTTACATGCACATGTTTTGTCGTGGTGAATTAAGATTAGCTACCGTAAATATTCCCTTCAATACATTATATTCACTTGTCAGTTGCCTAACCATAATTAATTGGTCATGCTCTCTAGGGGATGACTCACTGTGCATCTAAGTAAATAATAAAACCATAAGTATAAAAATCATCATACAACAACAATTTGCTTTCGTCAATAAAACTAACGCCTGCCTTAATGAATGCGTTGCAAAGTTTTGGTGTATTATTTCAACAACTTTAGTAAAAAAAGTACATGTAGATCTACCCAATCGATCGTCAAGCACGATAAAAGCTCTCTCTCATTCTTTAGGTATTCTTTTTATATTCTCCTAGTTAATTCAAGCCACAACAATTCAATGGTAAGAGATCAGGATATTGAGGTGTTTTTTTCTTTTTTTTAGTCGAAGTAATTTTGACTGGATTTAAAAGAGTATTATAAACAAGTTTAGAAGAATTGATGGTAAGACATGAAATATGGTAAACTAAGAAAAATACAGCAAAAGAATATGTTGTGAAGAGTTATGACAACCTATGTCATTAAATAATATATATATGTTCTTATGTGTATATTATTAACAAACAGAGTGCTTAACTTTCATGGACAGTACCAGAACCAGTTGAACCTCTGAAGCATCTTCCGTAGCCGGTTTGATATGTGTTGGTTCCCTTTTATTTTTCTTTCACACTGCATACTTGAACAGTTAGAATGTTTGCATTGGCGGTAAAAAACAATTAATTTCGGAAAAAGAACTTGACAGTATTAATTTGTGAAATTGATTTCATGTCTGGTCTGGAATCTGACCGTAGATATGCACCAAGTCAAACTATAAGCTTCCATGTACGGATTGATGAAGGGGTTGTTGAGCCTTCATTTTACGAACTGCAGAATCCGATTTATTTCTGCTTAGAATTTATTTAACATCTGAAATACGTTTGACAGACAAAATTTTGATAATATTAACGAAAAAGATGAGCCAATAATTCAGAAATCGAGGCGTATAATAATAGAACAAGTTAACATTTTTTGACATCCGTTCTTTTCCTTGGATCGATTTAGCATTAATTTAATTTATCCATTAAATACAATTTTGAAACATCATTAAATTCATGAATAATTAACTGACCTCTCATAAAAATATTCGCTGTATTAAAATATAATGCATGGGATAAATTAAAAAAGTATTTTTATACTGGAGTATTTTTTGAACAAATGTCAAAGCTGAAAGCGTGCACTCATTACATCTTACCTGGTTGTCGACCTGACAGTTATGACACTCTAAAGGTCGCAGCTATATTTCTTAAAATATGAAGAGTAGGACACATTCTAACTCTTTTTTATTTTTTTATCCTCCAACTTCGGGTGCGTGTTATTCCCCTACACACATTTTCATCTCATACAAATGTACATATTACGTATAATTTTCGAGTAAATCCTATAAAATAAATGTGGTATTGTCGAAAAGAAAAGAGTGAGTTTTTTAAAATAACAGACTCTTCCAAAACAGTTTTGTTCCAGATTGCATATTTATTTCAATAAATAGCATCTATATGCTCATTGTTGTCTTTTTAAATTAAATCGAGAGATCCCAAGTCCATAATGGGCTAATCTTGTAGCAACGACTCGACAATTCGATAAAGAACAAAACATTTTGGAAATCTTCATTTCTAGGGCAGCATTAACACGATTGCCGACCCTAAATATATAATTCTAGATCAGGGTTTTTCTTTCACTCTCGTTTGAGGAACCCCTTCCTGGATGATTTCCACTGTTTCCATGTCCTTTGTTTCAGAGGATGCGCCGTACTCTTCTCGCTTGGCAGTGTGGGTTGGTGAAGACTATATAAACCATAGCTGGTTGTTTGCGTAGTCGGACGTAGGAGCTCTTCCATCCTTTGACAGGTCTTGTTTTTGGTCTTGCAGGGTGCATATACCACCCACCTCATCGAGCTTGCACCCAGCGGAGGCACCGGTTTAGTCGCTTACAACTCGACCCGTGGTGAATAGTGCTGGGCTTCATGGTAACAGCGGTAGACGTAGTCTGACCTGATCTGAACAAATAATTAAAAGTAATAAAAACTTGACACGTGCAAATTATTCCATCAACAGCTCCTTCCCATTTCACAGGTATCTTATAATCTGAAGTCCGATTCGAATAATATGTAATCTAACCTCCTGGCAACAAGGATAAATAAATGCAACATTATCAACTGTATTTTTCACAAATTTAGCCGACGTCCTGTGATCCAAAATAGACGGTTCTTCATTTTGCTGTTTTATGTTAATTTTATTTACAAGATTGTGCAAGGTGGTATTCAAATGCGCCCTTGATGTTAGGGCGTATTGGACATGAAGAGAATAGTTTGGAGGAATGAAAATTAAATTTTACGACATTACGCACGTCTCTCCTAGTAAATTAAAACATTGGTTCATGAATTTGGTGGCATAATAACTGTGAGTTCAATCTCTTGTCTGGGTAGTACAGACTTAGACTCAGTAGAAAAATGGTGAGCTCTTCCACCCTCGAAAAAAAACCCCAAAGTAAAAGAAAATCTGTGATATCTTTAAATCTTAATACACTTGAAAGAAGAACTAAATTGAAATAAAAAAATGAATTCTAAAAATTAGTTATACGTTCTGCATGAAAACATTTTCAAAAAGTGTCACACTAAGGTGGATATATATGTACATTTGTGTGTGTGTATGAAATTCTCTGAAACTTTCCATATCTGCTTAGTTATGTACCCAAACTTAAACGAAGTAATTTCCTAAGGTTTTGCATTTTTATTTAATAAATCAATCCAACAATTTTTAATCATTTTAAGCATTATTGTAGTGGGTATTCATTTGAATAGACCCTCCAGTTATTTATTAAACAACATATTTAATTATTTTTGTCTACCAACCCAAATATTCGAGAAATCATACTAAAAAAAAACTTTGAGCTCACCGACAGTTGGATATATTCATATTGTTTACGTTTAGATACGAGACTAAGCCGATATATAAAAAAATTCAAGGAATTTAATACAGGAAGGATTTTTCTTTAAGGCATATTTCAGACTTACCTCGAACATTAAGCCTACTCCGTGGCCGACACTGTTAAATCACATCAGTTTCCCTTTTTGTAGAGGAACCACTCATTTGAATCCTAACAATATATATATATATATATATATATATATATATATATATATATATATATATATATATATATATATACCTGTGTATGTACGTGAGAAATTGTCATGCAGCGAAATTAAAACATGTAAAAATATGCAGTATATGAAAAAAACGAATAAAAATAAGATACTTATTGTAACGCTCCAAAAAAGGACGGTTTACAGCTCTGGTGACAACAATTAGTTGTTTTTTGTTTTGATCAACATATTATTGATTAATTATAACATAAACATATTTTAGATTGTAAGAATAATTATTTTCTTACGAATTTACATTGCATTATCCATTATTTGAAGATAAAAATGATTTTACAGATGTAAGTTCTATTAATTAACCCAAAACTTTAAAAAAAAATGAATGGGTTATATTTATTATTATAAATTTATTATTTATTTATTATTTAAAATTTATTTAATAATTTATTATTATATTTATTATTATAAATTCACTTATAATATTTAAAAAAAATTATAAGTGAATTTATTTGGGATAAATAATTATTTTATATAATTGTAACTCGGTTATCAGGTTTCTCATTCCGAACTACTAACCTGGTGATATATCTTAGGCTTTTCTTTTAAGGGAGTAGGAAAATTTGCCGTTCGTTGTGGTCAGCTGAACTGCAACTGATTGCCGTCTGCTTTGAGAAACTTACAATTCTCACCAATGAAGTCTCATGCAACACCTAGAGGCCAGTTAATCTATCAGATAATCTCTCTTATAAAAAGGAGATAATAACCTTCTGCATCTCAACGGAGTCAACGTGTAAAACGCGTAAAAAAATTACTACCAAGCCAAAAACATTCTGATGTTGTTGGCCAACATAATAAAATAGGATTAATTAATTTTGGAAAGTTAATTGTAAAATTTGGGTAAAAAATAAAAACTTTAAAGTTGTTAAAAAGATCTTATCATGTTTCTCAAATTCAAATTTCCTACAAATATTTTCATGGCGATCGTTCTGACGAGCTTTTTTGCCTGAGCCCCAAATATGTGAATTTAATCGTGCTACTAGATTGATATCCAGGTTCCGCACTTTTACCGTTGTAATAGTTAAATGTAACCTTCACCTCTACTCGGACAGTTTCTTTTCTCTTCCGTTTATTTGCATCCTTGATAACTACAATCTCCTAAAATTTAAATGTCACATCAATTACCACCCTCTATCTTCTTGTTTCTTGTTCATTCTTTTCCTTTCATCAATACCACATGTACCCAGTCATTTATGTCAAAGTAACCCCCTGCGCATTAGTGGCGGTCTCGCCTTGATTGAGGTCAAATGATTTAAAAGGACTAATATTGAGCAACTACCGTTTTGCAAAGAAAAGCTAACTTAGTTTTAATAAATTCTATCCATTACAAATATTGTCCTAAACTTATTAATTGATTATTATTAGAATATCATTAATCATCACATGCCTGCATAAAAATATTTTCGTAAATATTACGAAAGATGGATTGTTTTTATTAATAAACTTAATAAGAATGGATATGAACAGAAGAATTTTATAGAGATCCAATAATATATCCGAATGTAGGTATATTTAGAATGAGTCGTATCACATGCTAAATTCTCAATTAGTGATGTTGTTCCAAACCTTCAGTAAATATACAAATAATAACTAAAATCCGTGCATATATACGCATTGGAAAATTAATGAGAAAGTAGAAACACATTTTTGTATAACGTGTTTTGTCATCTAGTGCCGTGTCTCTTCTGAACGTAGACAATCATGGCCTTCCACATATCAGTATCCCTAGTATCTCTTAACACTCGCTCTCCTGTTAACCCTCCTGAAACCCTATTTGCTCAAGCCCATTAAGTATGTTACACTTTGCTTTCGTCTGCCTTTCTTTCACTCTATCTGACCAGTGAATATCAGATTCTCCAAAGCTTCCGCCCTCATTTCATCTCTCAAGAACTTCAGCTGGTTTTCTTGATGTTAAGTATTATTTTCGTTTTCGTTTTCATCCACTCTAAAAACTCATTGCTACTCACATGTTTAGTTCGTGGTATCCTCAGCATCCTACTGTAGAGCCATATTTTGATTACTTCAAATCTCTCTTTCATCTTTGAGGAGATTATTCATAATTCACTGCCATATTGAAAAACATATACGACATAACAATCCAGTACTCTCTTCTTTGTTTCTAACAAAATGATTGTTTCTCAATACTCTTATATGGTCCTGAGTATGACGGTAAACTGCATCCAGCAGCAAGGCCTCTGATTAGGAGGTTGTGAGGAGTATGGAACCACCTCTTAAGTGCTGTTGTTCCAAGGTCTACCCTGGCCCAGTGTGGTAGCACCTGATAGGGTCCCAGCTATGAACAAATAGTTTACCCCCAAAGTGGGGTCAAAACTCTATGAAAGAATAATGACTTTAATAGAAATATATACATAAAAATAGACTTTTATAGAAAAATATAAACTTTTGAAAGAAAAAATTATTACTATAATGCATTTTTGAAAGAAAAAATACTGCCATAATACATTTTTGAAGGAAAAAAAATGATTACCAGCAATACATTTTTTATACAAAACTAGAAGTCACCTTCAGTTTTCTAAAATAAAAAAAATTAATAAATAAAAGTTTTCATCAAAATCTGATAGAATCAACCTTCTCACTATAACCGAACATTAAAAAAGAACACCTTAAAACCCCACTTTTTGTCATTAAATAACCCACAGAGGTTGATATGCCTTTAAACAAAACTCAAACTCCAAATACTCTACTAGCGTCTGGAAGGCATCATTTGTGATGTCATTTCGCCTTCGGATCTCAATATTGTATTTTCCGTCTTCTGTTAAAAGACTTCCAAGGTATTTAAATTTCTCTATGAGCTTGATTCTAGTATCCCCAATTAGCATTTTGTGTTCCTCTTTATAATGAAGACCGTGCATTTGGTTTTCTTGTAGTTTATATGTTCTTCTTTCTTTTCACTTACTTTATCTATCTTCTGTAGAAAGTCTTGTAATTTACTTTTCGTGCCTGCTATCAGCACTGTGTAATTTGCTTATCTTATATTGTTCAGATTGTGGCCGCCATTTACGAATCCTCACATGACTTCTATGGCTCTCAGAATTGTCTTGCTGTATAAGATGAAAAGATCTGTTGGGAAGACACATTCTTGTCATACACCTCTTTCTATCTTTGCATATCTGCTGAAATCAGTTCCAGTCCGTGATCAGGTGGTTTGTAGCCAGTAGAAGTTATTGATTACTGTAATGTCTTTTCCGAATATATCTACGTTGTCGAGCATGTCTATCAAGCTTTTGTGGCGCATTTTTGTCGAAATGTTTTTCGTAGTTTATGAAACAAGGTACACGTCCATTCTGAATTTGCATTGTCCCTTCTGATGGTATTCTCAGCAGAAATATCATGTTCCTTTTTTTTGTCAAAACAGCACTGTTTTTGTTATGCTTCTGACCCGATTCTTCTGCTCGTTCTTTTCATCAGGTTTCGGATGATTAGTTTTTTTTTGTGACTCATTAAGCTGAATATTCGGTTTAGTTTTTATTCCTTTGATCCTGGTTTCTCAGGCAGTTCTATAAAAAACGATCTGCATTTATTATTTTTGTAATTTTGTCATCGCCAAAATCGTCTAAGAATGTCAGCATCTCGATTACAATGCCATCGGGTCCAGCTACATTGTTTCTATTCACTCAGTGCAGCTTCTACTTCGGATTTTAATATTACCAGTCTTTCAGTATGTTTGTATATTCATGGTTGCTATCTCTCTCTCTCTCTCGCTCCCCCCTCTCTCTCTCTCCTGTTTTGAACAGATCTTTTATAAATTTTTACCATTGATAGAATATTTCCTCTATCTCTAATGTGAGCGTTCCATCTTTGGATTTTATACTTCTTGTTGAGGAGTATGTCTTTTCTCCTGTTCCCTTATTTTTTATGCTTGTCTCCTTTATTAGTCGTGCTCAGTCTCTCTATTTCCGCACATTTCCTGTAGAGCTATTCCTCTTTAGCCTGTCTGCATTTTCTTCTCATTTCCTTAACGGACTAAAATGGTATTTACATTGATGTAACTACACGTTCACACAGAGGGAAGGCGACATTTAGAATTTAATTATATTTTCATTGTGTGTTTGTGGATATAACCTATTTAATTTCATTTAATATTTCAATGCCTTTCTCTCTCTCGATCGATCGATATATATATATATATATATATATATATATATTAATGCAGGTTTCATTGAATAATATAGACAAGGTTTGTCTATTAATTTTGTGTAGGATCCGTCCGTACCGTCTGATATACGTCATGGTGATATCGTTGAAAGACAACAAAAAATCACAGTAATTGTTGATTTTTTTATCGGGTCTAAGCTTTCGGCACACATAAGCCATTATCAAAGAATAAATAAGATTAAAAAGTTTTACCATATAATTTTATTGAACATTTTTTCATACAACTGTGTACTGGCCTAATTTAATTATGACCAAAAAACAATCAATTGTATATAGTCATCCGCAGACAGATTTGTTTCACTCTGTCACAGCTCATCAGTACAGTTAGACATCCAATTGCTTTTTACCTAGCATTGAAACCCAACCGAATTGGAATCAGTCGGCGATTCTACCTCTGAGCTATGGGCGCTTGGTAGAAAGAAGTAGACTGTTAGCGTGTCATATATCATGTATTCATACGCCAGTACTAAGAGTGTTCTAATTCATTACTGAATGAACGATATATATATATATATATATATATATATATATATATATATATATATATATGTAGGTTTAATGTGGAGACTTTAACTGAGCAGAATTTTGCTGACTTCGAAATTTATTTCGTAAAGGCACCATTAAGGTGTTTTCAGAGCTTATTTTACAATCTGCTGTTGAAAGATTTCTGAGGAGTGAGGGCATTACAATGGTGACTTCATGAAACATCGAAGTCGGTTTGACTTTGCTCAGTTAAGTGACACTTGGCACTCACAATTTTCGTAACTCAAAAATGTGTCTGTGCGTGCGCGTGCATGCGCGAGCGTGCGTGCGTGTGTGTGTATGTGTGGGTAAAACAAAAGAAGAACTTTTCACGTGTAAGCTGTTCCGTCTCTTCCTAACGGAAAGAAGTTATTTTTCTCTATATCTGAGTTTATATATATATATATATATATATATATATATATATATATATATATATATTGGTTGGGCTGAATCAACATAAGTATTTTAAATAAGATTTTTAGGTTTCAGACCATTCATAAATTTCTGGGCAGAGATTGAACATAAATCATATAATAGATTTTGGCTATTTTCAGTTTTTAGAAAAATATTTATTAAGTTATAAGATAATGACTATAGACATAAGTTCTATGTATGTGTTGGTTTCTGAGTAATGCATATTTTGGCAGAAGTCATTTAACGTTTATGACAGCGGAAATTGCTCAAAGGTACTTGCAAATTATTTTTACACCCTGGCTGTAAACCAAAGAACTGTCCCAACAGAGAAAGAAATAAAGAAAAACAAAAATAAACAAAGTTCGTATATATATATATATATATATATATATATGGCTCTGTTTTATCAGCATAAACTATACCTTTATAATAAAAGCTATAGTATCTCAATTTCTCTCTCCAAAGGTTATTGGCAATTGAAAGATGCAAGTAAAACTACTCCAGTAAAATGGAAGATATTAACAAAAGCTAGAACATATAGATCGTTATATGAAATATGTTTTCTTTGCTTTCAAGAAAACAAATGCATATAATTAAATTCTCCAAAACTAACGTATTAAACGAACGGCATGAAATGACGACTTACTGCTATCATAAGACGATTCACACTGTTATATATATTTTTTTTCTAAACATATACTGTTAGATATAAGAGACAATGAATGTCTATTATGTTTAATCATGAGCCGTTCTAAACATCGTATTTTGGCTTTAATTTCAAGTGAAAATAAAAACAAAAATTCTCCAAAATTTGGATAATCTTTTATTAATTTGATTCTAAGCTTTCGGCTCACATGAGCCATCTTCAGAGAGGTTATTTCGACGGTAATACAATATCATCCACCATCACCGACGATTTTATTTTGTGTTGACATAAAACTCCGCTAAGCAACGGCAATAGTTACCAAAAATAACAAACGCATTTCTCAAATTTGCAATGCGGTTCTATGACGTCACACCGCGTGATAGCGTGAAATGACAACAAAACCATGTATTCAAATGCAATGTAACGTGTTATGTCCGGATTTAAAGGTGATTTTATTAAGTACTTAACACGTTACAGTATATGTATAGAAAATTATTTGCTGCCTCGATACACTAAATATATATATATATATAATTATCTTAATGTGTTTGCTATGTTCTATAATGTATAACCCTACCCATTTTAGTTAATTATATATACCTTAACACTAAGTACCTCCAGTAATTTTTGATATTTTATTTTAGACTGAATTTTTAAAAATAAAAAGTTTTCTTGAAACTTTTATTTTAGTTTTAATGAAAAGCTAAACGATTAAATATGTTATTTTCAGTAAGCAAAATTATCTGGTTGCTTTCAAATAGAGAGTATATTGATTAGAATATAAATGTTTTAAAATTATTTTCAATTTTTGTATTTGGCTGCTATTTTTAAGCGATCGACACATTTGTAAACAAAAGTTCATTCTCGGCTTTAAAAGTCTTACAAAAATAAAATGTACATCTGTGACACATTATGTTTGGAAAATTAGCAAATGTTATGTTAAATTAATCTGATTTACACAAGTAAATATTTGTTTATAGATTGAAATTCAGAATAAAACTATTTCTTAATCACAGATTTAAGCTTTTTGGCCTCTCCACCGTATATCAAACGTGTTGACAGGTGGCTGATTAGAGATAAGCTAAAAGTGTATGGTGTTCACAAGTGACAAAATTGTACAATTTTTTTCCGGATAAGGGAGGAAACGCAGAGATTTTAATTTGCACATAGAAGTTACCATGCAACAAAAAACTTCAAATACACACAAAAAAATTTAAATTATTTTGAAAATATGAAGGCCAAACGATTTGTGTTAAACTTTTAAATTTTCGAAAGGCAATATAATCTTCAATTATTAACTTAAAAGACTAAAAGCAAGACATCTTTTAAGTATTTTAAAAATATTTTTGGAACCTTATAAATTATTATAATTAAAAGAAGATTTCATTATTAATCGGAATTGTTTTTCTTAAGACTATAGTGTCCTTAATTTTTATTATTTATTCAAGGAATTAAAAGGTTATCAAATTAAGTATTATCAGAGTTTTATTGCATTTTGTATTTTACTCTTCGGAGCAGATTTTTGAATACAGAGGCTAAATTAAAAAAAAAAGAAAAGATTATTTATATTCCCCAATGAGTCCTGCGTTTAACTAATAAAATCATAGACCACAACGAAATAAAATTTATGAAAATTTCATGGATTTACGTGGAGGGGGTAACAGGGGTAAATATGTATATTTTTTACCAAGATTTTAAAAAAATAATAATTTCAAAAATAATTTTATTCATTTGTGAATGAGTACTAAAAGTTTCATTAAAATCGAACAATTATATAATTTTTGCGACAATTTCAAATTAATGTGTTTGCCACCAGAAAAAAGTGGGTGATGGAATCATTGTTTTCCATTGTAAACAGTTGTAACGTTTTGGTTACCCGCTAACTCAAATTAAAACAACAATTTCTATCCAAATATTGAACATGTTAGATGGAATTAATTTTTTAAAAAAATTAAAGTTACTTTGAACTTTCTTCTTAATAATAGTATAAACATTTTGATAGAAGTTCGTTTTTATTAAGTCAGTGTACTTTTTTTATTAATACTATGCTGTATTTTAGTGATTTAGTGGAAAGACCTACTTAACACTAAACTTTGTTAACAGTTACATTGCTGTGTATGCTTACTTTTGCTATTAGTTCTTTCTAAAATTTAGTAATTCTTCTTCTGATATTTAACTTTATGGCCTGAAGTCTATTTATTTAAAATCGTTTTCTTTACAATGACAAAACTCTTTAAGACTAATATTTTGATTTTTTTTTGTTCTAATTCTTTTATTTTCAATCTTGTCGCATCTAAAAATAATACATTAACTAATAGTTTGTTCCATCATTTAAATAACTGACACTTTCTGTCTGGTCTACATTGCTACACTTTGCCGCAATGTTCATTAGTCTACATACACAATTCTTTTGAAATATAATAACCCCCCACTTCACTACAATCATCTAACATGGAAGCATTTTTTATTTGTATTTTAAGTTTATTTTGTTATTTTAAATTTCCTTAACAATATATATGATCCAGTTAATGAGCTACATTTAACTGCCTGATGATGGTGAATTAAACATTGAAACTTAATAGTTTTTGAGTTGCAGTATGCTATTATTATGAAAATTGTAATAACTGTATATGTGTGTGTGTGTGTGTGTGTGTGTGCGCACACGTGTATGCGTACTACATTAATGGTGAAAATGTTTTAAAATTTTTTGATATATTATGTTTAAATATAAACGGTGTGATCACAGAAATAAACCCTACATGTAAAACATAATTATTCCGAATGCCTGCTTTTTGCATGCAAACAAATCTAATAAATAAATCCACCGTACAAGGAGAGTCATATATATTTTGGAACGATAGAAGTTACTCGGAATGAAAAGCTACTTCCTCAACGTAAATTTGAATATCATTTCAGTCCCAAAAACAATAAAGCCATTAAGAATCAAAGGGTTACTGAGAGTAACAGAATATGAGAAAATGTTGAGGAGAGAAAGGACATTAAAAGACCAGAAATGACGATTCCTGTTGGATTTAAATTTGTAAATATCGTAGTTGACATGAAAGCAAATAGCCGGAAGGGAGTTCCATGGGCAAGAAGTGCATGAAAAGAAAGTAATTAACTTAATCTTACACAAAACAATTTCAACAGAAAATGATGCGACCTAACGGCCAATTTAGTACTGCGCTTAAATTCGTGTGTTGAAAAAACACCTTAGAACAATTAGTGTGAAATTATTTATAGAAAAAGCACAGGGACGCTACGTTACCGGTGAGAAAGGGATTACATCCGAGATGCCCAGTCAGGACCGATGACATTAAAAGTTGTTCTTTGAAATCTATCAAGATTTACTAGATACATAGCAGAAGCAGCAAGCTCTATGTGGCAGCAATATTTGGTTCACGGATAATGAGAAAACTTATGTGACATATAGATAGTGATGAGAAAAGATTGTCTCACATGACACATTGAACAAAAACTCTTAGCAGGAGACCGAGCAACTGATTCAATGTAATCAGTCAGCTAGACTTTTGTTTGATGATCATTAAAGATGTGAAACTGACAGTCAATATGTTAACACTTTATACAGATTGCGATTAGTAAATTGTCACAATTTTATGCTTTTAATCTTGTGCATGCTCCTTGTGTGATTTTCATTTTGTGAACTGTACAATATAGTAGGATGTGCGTTGTGGTACAGTGGATATTTTCATACAGGGTCTCAGACTTAACACGGAGGCCCACATCAAGTACTTTGAGAAGGTAGTACTGCCATGGGTCGAGAGTGTGGCTGATGGAAGATCTGGCACGCTGCCACACAAGCAGGAGACGTTTTATAGATCACACCCTGTATGTGGATGTTGTATATAAGCGTAATGTTCAGTCTCTTTGTCAAAAGTTACAGCATAAATGTATATAAATAGAATAAAATCTCCGTTGAGATCATTTGCCGTGCTGGAGAAATCGAGAAAAATGGCAAAGTTAAGTAAAGTTTAATCAGTTACTGAGGATTGATCGGATCTTGGAATTGTAACGTGTATTATGTACGTGTCAATTAGTACGCGTCTGCATCAGAGAATATACGCTTGCCCGAGCTATTCTCATATTTTGGGCATTTGCGTTTCTTTCATAAAATCAGACGAAACTATCGTAAAATATGCGTGGGTGGAGACAGATTATACCATACAAGTTCATATCGGTTTATGGACGACTTATATATGAAACAGGAACATATTGGCATTTGAAAACTATAATATTATTGTAAGTTTTATTTGTATGTACATATGCTCTTCTTGTTATATATCTTGATGTTAATATGTGTCTCGGAAACTCTAATGTTGCTTAGCTCACTGACGCCCCCCCCCCCAAGAATTTACTCTAGCAATCAGACTGGCAATAAGGTTCCACCTTTTTAAAGTTAAATCAACCATATGCAGCCACCATTTCTATTCCACGGCTTCTTTTCTCGCACTTTACGCATGTGAAACGCTTTTCCATATTCTTGCTTCTCTGACGGCAACAATCTCCAGGAATTTAAATGAAATGTCAATTCCCATCTCTAGTCTTTTTCTTATTAGCCCGTGTATTTTGTTCTTTACCTTGCTCATTCTACCCTCGCGATCTCATTACAATGATATTTTTATCATTTTTGCCCTTCTCTGACATTCCCTGTAACCGTTTCGTATTTCTCTTTGCTCTCCTGTTGCTTAAACATTCAATCTTCTGCGAACTAGTGGCGGTACCGGCTTGCTGGGGATGAAACGATTAATAATAATAATAATAAAAATCTTTCATGAGCGGCAATCTGTTTATTTCTACCACTTATCTATCTATCTATCTATCTATCTATCTATCTATCTATCTATCTATCTATCTATCTATCTATCTATCTATCTATTTGTTTGAACATTATTTTTAAATAGGTACCTCACTATTTCGGCATAGTAAATATAAAATTTTTAAAATGAAACAACATTCTTGAAGATTTTATTTTAGATTTAATTAAAAGCTTAATAATTACATTTATTATTTCTATTAAGCAAACAATTGTGGTGTATTTCAGATAAAAACTATATAGATTCGAATGTCACATTTAATTTTGATTTCTTATAATTTTCTAAAATCGGCCATTTTCTTAATTTTAAGAAATTTGAAAACAAACAAAAATTCATCAATTTTAAAAATATTTCGAAAGATTTTTGACACTTTATTTTATTAAAATTAGAAAATATAAAGTTAAATTAATTTGATTTTAAACAAATATTACTTACTTATTATAACATAAAAAGTAACATACAATTAATTATTAACGATTAATCGTGTTCATCAGATCGAACGTTAGACTGACTGCTGAATAACCAAGCGATGACAGCATGACCATAAATGGAATTTTCATAAATCTAAGGGAAGGGAAAAACCTCTTGAATTACGTCACCTTTTCATAATAGTGGCAATTTTAGTTAACCATACATGAAAATAAGGAATGTATTAAGGAAATAAAAATTATTTTAAAAATGGATAGCACCACTACGCTTAATAATCTTTGCAATTTTGGACTCATAAATTTCGTTTCAAGTTATCATTATAAAACCTCCAGGAAATACCCCAATAGAGAAGTTTACACGATTCTAAACTATTAAAAATTATTATAATTAAAATGGAAAAACATTGAAAAAAGTCTTGTAAAAATTCATTATTCATCAATTTATTTTTAATTCTTCAGACAATAATGTCCTTAATATTACTTATTTTTTTAAATCATATCACCCCGAGCAAGGCGGTAACGCTACTGATGTGCAGGGGGCTGCATAAGAGTGAAGAGATTGGAAAAGAGAAAACCGGAAGCTACATCCTAAACAGGGAACAGGAGATGAGCCTCTTCACCTATTTAGTAGACGTGGGTAGAGTGTGAACCGGGCGATAGTTTAGTCTATCTACTCCAATTGAAAGAAAAAGTGAGAAGATTGGAAAAGAGAAAACCGGAAACCGCATCCTGAACAGGAAACAAGGGATCAGCATCTACACCTGTTCAATAGATGTGGGTGGAGTGTGAACCGGGCGATAGTTTAGTCTATCTACTCCAATTGAAAAAAAGTGAAAAGATTGGAAAAGAGAAAACCGGAAACTGCATCCTAAACAGGAAACAAGGGATGAGCCTCTTCACCTGTTCAATAGATGTGGGTGGAGTGTGAGCCGGGCAATAGTTTAGTCTATCTATTCCAATTGAAAAAAAATTAAAAGCAATTAAAAGCTTTTCTAATTATGTAATTTTTCAATTCAGATCAGATTATCATTTAGAGAGCACTAATTTGAAAAAGAAAAATAGGTGATTTACAATCTCTAAAGACTCCTAATTTTAACAAAAAAAAACTTGTCAGGGAATACGAAGGTTATGTACAAAATTTCATGATATTAAATAAGTGTGTGTGTGGGGGGGGTTAACATATTTTTAAAAGATTTTACTAATATTTTCTAAAAAACTTTTTAGAAATAAGTCCTGAAAATTTCATTAAAATCGGACAATTATTTGATTTTTACAAGAATTTCCAAATAAATATGTTTTCAAAGGAAAAATGCGCCAAAAAAAAAATCAATGTTAAAAGTTGTAGAAGGCGATGACATAAACAAAACAAAATTTTAACCAAAATTTCGAACGTATTAGAAAGGATTCAAAAATTTAAAATTTTTTTGATATTTCCTCTTAAAAATAATATAAACATTTTGATGAAAAAAGTTCGTTTTATTAAGTTTGGGGTCTTTTTTTATTCATACTATGCTTTTTAGAAATTTTTTATTTGAGGTACCTATTTTTAAATAAATTAACGATGTTGGCTGTTAAAACCATTTCGTCAATCTTAGATATTTTCCGCAACACTAACTACCAATCTATTCCCACAAGCCCATATTTATGTAAACCTGTTATTTATTTAACTAACTTTCTATCTAAACCTGATGATATTTTTTATTTATTACTTGCTTCCCTGACAAATACAATACACAAAAATTCAAATGCAACCTCAATTGCCATCTTCTTGAAATCCATCCATATTTTATTATTTCTTCGACAAACATGTACCCAGTCTTTTCTATTACTGAAACACCTGCGTAATATTAGTGATCCCTCTTTGCTTGAGGTTAAATGATTAAAAATAAAATAAACGAATAAATTTTGACCTGTTGTAACCTACATATTAATACCTTTCAAAATGATATTTATTTAACAATATATCTCAGCCTGTTGTTACCAATAATTCTACATATCTCAACCAGCTATCTATATTTCTATCTATCTATACCGACCTGTTGTTATCAATCTTTGTATCCATTTCAACCTATTGTTATCTATCTATCTATCTATCTATCTATCTATCTATCTATCTATCTATCTATCTATCTATCTATCTATCTCGACATGTTGTTATCTATCTATCTAAAACTTATTTTCTATCTATATACCTATGTAGACGTGTTATTTAGCAATCTCTCTAATCGTTATGATATTTATTTGTGATTATACATATATATGAACCTGTTTTGATCTATCTCTACATTATTGTCATGGATCTTTTCATGTATCTCACTTGACCAGTTTTCTCGATCTATTTACCTCGACCTGGTTCTATCTATCTATCTATCTATCTATCTATCTATCTATCTATCTATCTATCTATCTATCTATCTATCTTGACATGTTGTTACCTATGTTTTCATGTATAAATGTATCTCGCCATGTTGTTATCTATTCACCAAAAGCAGTTGTTTTTTCTCTATTTATTTCCATATATCTCTTTATTTCTCTTGGTAAATGTTATCTATGTATCAACCTATTGTTTTATGTATCAATCTCTCTTGATCTGCTGCTATTGATTAACCTCTCTCGTACTGTCAGAATTTTTATCAATCTCTCTCAACATCTTGCTATTTTTATTTCTAGATATCTAGAGCTATTGACATCTATCTATCTATCTATCTATCTATCTATCTATCTATCTATCTATCTATCTATCTATCTATCTCGATCTGTTTATATCTATCTATATTTCAGTATGTTTATTTATCTGAACCTGTTTTATCTATCTTTTTGTTTATATATTTCAACTTGTTGATATCTATCTATCCATCCATCTATCCAGGCATGTTGATATTTAGATATCTGTATACGGAGACATGTTGATACTTACTTATTTATATCTAGACAGATTGCTACCCGTCTATCATGACCTGTTGTTGTCTAACTTTTCATGTAACTATCTCGATTTGGTTTTATTGATCTTGACTAGTTTTAATTGTTTAATTATTCTTGTTAGCTTTCAGAATGCACAATGCTATCTCGAAATGTTTTTATCTGCCTATATTCCTTTATATCACAATCTGTTTTTATCTGTCATTTTGTCTACCTATTTCGACCTGTTGTTATCTAACTTGTAAACTTGTTATTTATTTACCCAATTCTCTATCTGAAAGTGTTGTTTTTTATCTTTCTACCTATTTCGACCAGTTGTTATTTACCTACCAATCTTTCTCAACCTCTTGTTATCTATCTATCTATCTATCTATCTATCTATCTATCTATCTATCTATCTATCTATCTGTTTTACTGTTGAAATAGTGAAATGCAACCACCATTTCTACTCTAATAGTTTCTTTTCTTGCACTTTCCACACGTAAAACTACTTTCCGCTTAATTGGTGCTCTGATAACTACAATCTTCAAAAAGATAAATGCAACGTCAGTCGTCATCTTCTATCTCCTTGAATTACTTTCATCATTTGTCCTTTCCTCAATCTTCCCTATACTCATTCTTTTCACTTCATTCCTCTCCCTGTAATTCCCTTGCGTACAAGTGGCATTTCGTACTCGAATTTCCCTTTCCTCCAATGTGTAATCAGAAAATTCAAGTTTTCATTCTCCGACTGTAAAAAAAATGGTTTGATGTGGGTTATGGTCCAATAGATATCGGCTCGAAATGATAAATCTAAGGGTCGTGTTCAAATTCTTATTGAATTCATTGTATTTACTTGCACGCAAATAGCCTTGGGAAAGTTTTTAATCCATTTCTTCTTCCTCCAGCTCCGGGTGGAATATCAGAGCAGATTAGGTTCTCTATATGTATTATTATATACTTTATAATTGTACCGTTCACGTAGAGAATGGTCTTTACCGTTTTATTTGGAAATCTTTTCGTTCTTTTCGGGGAAAATGTACCTGTAAGATTTTACGTGATACTCTGCAAATATAGTAACGAGACTGGAAATATTCGTAAAGGTTTTGAAAAACATTCTATAGATCGAATAGAGATGTTCGAGTGACACGCGCATGTCATGTCTGGTCGTGTGCCGCTTGAAATTACGATCAAACAACACAATACACTAGAAACGAAAAAAACTGCTTCTGCGAAAATAAAGTATTTTCACAATAAGTTAAGTGCCATTCTTTCGATAAATGACTGGCTAGTTAGAAAAATTTTCCATAGTAGATTGCCATTTCTTTCTATGGTAAGAATGGTTGCCTATCAAGGCTACAGAACTTAATCTGCTCTGATATTCCACTCATATCTGGAGGAAGGAGAAATGGATTAAAAACTTTCCCAATGCTATTTGCGTGCAAGTAAATACAATGAATTCAATTGGAATTCGAACATGACACTTAGATTTATCATTTCGAGCCGATATCCATTGGACCATAACGCACATCAAACCATTGTTTTTACAGTGGGAGGATATATATATATATATATATATATATATATAATTTAAGTGAATTTATTCCGTCTGTAATTTGCCAATTTTAAGGAATCATCATATTTTGTTTAATCCCATTGCTCAGTTTTTGCAGTAACACGCAATATTTTAATGCTTTATTGACAAAATAGTTTTTTCTAATTCTGTTGTTTCTTTGAATATTTTTTGTTATGTTGTCAATTTCTTTGTTAGGCTTTTGCCTTTCTTTACTGTCCTTAACACTGTATAGCCACCGAAATATTTTGAGTCATTTACGAAGAATATTATGTTTTCACCGGTGGTTACGTTTTTGCTTCAGCAATTTTGTGAGAAAATTTGATTGTATAGCGTTACGTGAAAGCATCTTCGATAATGAGCATTGTTTGACAAAATGGAGGTTTCTGTTTATACAAAAAGGACCAAGAAAATCTTTTTTGGCAAAATGGCGTCTCAACTCCTGCTAACAATGTGACTGCTATCTTGGTTCTAATTTTCGTGGGCACGCGGCAAGAATTTATGTTAGCTTCGAGCTTCTTCCGGATCAGAATTTTTTTAATACCTAAGCTAGCGTGAACACACGTTGTGAGATAAATGTTTGATATTTATACATGCTACATAAACATTTGAGATTTTATAAGAATATGTATATACTGATAATTACAAAGACATCTATATACTGAGAGTGTCAAAACTTGTGCCTACACTAGATAAAATTTAAATTGCCTTTCTAAAGCTAAGTAAAGAATTAGAAAATAGGAACGTTTCATAAATGCTAGATAAACTGCATATCAAATAAAATAGTTACTTTAGCAACAGAAACATTGCTCTGCAGATTAATGCGGAGAATACCATATAATGAGCATTACTTTTAGTTCCAGTCGTAAAAATGAGGAAAAAGAGATTAGAGAATTGACACTTACATGACCTGTTGAAAATAAGAGAGACGAAGGAAAGCGGCGAATAATAAAGAGCTATTGCAAATGGTTGGCAGAACAAAGGTAAGAAAAAATATAAAAAAGACAAACCTTATTTACATCTACAAGAGACAAGAAGTTGTAGAGAAGCGTGATTACCCACATTTTGAAAGTACACAAAAACCGGTGTGCGTCGATCACAATTTCCAACCGATTCATACATATTCACTCAAGTGTAGAGTTTTTAAATATCGTAATTGCTCATGCATAATACACATTACTACTACTTGATGTTTAAGTCTAAAAATAAGATTTTTTTACGGTAAAGTTCACTTTGTACAATGTACAAGGGACCATTCAAGTTAAAGTATTGCGTTAAAAATAGTTTATATCGATAAGAAGGAATGATAACGGTTAACTCTAAATTTGAAACGGTTAAGATTTACTTTTCTTTACTGGCGTCCATGGTTCATGTCTCACAGTAATATATCGGTGTACTGAATTACACAGGCGTTGTACACTGCCAGCTTTGACTACACTGTTAGCTTGGAGTTCGTCCAAACACGACTTGTGAGGCGCGCAAGGGTTGTGGCTGCCTTCCCAATTCTCTTGTCGAGCTCTATATCTAGGGATAAGTTGTCAGTGATGATAGAGCCAAGGTAGGTAAACGAATGCATCAGATCCAGCTCGTAATCATTGATGGAGATGTCCGGTGGTGCTGCGATACCTTAAGCCAGGAGGCTTGTTTTTTTTTTAAAAGCTAATCGCCTTCCCAAATTCTCTGCATGCCTGAAAAATGATTTATCAGTGTTTAAAGCTTATGCTAGGTGTGGAATGCTAATGCCGTACCATCAGCAAACAGCATGTCTCTGATAAGGACCTTTCTTACCTTAGTCTTGGCTCTGAGACAGGCTGCCATCTGATCTTGTATGCATGTAAAACCCTTCAGATGATGTGCCGAATACGTGCTTCAAAAATAGCGCGAAGAAGATTCCGAAGAGAGTATAAGCGAGGACACAACGCTGTTTGACCCCGCTGCAGATGTTCAAGGGCTCCGATATGTTGCCGTTGAACTGCACGATATCCCGCATATTGTTATGGAAGGACTCAATCAAGCTTTGCAGCTTGGTTGGGCGGCCAATCTTGGACATAATTCTGAAGAGGCCTTCCCTACTAACGAGGTCGAACGCCATGGCCAGATCGATAAAAGCGACGTACAGGGACATCTGCTATTTTCTGCAATTCTCCTGGAGAAGATCATGTCTAGTGTTGATCGTTCCGAACAAAAGCCGCACTGCGACTCTGGGTAAGCATGTTCAGCAAGTTTCTGCAGACGGAAGATCAGCTGAGCAAAGATTTTGCCCACGACGCAGAGAAGAGAGATGCCTCTGTAATTGTTGCAATCGCTTCGCTCGCCTTTCTTCCTGTAGAGATTGATGATCGTAGCGTAACTCATGTCCTGTGGTACAGCCATTTCTTTCCAGCACTAGTAGAGAACTTCGTGCAGAGGAAGCAGTAGGACAGTCTTGCAGTGCTTGATAAGATCAAGAAGAATTCCATTACTGCCTGTGGTCAAGCTGTCGATGGCCTCGCTGAGTTCCTTTATTGTCGGCTCAGTGTCGAGCTGTTCCACTACAGGTAGACACTTAATGGCATCAAGGTCTGCAGTCGTCACAACATTCTGTTGAGAGTAGAGGCTGAAATAGTACCCCGCCCATCTTTCCGTCTGTTTTCTTTTGTCTGTGATGAGTGCCCTAGTGTTAGATTTGAGGGGAGCTGTCTTGTTCTTCACTGGTCCCATTGCTGTTATGATGCCACATATATTCCTCTGATATTCCTTGTGACTGACACAGTCTGATCTTTTTCACTGAGCTCTGTCCAGTACTCGATGGCGCAGTGTCTGGCAGTCTGCTGAGCCTTTTTATTGGCAGCCTGAAAGATCTGAAGGTTTCTCTTGTAGGGTAACCGCTTGTACTCCGCTAGAGCGGCACGCTTGGCTTTAATGATGGGAGTCATCTCGGTGTACTTTGACTCAAAACAGTCATGTGACTTCAAGGTTTTTCACTCAAAGGAGGCCAAGCTAGTGCGGTGCATGGTGTTCTGTAAAGTAGTTCTCTGTCGTAGTGTCCACGATTTGTGAGCTTTTCCGTTCAATCTCAATTTTTTTTTTATTAATCATATCACCCCGAGCAAGGCGGTAACGCCACTGATATGCAGGGGGCTACGTAAGAGTGAAAAGATTGGAAAAGAGAAAGCCGGAAACCACATTCTAAACAGGGAACAAGGGATGAGCCTCTACACCTGTACAATAGACGTGGGTGGAGTGTAAACCGGGAGATAATTTAGTCTATCTACTCCAATTGAGAAAAAAATGAAAAAGTAAAGAAAAGGAAAAGATAAGTGAAAAGATTGGAAGAGAAAGCCGGAAACCACATCCTGAACAGGAAACAAGGGATGAGCCTCTACACCTGTACAATAGACGTGGGTGGGGTGTGAACCGTGCGATAGTTTAGTCTATCTACACAAATTGAAAAAAAAATACAAAATAAAAATAAAAAGTACGGGCGTTGAGTTAACTAAGTTTTAACTTAGATAAAGTCCAGTAAAAAATTTTTTTTTGAAAAAGATACAAAAAACGCACTCGTTCAAATAACTATGAAACTTTTAAAATTAGCCACAACAAAAAATTAAAATAAAATAAAATCAAAGCAAAATATCTCAGTAATCTGCCCTACTAGGTTTAGATATCTAATTGTTTTGACATCAGTGCGAAGATTCCCATGTTGCTTGCCATGATGTAACGTTTTAGGCTGGAGCTTTATCTTGTAGCACTAAGGGGTGTTCTGTGTCACAGTTCGCGCTGTGATAAGAGCGAGTGTGAAGAACATTCTTAATGGCCATTCGTCTGAAAAGGATTAAATCTAACTGGTGCCAGTTCCCTAATCATGGGTCTCGCCAAGAGACCTTGTGCTGGGATTTGGTCTTTAAGAAGGAGTTGGTTATGTACAGGTTGTGGTACGTGCATAGCTCGAGTAGTCTCTGTCCATTGTTGTTCATCTTGTCGACACCAAACTGTCCAAGACACGAGGGCCACGAGTCGCGATCAACACCCACTCTGGCATTGAAGTCTCCCAGGAGAACAAGCTCTTCCTTGTTTGGATGCTGCTGATGATGGCTGCAAGTTTGTCTTAAAACTCGTTCTTGGAGTCCGGTATGGCAGAGAGTGTCGAGGTATGCACACTTACGAGGGTAACACGATTTGCTGAGATGTTGAGGCGGATAGTGAGAAGTCACTCAGAACAGTTCAATCATATTCAGGAGGCTGTTCCTAACTGCGAAGCACTCACTGTGTTATTCGTTCGAGCTCTTTGCCTGCTAAAAAACGTATAGTCTTTCTCCTTCAATGATCCAGAGTCTGCCACACGTTATTCCTGCAGTGTAGCAATATCCACATGATGTTCTAACAGCCCTGTTTAAAGCTAGTTTCTTTTGAGATTTCTTGTTGCTTGGTGAAAATTTTACGGTTCACTTATCGGACGTTTCCTAATCTCCATGCATCCAATAAAGAAGGCAGACCTTGGCGGGAGAACAACTTACTGGCTGAAAATTGCTCACCTTGATGTGGGCAGTAGCTGTCTAGTGAGATTAAAGAATCTCTCCCACCAACGAGAATGACCCCTAGCGCTGATGCCTTACGCCATTCGAGCGGTAGGTTATAACCGGTAACTGTTGTTCCCCTTGTTGGGTCAACACCAAGGGCGAAGCTAGAGCATCCGCGCCTGGTGTAGCATTTTGGTGCAGTATTGTTGGATGCAAGCCTGGGCAATGTTATATGGAGTACAGATTGTTGCCAATGTATCACGTCGCCCCTCTCCACGTCACCAAAGAACGAAAGGGTCGTTACAATTTGGGACCTGTGCCGTCACAGGAGTTGCCAGAATTAGTTGAATACAACAGCAAACTGCCTTAGGGATTCCGACTCCTGATTTTACCTCGAGGTTTACTCCTGAAGCTTTTTTATGACTGGATAGGATCGCAAGTCAGCAGAGATTTGAAATTAAGGTTTTTCTTCCTCTAGCTGAACTGCCTTCCCAGGCTGAAATGCTCCATCTGCCCGAAGCAATTGGTTATGAGGCGGCAGTGACCCGTGGCCTCATGTCTATAAAAGTAGTTCCGAGACGATAACACGAGGGCCTGAACTTAGCTATCGGTGGTTATTTGTAGAAACCTGCCATGGAAGCATATTATAGATAGTGGGAAATTATCCCCACTATCACACCCGGCAATGACAACCTTTTTATTGTTATTTATTCATTAAGCTAATCCAGAATAGTTAGCATTACCGAAAATGTAAAGTAAAAAACGTAATTTTTCTAAGAAAGAATATCGTAGGGAAATTGTATTGAAAACCGTTAAAGCTTAGAAATTCAACATTAAAAATTAGGCGTTAGACATAGGAAGGCGTCTTTTCTAAGAGCGAAAAATTGTCTTTCTTTATACAAAATCAGACGTTAAATCATAAAAGTATATAAGTTACCAATCATTTGTGTTAAATTAAGATTCAGCTTATGTAATGCATTTAAATATTGTAAAGTTGAGCTTATATAGTATATTTAAATATTATAAAATAACTTATCAGTTAGTATCAAATAAATATGTAAGCTGCATTTATATATTAATGTCAACAGATACGGTAAGTAAACAATGATGAGAATATTAAATAGATATTATATATAATTCATAATATCCAATTATATTAAACTCTATACATAAATATTATAATAACATTAATAAATAATATAATAGAGTAATATAATAGAATAATACATAAGAGTCACTTTCCTTTAAGATTTCCTTTAAAGACATTTTTTTCATTCAAGGAGAGAATGGGAACACGTCCGTTATTTCGGCGGCTAGCGTTAATACTTATTAATTTAATTCACAATAAACGGTCGGTTGAAAATAATGATAATTCAGGAGATTATAGCCAGAGATTATTGCCAGAGATTATTGCCAGAGATTATTTTCTTTTCTTATTTGTGAATTGTGTAACGATATCAGTGTCAGTGGAGTTCTTGTTAAATAGAAACATCTGAAAGATGTTACAGTAATTGTTTTAAGCAATTATTGCTCTAATGATTACCGGCTAAGTGAAATGGATCTCACAAGAACTATGTCAAACGATACTAAAAAGAGCAGGTTACTGAGTTAAGCAGACTTTAGGTTCTTGATAAATTACTTTTCTAAACAAAGATAACAAATCTATTCTTTTTAAGACAGTAGCCACTATTATCGAAAGCAGAAAGACCCACAGAGAATAGACAGAACGTGAAATCATTGGTCGTGACGCGAAAAGGAAGAAACGCCCTGTTCCCCCATCCGTCTTACTCGTCTTTAGCAAGAAGTTACACCCGATTAATATGTTATCACTGCTACAATCAGCTCATGTTTATATTTCGCGGGTATCGATCGAGACGAAGAATTACTTTTTGAGCCACAAGCGTTTAAATGGAAGAAGCTGCACTCAGAGAACGAACCTGAAGTCTGCTCTTAGGTGCAACGTTAAAATTGCCATTATTTGTTTGGAAAGATAGAAGAGTAGTGTCCCATTGCATTCCACACAATTCTAAATCCAGTATATTTTTAGACTGGCTGCAAGCAAAACACAAGACTATAATTTACACATTTACACACACACAAACATACACACACATAGATATTGTTAGGGCGCCGCTCCTATTTGACTACAAATGGACTGTTCCCATTGCTATATAGAGCAATGGTGGATTCTCTAGAGGGGAGTTGTAGAGAGTCACTTGAGAGTCTCTAATGAGTTACTGAAGAGTCAGTGCGAGTCAGTGAAGAGTTAGTCACACTTCCGGTGACGTACCGGAAGTAATCACGTATACACACGTCTTACGACGGATTGGACTCTTGTATTTTTCTATTGTAAATATTACTAATCACTTCTGTACATACTAACCGTCTTTCCGCGGAATACAACTTATATTCTGATTCTGTTGTTGAGTTATTCATTTATTCTTGGCGACATAACAGTGGCGACGAAGATGTTGGAAGAAAAAATCGTCCCACGACATTAACAGTGGCGACGAAGATGTTGGAAGGAAAAATCGTCCCACGACATTAACAGTGGCGACGAAGATGTTGGAAGGAAAAATCATCCCACGACATTAACAGTGGCGACGAAGATGTTGGAAGAAAAAATCGTCCCACGACATTAACAGTGGCGACGAAGATACGTTAAATTACTTGGAATTTACGCGGAGGTGAAAACCAAAATTCGTCACACAACATAATAGTGTCAACAAAGTTTACTTCAAATTGCTTCGAATTTACGCAGAAGTGGAAACAAAATTCGTCCCAAACATAACGGTGGTGACGAAGAGATCTCAAAGAAGAAAAAACCAAAACGCGTCCCACAATACAATAACTGACGAAGAATTTCAAATTTACACAAAGATTTCAATTGAACGTAGAAAAAAGTTTCGCAGGTCATACGCGAAAGTACTTCTGAAAATATACGTACTACACCATTAACTGCGTTGATGAGAATTATTACACGGCAAAGAAAGCGTAAGTTATATCTTTCTATTTTTGTCTGTGGTGAAATTTTTTTTCTGTTGAGGAGGTTGAAATTTCGGTCTTTTCCCCTCGGTATAAAGAAATGGAACAATTTCAAGCGTCCATGTCAGAACTGTTGAAATGTCAAATGCAACAGCAGTTACAGATACAAGAAAGAATGGAGGAAAAATTCCAAAAACAGTAATTGGAACTACAGGAAAAACAACAAAAATGGCAAGAAGAACTCGTAGGGTTAATTCTAGAGAAGAATAAAAACTCAGATGAGAATACGTTCTCCCAGAACACCATCTGGTCGACTATTGAAACTTTCAATTATAATCCAGACGAAGACAAAACTTTTGAAAGGTATTACCATAGATACCAGGACTTTTTTGAAATCGACTGTAAGTCATGGTCTTCGGAGAAAAAAATCAGGTTACTCCTCAGGAAATTAGGCAAGCATGAACATAATAAATTCACGGACTTCATCTTTCCGAAAAAAACAAGGGATCTAGAATTCAATGAGGCTGTAAAACTATTAAAATAATTATTTAGCTCTAGGTTATCCTTGTTCCATAAAAGGTGGAGATGCCTAAATCTGCAAAAGAACGAGGCTGAAGATTACACCACGTTCGTCTCGGTAGTTAACAAACACTGCGACGATTTCAGACTTGCAGAACTAACTGCAAACAATTTTAAATGTTTAATATTCGTGCAGGGTCTGGTGTCAGGGAAAGACAGCCAGATGAGGAGAAAAATTTTGACGAAGTTGGAGAACGAACAAAACATATCTCTGCAAAATCTGGCGGATTATTGCCAGAAATGTATAAGTATTAAAGAAGATGCAAAAAAAAATACAGGAATCCGCTGTAGCCAATGTAAAAAAGATAAATCGCAAGTCACACTTTCGGTCTCCGTCTCCAAGACAAAGAAATCATTCGCCGTTGGAGGGAAAAAATTTTTTTTTGAAAAAGACCCCTCCAAAAGCTTACTATGCCTGTGGAGGATGGCACTGGCGCAGTGACTGTCCGTTCAAATTTAAAAAATGCAGACACTGTAATAAGCTAGGTCACAAAATGTCTAAGTGTAGATTTAGACGTAAATCGCAGGTAAAATTAACCAGATCATATGAGCAAAACCACGGTGTTAGAAAATATTTAGAAGTGAAACTATTTAAAAAACCGGTGGGAATGCAACTTGATAGTGGATCGGATATAAGTATCATAAATATGAAAAGGTGAGCTAATTCTCAACGTAAATTTTCACAACCAAACAAAAAGTCTGAAAACGTTCATTATGAAAGGAACGAATAATCTGTTTGGTACTGACTGGATGAGTGAATTTAATTTGTGGGATCTTCCCATAAATTTTATTGTAAAAATATAAGAGAAGACTCGTCTGACGTGACAACAATACTAAAGGAGGAGATAAAAAAAGATTTCCGGGAAGTATTCTCTGAAGTTTTGGGCAGATGTACCAAAACGTCGGCGATAATCAAATTAAAAGAAAACGTGACTCCGGTGTTCAAAATGAAGAGAAACGCGCTTATGCGGCTATTGATAAAATTGACGCTGAGTTTGAAAGACTAGAAAAAATAGGCGTACTAACAAAAGTCGACTATAGCGATTGGGCCGCACCTGCTGTTTACGTAAAAAAGAAGACGGGAGAGATTAGAATATGCGCTGATTTTTCAACCGGACTAAACAACGGCATTGAGGATTATCACTACCCTCTACGAAGCCCGGAGGAGGTATTTTCTAAGCTGCATGACGGGAAGGTTTTTTCAAAAATAGACCTTAGCGACGCATATCTCCAAATTCCAGTGGAGAATGAAAGTTCAAAGCTATTGTTCATAAATACTCACAAGGGGCTTTACAAATACGAACGGTTGGCATTTGGAATAAAAACAGCACCGGCGGTGTTCCAGCAGACAATGGACACTATGCTGGCAGGATTAGATTTCGCGATCGCATATCTTGATGACATCCTAATAAAAAGCGAAACAGTGGAAGAACATAAGGGTCACCTACAGGAAGTTTTCAAAAGAATACGGAATTATGGCTTGAAGATAAAGGAAAGCAAATGTGATTTGTTGCTGGAAGAAATTAAATATCTGGGTCAAATTATCAATAAAGATGGGAAAAAGCCAGACCCAAATCGCTCCCATGCGAGTCGAAATATGCCAGATCCAAAAAACGTAAAGACATTGCAAAGTTTTCTAGGTTTGGTGAATTACTATCAGGTGTTCATTCCAAATGTGCACAAGTTGCGTGCGCCTTTAAATGAGCTACGAAAAAAAGATAAAGTATGGTGCTGGTCTGAGGATTGCAAGAAAGCATTTAGGGAGATAAAAGACTTACATCAGATTTATTTTTAGCTCACTACGATCCCAAATTAGACATCGTAATCGCTTGCGATGCTAGCACATATGGGATTGGTACATGTATATTACACAAGTGGAAAATGGACAAATAAAGCCGATTGCACATGCAAGCAGAACACTGCTCCCGGCTGAACAAAACTACTCACAAATGGAAAAGGAGACACTGGCAATAGTGTCTACAGTAACAAAGTTTCACAGATATATTCATGGAAGGAAATTCACATTGCAGACGGATCATAAACCGTTGTTGACCATTTACGGATCAAAAAAGGGACTCCCCACATATACTGCAAATAGACTACTGAGATGGGGTACTTTGCTTCTAAACTACAATTTTGACTTACAACACTTAGCATCAACAAAAATTGGACACGCGGATGAGTTGTCGAGACTCATTCCGAAGTCAAACGAACCTTTAGAGGACACCGTTATAGCAGCATTAAAATCTGAAGTGGAAGTGAAGAATACTCTCACTGGAACTGTCAGAGATTTACCGGTGTCATTAGCAGATATAAAAAAGGAAGCGTCAAAAGACGATTACATCAAAGATGTAAAAAATAAATTACTGGAAAAAGACCAATGAATGGCAGAAACTTTTTCTACGTGCGACAACGTATCACTTTACAGCGAAAGAGTTGTAATTCCTAAAGTGTTACAGAGGAAAATACCGAAAGATTTTCATACGGGTCATCCCGGTGTGAATCGAATGAAAAGTTTAATGCGGTCGTACGTGTTCTGGCCAGGCATGGACGTGGACATTGCGGCCATGTTTGGAAAATGTGAGGGTTGTGCGCTGGCGGCGAAATCGCCACAAGTACTACAAAAGCCTTGGCCGAAAACGGATAGACCGTGGTCGAGACTGCACATAGACTTTTCCGGTCCAATGGGTAAAACGTATTACTTAATTGTCGTAGATAGCTACAGCAAGTGGCCGGAAGTGTTTCAGATGAAACAACCCACAGCAGAAAATACTATAAACAGACTCCATGAACTTTTCGCAAGATTTGGAGTAGTAGACACAATTGTCAGTGACAACGGGTCACAATTTACATCAAAAGAGTTTAAGGAATTCTGCGATACATTTCAAGTGGAACATATAACCAGTCCACCCTATCACCCACGTAGCAATGGTCTAGCTGAAAGATTGGTGGATACCCTTAAGAGAGCATTAAGGAAGACTACGGGGACGCCCACGAAAACGGCTTTACAGTTATTCCTACAGGTATACAGAATTACGCCGAACAGAGCAGCACCATCTGCGCTGTCGCCAACTGAATTAATGTTCGCAAGAAAAGTACGTTCGGTTTTTATTAAGCTAATTCCATCAAAGAAAGCTGATACACCTAATGTAAGCACACCCAAAAGAAAATTTGTGGTGAATGAAAAAGTGTTTTTCAAGAACTATAAGAACAGCACTACGTCCTGGATGAAAGGCAAAATTAAAGGACGTATAGGTAACATGCTCTATGTGGTGCAAGGACCGAAATTTGAACATCAAAGGCATGTTAATCAATTAAGAAAAAGATTTTCGGAAGAGACAACTGTTCCGTCTGAAGAGATGGATGAAAATGTGGAGGATCTTTTTGATACTTTCGAGTTACAAATGCCTCAGGTACAAGAAGGTAGTACCAGGAAATGCACCTGCAAAAGGAAATTAACACACCAGTTGTCGGTAAACCCGAAAAAGAAAAAATACGATTGAAGCAAAAGTCTTAGGAGGGGGGTGTTAGGGCGCCGCTCCTATTTGACTACAAATGGACTGTTCCCATTGCTATATAGAGCAATGGTGGATTCTCTAGAGGGGAGTCGTAGTGAGTAACTAGATTGACGACTCTACGACACTGTCAGCTAACTGCCTTCGGGCGGGGGGCGCTCTCTGCTTCCGAGCAGAGAGCAGTAACCCAGTCGTGGTTCAGCCGAAGGGCAGAACCACGACTGGGGAAAAATAGACAGGCATTTTTTGGCCCGGCTATATGGCCGGGAATACCCACAATAAAATGACCATGTGTCACATCCAGCCTTGCGTGGGAAGGCTAGTAAATACAGTCGTAGAGAGTCACTAGACTGACGACTCTACGACACTGTCAGCTCTCTGCCTTTGGGCGGGGGGGGGGGGCGCTCTCTGCTTCCGTTCAGAGAGCAATAACCCAGTCGTGGTTCCGCCGAAGGGTAGAACCACGACTGGGGAAAAATAGACATATATTTTTTGGCCCGGCTATATGGCCGGGAATACCCACTATAAAATGACCATGTGTCACATCCAGCCTACGTGGGAAGGCTAGTAAATACAGTCGTAGAGAGTCACTAGAGTGACGACTCTACGACACTGTCAGCACTCTGCCTTCGCGTAGAGGGCGCTCTCTGCTTCCGAGCAGAGAGCAATAACCCAGTCGTGGTTCCGCCGAAGGGTAGAACCACGACTGGGGTAAAATAGACAGACATTTTTTGGCCCGGCTATATGGCCGGGAATACCCACAATAAAATGACCATGTGTCACATCCAGCCTTGCGTGGGAAGGCTAGTAAATACAGTCGTAGAGAGTCACTTGAGAGTCTCTAATGAGTTACTGAAGAGTCAGTGCGAGTCAGTGAAGAGTTAGTCACACTTCCGGTGGCGTACCGGAAGTAATCACGTATACACACGTCTTCCGACGGATTGGACTCTTGTATCTTTCTATTGTAAATATTACTAATCACTTCTGTACATACTAACCGTCTTTCCGCGGAATACAACTTATATTCTGATTCTGTTGTTGAGTTATTCATTTATACTTGGCGACATAACACACACATATATATATATAGTTATTATTATTGTTATAATAAAAATATAGAGCAACTGAAAAGCTATCAGGCTTCGGTGTTCAATGCACCACTAACACTGAATATATATATCTATAAAAGCTCTAAATCTAATCTACATCTGCACTGAGCACTTTTGAGAAAGTATTACTAAACTGTGGATTATATACCGAGTAGTTTAATTCACTTATATATATATATATATATATATATATATATATATGTGTGTGTGTGTGTGTGTGTGTGTGTGTGTGTGTGTGTGTGTGTGTAGAACCGTAGAAGAATTGACCGAAGTAAAATAGGTACCTCTTCTCAATTACCAAAAAAAAAAAAAAAATACAAAACAACATAGCATGAAATTGAAACTTAATGAAAACAAACTTTTATCATTAAAATATTTATACTATTATTAAGAGGAAAAATCAAATTTTCTTGTCATTATTTTTAAAAAATATTTAAATCCTTTTTATAAATAATATAAAATTTAGCATATCATATACAGAAGATGAAAAAAATTCGATGAAAAATGAATTTTATAAGAAACATTTTCTTCCGTTATTAACTCATTAAAAATAGACTTAATTATTTACTAATAATAAAATTCATAAGCTTATTAAAAATCATTTAGAATTAAGATTTTTAAAAATGCTTTTTATTATGATATATTGCACATCTCTTTTTACTCTGGAAATTTATAAGAGACTTATTAAAAGGTTACATATTTTAAGGGTTTTTCCTCTTACGAAATGTTAAACTTGGTTATGAAAACTGTTGGTTATCATACGTCCAGATTGATTGATAGGTGCTGTCATCGCCTACTTTGTCATTGAGGCAGACATTTGTGAATAAGACATACTTTTATTCTAAACAAGTAATATTTGTTGTAAATCGAATTAATTTAACTTTAAATTTGCTAATTTTTCAACAATGACGATTGAGAGATGTATATATTATTTTTACAAGATTTTTAAAACAGAGAATTAACTTATGTTTACAAATGTGTTGATCGCTCAAAAAATGTCCGAAAAATTGAAAGTTTAAAAAAAATCTTAACATTTTAGATTTCAATGAATATTACTTCTGTTTGAAATACAGCCGAGTATTTTGCTTAGTGGAAATAGTAAATTTAATCTTTAATTTAAGTTTTCAGTTAAAGTCAAATTAAAGTTTCACGAAAAAGGTTTTATTTTTTAAAATTCAAGTTAAGACTTGAGTATCGAAAATGGAGTGAAGGTACCTAAAGTAAAGTAACATGGGCAATTCAACAATGTAATTCTCCAAAGAAATCTTGAAATGGCTCTTTAACTTAATCCGTTATTTCGAATTTAATTGAATGCTTTCCTTTCTCCATGTTAGAATCAAATATGTTTGTAATGTTTTATTTATCATCTTACGATTAACAAAAAAAGTTAATTTACTTACAAGCATTCGAAGATGAATTGTCCATTTTTATTCAATGGAAGACAAAATATGATACCTCAATAATATGCAATTCTAAATGGCAAGAAACTCATAAGAAAGAATAGCGCTGAGAATATTTCTGGAAAAATAAAGGAAAATATAAACCAATGTACAGGATAAAGCTTTTTAATTTGTTGGCATTGACAAGTGCCACGTTTCGAAAATTCCGATAAAAAATATTAAATCGATGTCTCTGGAGCAAGGTTAGTATTCTTAGTGTATTAAGTTACTGAATTGTATTTTTATCATGTTTCATTCAAAATTTACCCGGTGAGCAAATTCATGTTGTTTTCTAGTTTTATGATTGCGAATTCAATACGAAAATTGAAATTGGCGAAATTGTCTCAAATAAAATATTAACAAAATCTTTTGGCATCGTAAAGCTATAATTGTTTAAGATTTGAGTCATTTTTAAAATGTCGATTCAGGACGTAGTAAATATGGAACTCTACAGATTACATTTTTCTTCTAGACGAGTTACTAGCCAAACCTCAGAGGCCATTCTCTTTTTATTTAACACATAAATGGGTAGAGGAGAAGAAATCTATGACTTGTTGATAACAGTTACACTACCTGCACATCTATTCACAAAGTTAGCATGTCAGTTTTGTAACCTTAGGGACATCTTATGGATTTGAATCAAGAACAAAATACCATATGTATATATATATATATATATATATATATATATATATATATATATATAAAGTTGAATATATGGATTGACATACGACAAGATGAATAGAAATATTAAAAAAAAGGGAGGAAAAGCGACTTGAATCTAACATATTTTACTTAAATGAGCTTTTTTAGATATTTGTTATAACAAATGATTTAAAAACTTTAAAAATATTTCACTTTTTAAAAATCCGAAGAGACAGTATATTGATTGAGGTTTGATTTCATTAATCAAATACGTGTCGCGTGTAACAAAGCAATATCTGATCATTTGAAATGTAAAAAATATATGCCTCTTTATATTTATGTGTGTGGGCCAGGTGCAATACAGGCAAAAGATGCTTACTTTAAATATAGATTTATGTCTTCGAAAATATTGCATGTATCAAGCGTATTCAATCTATAGACGACTTCAGTGTGTTCATATGTCGGTAAGTTTAGTATGTGTATGAATAATAAAACTAAGTACATTTCCGTTTAAAATTGTGGCAAAATAATGATGACAAGAAAACGTTTTATGAATAAACTTTGAAAGTAAGTTGTTAACAGTTGGAATATTTCAATGAAAAAATATGCATTAAAATAGTAAATGTTTTTAAATTATTACAATATCAAAATTATACAATATCAATAATATTTAGTATCTTAAAACATATATTCACAAAAGTATTATAATATTATAATATTACAATTATGCTTTTATTAAAATGCCATATTATATTATTAATATGAAGCAATATAAGTAACAATTGAAAACGCTAACTTATATACATATATTAAGTAATGTGTATGAGGAAAATTTTTCGGTTAGAAATTTATTATTGAAATTTAGAGGTAAGTATCTTAATTATTAATTTATAGAAAAATAGAAAAAATGTTGAAAAAAGTAGAACATTACGAAAACACATGCATAAATAATACATATATATATATATATATATATATATATATATATATATATATATTTTCTAGACATATGCCATTAAATATAAGAGACAATGAATGTCTATTATGTTTAATCATGAGCCGTTCTAAACGTCGTATTTTTGCTTTAATTTCAGTTGAAAATAAAGACAAAAATTCTCCAACATTTGGATAATTATTTATTGGTTTTCTTCTAAGCTTTCGGCTCACATGAGCCATCTTCAGAGAGGTAGTTTAAACTGAAATATTATAAAATCCACTATCACCGACGATTTTATTTTGTGTTGACATAAAACTCCGCTTGGCAACGGCAATAGTTACCAAAAATAATAAACGCAGTTCTTAAGTTTGCGATGCGGTTTTATGACGTCACACCGCGGGATAGCGCGAAATAACAACAAAACCATCTAGTCAAATGCAATGTAATATGTTATTTCCTGTTTTAAAGTTGATTTTATTGAGTGTTGGTTGTTTTGATTTGATGTACATGGCCTCCAATATCTGCAGGTTCCTCTTACTGTGTGTATGAGTAAGGATCACCGTATTGTTGACCAAAATCTGTCTGATATTACCTACATGTTTATGTTTTTCAGAGAAATGTTGTTTAATAGTACTCTGATCAGAAAGATGACATGTAAGTCTACGGGAGAGCGTGGTTGTGGTAAAACCAATATATGTACTAGGTTTTTGAGTAGTATCAGAGATGCAATCTCTGAATGGGCATGTAAATTGGTACACTACATTGGTTTTTTGTAAAGAATTTAGTTTAGTGCCTGTTGGGTTATTATAGACTATGAGGACAATTGTTTTAAACTTTTTATAATATATATTGAGTTTAATTTGATTATTACTTTCGACTGGTTTAACATTTCTACGTATTATGTTTTTGAGAGTTTTTTCATCTTGTTTATAATTATTATGTATTTGGTTGTAATAGTATAAGTTAATAGTGTTATGTTTATTTTGATGTAAACCATTATTATTAATATTATCATTATTGTTAGAGCTATTGTTAAGTTTGATGAGATACATTTTAATTTGTTGATCAATAACGGAGTTAGGAAATCCATTATTGACTAGTGTTTGCTTAATGTTGTGTAATTCTTTATAAAATATAGATTTGGAAGAAGATATCATTTGTGTGCGTTGAAGTAAGTTTTTTATAACAGCTAACTTATATCGTTGGGGACATTCACTATTATAATTAAGAAGACACGAATTTATGCTAGTTGGTTTCCTATATAGAGAAGTAGTAAATTTATGTGTGCTAGAATCAATGAATACATCAAGGAATGGGAGTTTGTTATTAATATTAAGTTCTAATGTAAATTTGAGGACGGAGTGACTTTCAAATTTGTTTTTAAGATATTTAATTTGATCGATATTCTTAGCTAAAACAAAGATGTCATCTATATATCTTACATATATAGAGGGTTTATTGTTGTCATTAATTATTTTATTTTCTAGATTTGCCATATAATAATTAGAAAAGAGGGGACCTAAAGGAGATCCCATCGCAATACCATCTATTTGTGTATAAATATTGCCTAAGGGATCGTGAAAGGGTACTTGTGTGGTGCATGCTAATAATAGTTTTTTTAATATAGTGGGTTTAATATTGATTGATGGGAGAGTAGCATGGTTGTATACATCACGGATAATGATGTCAATTGTTTCATGGACGGGAACATTTGTGAATAAGTTTTGAACATCCAAAGATGCAATCATTTGATTATTAGGTTTTACGGAATGGAGAATCTGTAAAAATTCGTCCGTGGAGTTAATGCTATATTTACCAGGAAGATAGGGAGTAATTAGTTTGTTAAGTGTTTTGGAAAGGTTATATATTGGTGTGGGTATTTGAGAAATGATAGCTCGGAGGGGATGATCTTTTTTATGGATTTTTACATTTTCATAAAGGTAGCCGGGCTGATAATCACCTATAATCTTTTGAAGTTTATAGGATCCTATTTCAGCATTGTTTGCAGAAATAAGTTTATTAATATGTTTTTTTAAGTTGGGTTGTGGTATTACAAGTTAATTTTTTAAATTTGTTGTGATCGTCGAGAATGGCCTGTAATTTGGAGTGATATTCCTGTCTGTTTAAAATAACAAAAGTATTGGTTTTATCGGCACGTCGGATAACAATATTTTTGTTATTTTTGAGATGTGTGGCTGCTTTTATGAGAGGCATATTTATAATATCATTAGGATTTTTATGGTAACGGTGTTTAATTGATTCAGCTTTGAGTAATTCTTTTAAGCCTACCTGTGTAGTAATATGGTTGCCCTGTTCGAGTTGAAGTATTTGTTGGTATAAAGCTTCAATTTCCATTTGTTTAAACATTGAATTAGGTTTCTGTGCGACATGAAAATTTGGTCCGAGATTAAGGAATTCTATTTCATCTGGAGTAAGTTGGTAATCCGATAGGTTAATGAAGTTGTCATTGATGTTTGGTAAGAGTATTTTTCCTTTATATAATTTGTTTAGCTTTTTTTGGATGACTTGTTTATGGGATTCATGTTCCTTTTGTGTTGTATTGTATAATAAATCCAATATTTCCTTGAATTTTTCACTTGTGGTAGAAGACTGTAAAATTTCTTTGATGTGTACAATTTCAGTGTTGATTTCTTGTAATTCCTGTTTGGCTGTGTGCATTTGACGTTTTATGAGGTTCCATTGCAATTTCTTAGCGGTGGGATCATTTAGTGCTGCGGCATCATGTAACTTAAATTTAGTATATCGAGGCAGCAAGTAATTTTCTAGACATATGCCATTAAATATAAGAGACAATGAATGTCTATTATGTTTAATCATGAGCCGTTATAAACGTCGTATTTTTGCTTTAATTTCAGTTGAAAATAAAGACAAAAATTCTCCTAAGAAATGGCAATTGTGGGTACACATGATATGACTATGAGTTAAAATTAAGCCTTGTGCAATAAACATGATATTACATGTTTAAGCCACTTTTATACAGAGTACCTAAATTGAAATCAATTTTATAGAGAGTGTCTTGACCTTTAAGATTTACGCTCGTTTTTTTTACTGTCAGATAAGGAGATTTCTTATTCGATAATCAAATCTGACGAAAAGACGCACCATGGATCTGGGTAATATATTTACATACTATATTTTGTGAGAGATGGCTTATCATTTTTCAAGGGAGAAATATTATGGTGTAAATGATCAATAGATACACTGTTTCCTAAATGACAAGAGAATTGATATGAAGACAGTTGTTTAAATGAGTGCTCTGTGCACAAAAAGTACTGAATATGCAGAGACAACAATATGTCAAAGAATTAAATGTCCATCACCTACATGCTACTCAGGTTTCAACCATATCGGTCTCATCAATGATAAGATTGGTATAATTGAAACCTGGGTAGCAAGTAAGTGGTCAACATTTCGTTCTTGATATATATATATATATATAGTCATCCGAAGACAGATCTGTTTCGCTATACCACAGCTTATCAATATGGTTAGACTCCGATTGCTTTTTACCCAGGATTGAAGCCCGACCGAATTGGCGTCAGTCTGCGATTCTGGGCTATGGGCGCTCGGTAAAAGAAGGCAGACGTTTTAGCGCGTATATTATCATTATACACGCCCAATAGCCAGAGTGCTCTAATTTATTATTGAATGAGCGATACGTATATGCCAGAATAGCTACTGTTTTTCAAAGTCTCCCAATCTTCCAGAGTTCTCAATCAGGGTGTAAGAGCGTAGATATATGCGTGCGTGAGTGTATGTCTGTGTGTGCATGTATATTTGTGTATGAGTTACGTCAATAAACAAAAATATAATGATCTCCGAAAAAATATCACAATTTTCGATTAATGTTATAATATTTTTCTTAAAGACACAAACTTTTTGCATTACCAAATCTGATGACAACTAAAGAAGTGATGCAATGTTCGCGTTGATTTTCTTTTTAAACAAAAATAATTTAATTATGAAAATAGTTTAGCATATAGCTCTATAGAAAGTAGAAAAAGTGTAATTAGAAAAGTTGTAATCTTTCTTATTTTGTAAAATTGTATAATGTCCATTATCCATTGGCGTTCTGTAAACTTGAGTTTTATTGAAAATATTTTTAGTTTTTAAACAATAATAATAAAAGATGAATTATAGACTTATACCAAACGGTTATACAGTAATTGTTACTAAGAAAAATAAATTTCAGCAAAGAGCATAGACTCTCATATTTGTTAATACCAAATAAAAAAAATTAAATAACAAATTTTCTCTTGCAGAAATAATCCAAATACATTTCACAGTTTATAATATAGAGATAAAAAAGTTACGTATATATAAATTAAGGATTCTTGCAACTCTGTCATTTGCAGAACTAATCCAAATACATTTCACAGTTTATAATATAGAGATAAAAAAGTTACGTATATATAAATTAAGGATTCTTGCAACTCTGTCATTTCTGTAAATATTTCCGTAACTTCAATGTTTCTTTCTAGTTTGAGAAAAAGTTAATTAGAAAAACGGTGTTAAGGATTTTTCTAACAACAATGCAACTTTTGTGCGTAAAACATGCCACGGTCAATGTCAGGTGAAATGAATATTATTTTTTATTTATTATTTTGATTTATTTAGAAAAAAAATGAACGCAAATATTAATTTTAAATTCGCTTTTGATATGAAAAAATCTCATTCAATTCTAATGATGAAATTCTTTTTTTAAAATAAATACAAAATAGGTAAACAAATAAATCAGTCAAATATAAAAATGGAACCGTATTTTATATTAATAATTAAAGATATTAAGAATGACTAACAAACATATCAGTGCCGTACATGATACAAATTTGGGCGATCATGTCTCTTTCGATTCTTAACTGACCAGTCATTTTTTTTCTTGCAGTAGTTTGCTAGTCCTTTCTGCGGCAACTAACCAAGGCTACAGAAAACAGCCTGTCTTGCTATTCAAGAAATGGACTGATACATTTCCCAATGAAATTTGTGGGTAAGTGAATGCAAACGTATTCAACAAGAACTCGAACGAGACTTTCCGATTTCAAATTCCTAGCTAATATCCATTACACATATATTGAAAAAATATGACCTAAAAGAATATGCCTATAAATGTATGGAATATGGGTTCCTTCCGTTTATATCTTGCGCTGCAATTTAAATACAAATGTTATTACCAAAATCAGGGAAGAAAATGGTTTTATTTGTATAACAAGGCAATTTATTTCCGCTACAAAACAGTAAAAGAAATGAAGTTTTAAAACGTAAATATGAAGTATACTTATATGCCTTAAGCTAGACTCGAAGTTGACCAGCATATAATAGACATTTTATGTACATAGGCACAATAAATGATGACCAGCATTCTATTTAGAATATGTTATAATTCTTTTATTCACTTTTCGGAATATTTTTTCTTATTTCTGTTCCAAGAGAAAATCAACACTTGTCTTGCATCTCTTATTTCATTGGCATCAGACTACGTAATGCCAAAGTTCGGGTCTAGACGAACATGATTTTACTGTTAATCGAACAGCTTTGATATTTGCTATTGTAGTTAATTTTTTTTGTTTATTGGTATGAGATAACAGAAAGAAAACATGAATTATATAATTTACACTGAAATCCTTTTAAATATCACTTAACGCTCTCATCGATCCATTTAAAACGAGCCAAAAAATGAAAAAATAAACATTTTAATTAGATTGGGTTACGGGAAATATATACAGGAGCTATCTTTTATAGATTTTACAAATATTCGAATTTAATGTATTAGATATTGTAAAATTGACACAGAAAAAATAGGACACGTAAAGAGAATAGTACACTTAGTCATTTTAACCATCACAGGGTGCATGTCAAGCAAATTAACACGGGAAGAATAGCATGAAATGAACATATTTTAGCAAGTTGATAGAATAATAATAATTATATATATATATATATATATATATATATATATATATATATATATATATATATATTCAGCCGCATATAATCATGCCTCGCTGTATCACAGCTCATCAGTATGGCGAGGCATCCTTTTGCTCCTAGTCGGGATTGAAAACAGGCCGATTTTACATCAGTCGGAGAGGCTACCGTTATTCGCGCTCGGAAAAACAAGCAGATTTTATATTAACACAATGTAAACAAACAACAGTAGCCAAAAGTGTTCAATTCATTGCTGATATATATATATATATATATATATATATATATATATATATATTGAGAGAGCGAAAGAGAAAGAGAGAGAGAGAAAGAGATAGAGAGAGAGAGAAATAGTGGGGTAAAAATGATAAAATATTTCTGAAAACAATCAAAACAGAAAAGCGTGGAGAATAATGATCACACATGTTCTGAAGTAAAGTGAGATAGACAGCCAGTAGTATAACACGTAACCTGAAGACGTTAACCAATTAAAGTAAAAATACACCGTTCTACCTGGACACAAACCTAATCCGATTCTATCAGACAAGAGCTATCTATTTATCCTGTCAAATAATTAACAGTCTTATTTCTGACTTGAAAAGAACTGTCTATGTAACAGGTGGAATGAATTTGACTGAAGTAAACAGACTATTTGTAAATCACGCCTAAAAATCGCTAATTTTCTTTAACTCTTTCAGTCTCAAAGGAAATCAGTTCAACTTATTTCGGTATGGTATGCTGTACCTATTTATAAACACCAGTTTTCTCTTGAGGAAAATATTTATCTGCCTGACGAGGTGCTAATAAGATATTACTTAACAGCAACTATGATTTTATTATAAACTTATAATAAAAATATCATATATAATGCAGTGATAAGTATCGAGCACTCTTAATAAAGTAAATCACTACAAAGAGTAAAATTCCAACCCATTATTAGTTCGTACTACTTTTGATATATATATATATATATATATATATATATATATATATATATATATATACATATATTAAAAGTAGTACAAATTAATAATGAGTTGACATTTCACTCTTTGCAGTGATTTTTTATTTTATATATATATATATATATATATATATATATATATATATATATATAACACATTAAATCTAACTTCCTTCAGCTTCTGCCGATAGTTTAATGGTAGAATCCCCCGACTGATGTCAGATCTATCTAGATTCAATCTTGGCTGGAAGCAACCGGATGTCTAACCGTATTGGTGCTTTGATACAGCGAAACAGCAATACACTATATATATATATATATATATATATATATATATATATATATATATAGTGTATTGCTGTTTCGCTGTATGCAATCATTAGGTGCTTATAATGAAGTGACCGTTTTGAGATTTGAAGTGTCGATTATCGCATTTGTTTATGGTAGTTATGATACCGGGTTGCTATTTTTTAAAGTTTTTTAATCGTTTTTAATTTTACGTTAAAACAGAAGTGATAAATTTTAAAATTAAAAACAAAACACTAGATATAGAAAGATAGAGCCAGAATATGTCTTTTCCCCGGATCTATTCTTCCACTATCTCAGCACTCTTATAGAATTCATGCATTTCTTTTGTAATTTTCCATACGCAATTATCGGTCCTTACGTATTATCGGGAGGACCTTTGTGGCCCGCTTATAACACTAAGGAACTGGAAAAATCAGGCTTTCATCACCTCAACGTCAACCACAAGTACAACTTTGTGGATTCGAACACCGGGGCTCATACGCAGACAGTGGAACGCCTATGGGGATCGACAAAGTGGCGAAACAAGAAGCACTGTGGCACTGCACGTCACCATTTGGAGTCGTATTTGGCCGAATTCATGTGGCGGAAGCATGTTGCCTGTACTGATGTCTTTGAGTTACTTTTGGAAGCAATTGCGACGTTCTGGCCTCCGGAATTACAAATGTAATGTTATTTTATTGTTTTAACCGTTTCAATAAATAATTTACTTTAATTTTTGAGTCGTTTTTTTAAAGGTCCTCCCGATAATACGTAAGTACCCAATTATCATCTAAGGCTGCTAGCTTCTCTATTACAATGCCGTCTATTTCACCTGATTTATTTCTATTCAGTTTGACCAATGCAGCTTCCTTCTTCGGATTTTAATATTTCCGATCCGTCAGTAACCTCTGTGTATTATCGGTTGCTCTCTCTTGTCGTGGAAGAGATCTTTTATATATTCTTTCCAGCGCTGGAGTATATCTACTATGAGCGTGCCAACCTTGGATTTTATATTTCCTCTTCTCCTTTGTTCTGTTAGTGCCTTAATTTTTTTGCATGTCTTCTTCATTAGTCTTGCTCAATCTCTATATTTCTGCACATTTGTTGTTAAGCGATTTCCCCATTTGCCTGCCTTTTTGCTCCTTATTTCCTTGTATAGTTTTCTGTATTCCGTTCCATGTCTTGGCATTATTTTCTGTTTCCTTTGCATCATGTCAAGAATCTCCTCAGTCATTCACTCATTTTCCGTCTACGTTTGATTTACTTTGGGACAATGTTGTTTGCCGATGTCACTAGAACTTCCTATAGTGTGTCCCATTTCGAGTTTCCGTTTTTAATTTGTTCCTCGTATTTGTTTTTCACACTATTTGTCTATTTTTCCTCCAGGTTGAGGTCCTTCAAAAGTCTATTGTTTTGCAGTCTTTTGTTGCACTAAGTTTCTTCAGACTTCGAAGTTTTATCGTTAATTTGCAGATCAGTGAGAGGTGGTCGCTTTCATAGTGGTCGCTTGGATAAGTGTTAATTTGAGCAACTACATTCATGAATCTCCTGTTTCTGTTTATGTAATAGGTTTGGTTTTTTGTGTCATCTCCTGGGCTTCTCCATGTTTGTAAGCGTTTTGGATGTTCTCAAAAAGCAGATATTGGTTAATATCTGGTCATTTGCTGCGCCCCAATGGACTCATTTTTCTCCTAGATCAATGCGGTTTCCTTGTCCAAAGTTGCCATTTGTTACCCCTTCCCTCACCTTACCTGAGACTTGGCATGTGTCTAGTATGGAGTAGAAAGATTCTATTTTCTTTCTAAGTGCTTTCATTATCGTTGTATCGGTTGCTATAATAACGATGCTGATGGGTTTCCCTTTCCGTTTGACCAAGAATACTCTTCTGGATAGCTGGCAGTATTTCAGAACGCTTATTTTGTTTGTTGGGCACAATAGCAGGTTAACCGTCCGGTGATAACTGTTGCTTATGGCGTTCCTTTCCGGGCGAGGAGTTACATCTTTTGAAATTAACCCCATTCATACCGTTGAGTTTTGTTGGATTGTAATTTTTAACTGTATATATGATTTTGCATGTATGTATCTTGAGTCATAAATAATAATCAATAGCATCAACTTTGAAAACGATCACGTGTTCGGAAAATAAAATAAAAATTTCTATAATTTTATATACATACATTAGTATCTGGTTACAAATATATAATTCCCATAATAGCATCATGTTTGGTAAAGGTATATAAGCTGCATAAAAGCTAAACGTGTGCTATTATTATATTATATTATATTATATTATATTATATTATATTATATTATCTTGCCAGGTGAGCTCAGTTAGAAGTAACTTCAAGTAAGGTAGGTAATCGGTCTCCGCAAGTGTCACCAATTGAGAGTCTTGGCATTTATCAAGCTGTGACGCTCTATTTATCTTTTCTGATCAATTTTTTAAGCTAAAAAGATCACTGTCGTTACCTGAAGAAGATAATATCACAGAACTCACGCTAACGAGCAGATAAGCACAGTGCTTAATCCTCTGGAGATATGACCAACTGTCTATGGTTTGTCAAGAATATCTGTGGTACTGAGTAGGTTATTTGCTGTGGCGCATCTTAATTTACAAAAGACAAAAAATGTTTATACCAAAACTTCCAAGAGATCAATATTATAAGCCATGAGAGACATACTAGGCGTTGCATTAGAATATTTAATTATTATTCTTATTATAACCGTCATTCATCCATCAGCAATATTAGGTGGCATTCGCGGAGGTTCAAATATCAAAATGATTCCGCAATACTTAATCATTCTTCTCAGTTTTCTGTACTGTTGTCTTCTGAGTGTTTTCGATTCTTCTCTAGTTGATCCAGTCGTTTTCTCGGATCTTTGGAACTGTTCCCGAAAACGGATTGGCATTCATATCGCTTTCATGTCTCCTAACATTATTTCAGCTTTTGTGTGGGCGAGCTATTTTTTCAACGTTTCAATTACTGTATTTCTATTCATCATTTTTTATCTAAGCCCAGATCAAACTGGTATATCTTTGAATTATCCTAAAATGTTTGCATAAATAATCCATTGGGAAGGTAAATAAGTACCATTAACGAATAAATAATGTTAAATAAGAAACAAAACGTCTAACGTGTACAAGTGACGCCATTTTCAAAAGTCAAAGGCAATCAGTTGAAAATTTAACTGTCTTACTTGAACTTGACGTTGAGAACGCGTTAAAGCATTTCTCATTAGAGATTCTTTTTTCTTGAAAAAACAAGTAACTTGCCGCCATTTTATCACGCAAAAAGAAAAGAAGCATACAAAAACTTTATAAACATTATGCAAAATAAGAACTAATACCGATTGATAATAGCAAAGTTAAACATCTCTCTCAATTTTCATTACGTTTTTATTTATTAACGCTTTATTTTTTGTAACGAACTTTCAAATTAATAGTTCAAGTTGGAAAAGATGAACTTAGTGAGTGGATGTTGATTTTAAATTTCTTTCGGCAATTATAAGGGTGAAGATAATCATTTACTCACAGGGAATATTCAACGTTCATTGACCGAATGGTTAGTGTTGAGATTTACCGTGTTTTTAGTGCATCTGAGTCAGATTGTATCCCCAAAATTTGATGTTAGACTCTGATCGTGTATTAAATACCGAAAACATGAATTATGATTTATACAAGCCATGTATAAATATATGCAAATCATCTGCAACCTCTTCTATTTAAAACCTTTTAATACTTTAATGGGGAAAAATGGAGCAACTAGATGCAGCAGGAAAATTTTTCTATAAAACCTTTTAAAGGACAGAGAAGACCGGCATTTTCTCTGGTGTGTCTGATTAGGAAAATAATTTGTTGGACAAATATGAAGTTATATAGCGATTTAAGAATCTATTGCGTTACTGATACCACGTTTTTTTAATGGGGTATTAATAAGGCAGTCGATGAGAACGAGTCTAACATTTTCAATTGATCATAATATTCAATAAACTTTCTGATTCCTTTTCAAGTGATAGTGAATCAGTGAAAATTTTGAAAGTAACTAAATAACAGTAAACCACTTTTTTGGGACTTGCTGTATTTTCTTACTTTGATGTTTCGAAATTGTTTGGGCCGAGAATAATAAATAATACATATTTAAATCATCAGATTGAATTTGTTTTTATTAAACTAACTTTTAGATACTTAAGCTATTCCTCCAAAACGGCGTCTTCGAAATGGAGCATCTTATACACCGATGCATCGTACATTAGAAAACTATGTTATATAACCTTTTACGGTTACTTAAATGTACAGTCATTGCTCTTTCTAACATATAATTCTCGGGTCTGATTTATAGATGGCACTAGTAATAAAAAATCCATACAATTTATATGAAGTACTAACTTTCAAATAGCACGTGACAAAATTTGGGCCCAGTCGAATTATTAGTTTACAAATTACAACTATTTAAGTAAAGCCACTGTTTTGAATTTTCAATACAATGGAAACGTCTAAAGTTTGTGTGTTGATAAATCATTGCTTTCTGAGGGAAAATACTGTTCAAGCAAAGAAATGGCGTGATAACTGTTATTCGGACTCTGTTCCGTCGGATGCAATGGTTAAAAAGTGTTATACTGAATTTAAACGCGGCTGTACAAACATAAAAGATGCTCATCGCTCAGGTCGCCCAAAACGGGCAGTTGTCCCAGAAAACTCCAAAAAATCCCTAAACTCGTTTTGGCTAATCATAAATTGAATTTGCGTGAGATAGCAGAGGAGTTGAACATATTAGAATAAACATGTTAATACATATCAATGTATTAACCATTTTGTATGAAATTTTGTCAACGAGAGAGCAGTGTTCAAAGTGGGTGCCGCGTTTGCTCAAAGGCAATCAAAACAACAACGTGTCGACGATTCAAAGCGTTGTTTGCAACTGTTTTAACATAACAAGAAGGAGTTATTTGCATCAATTAGTGTCAATGGATGAAACAGGGTCCCACTACTTTACTTAGGAGTCGAGAAAAGGAAAGTTTTGCGAGAGGAATTTTACCTAGGAATGCGAATACGAGAAATCATTTATTTCTTTTTCCGAATCAGAGTCTAAAGGATATAGTTTGGATTTTTTGTTTTTATTATTCATAATCTATGTATTAACATTCACTGCCTGTGCTCCCAACCACCTAACAGCTCAACATTGGGAGGACTTAAGGAGAAAAACCAGTATACTCATATTCAAAATGACTCCAAGCATTTAGTAAACCATTTTTTGTACATCCCGCATCTTAAGAGAACAAACCGGCATGTTTACAACCATGTCTACGTCTAAATTTCATCGAATAAATTACCTTAAAATTGTCATAGCCTTTTAACGCCTATAATTTGGATAGATATTTTTTATCACTGTGTATATTTAGAGGCATTATATTTTCTTATTGAAGACTACATAAATTGATATTGTTACAGGCGCCATGACTTGACTTGACCAGCTAATTAATCAAATCATGACTCCCCGCCTGCTCATCTAGTTCGAAGAGGGTCAATGTGGGGCGTTGGAAATCAGAAGTTTCTAATCCTGACTCCTGTAGCCCACAACCTCCAGGATACAGTCTCCAGATATTATAGGTCACCATCCACGGTAAACAGATGGCCTCATTAGAGTGTTACCTTGCTGTAAATTGCAGTCGGCGTATTTTGAAGTCTCAGCCAACTAGGCAATGGAGTGAAGCGCAAAAATCCTATTGTATTATTAACAGTTCAAACGAAGTTTATCCCTCTATATGCTGTAAAAAATGTCTTATGTATCCAGAATTTCTACAGGAAATAATGGATTTAGTTCTGAATTGTCAGTAGGTTACGAGGATTGGTATATGTTGGCGTGTCACCCCTTTTCGCACACTCTATGAACACTTCCGTGGTATACAAATAATCCTTCCTACACAGAAAGGGTTGTTGTTGTTAGAATTAGTGATTGTCAGAGCAGTTGAACCGCCGCTCGTTGGTCAGCAAGAATACTGACTATTACCCGGACAACGACAAAAATTAGGAAAATAGTTTGAATGAAAATAGTGTAAATAATTATAACTTGGCTTTTTGAATAAGGCTGTTAGTTTCTTAACAAGAAAAATGTTGTCGATTAATTGTATTGTGGCATGAGAAATCTCCTTTGTAATAAGGATTTTGTCATAATTATTGATGTTTTCTTTTTTAATTAAGCCACTCCAGGTCTGAATAATTAGTTCAAGATGTTTCTTGCGAATGTATCTTCAGAAATTGCCTGCAGCACACTGGTACTCAAGAAAGACACCAGGGAATCTATTCGAACTTCCCTTTTAAAGAAGACGAAGCGCAATCTGAAAGACGGAACCTATTGATAAAGTTGATTATCCGTAGCTAGAGGGGCCTTCATTATATCTTTGGTTTGAGTCAAATATCAAATTTCTATATTGCTGTAACTGATGCAATAGCAAATTCACATGGGATAATTAAACACCTTGAATCCAATGACTGAATTTGATTTACATGATCAGATAAAAAAATGTAAATAACTCAAATGGCGAATACAATTGTCTTGTGCAGTATTAAAAACGTTACACTAAATCATTAAATCAGAAACACACGCTTATAACTTTTTATTCTTGTATTATTTTTACAGGATATAGTGTGTTTATTGATTTATCAGAAATATGATGAAATCATTTTTCTATACAAAATAGAATTAGCCTTTCAAAACCTTTTTATTTTTGTTTCTTTAATATCTGCTAACTACAGGATAATGACAGCAAATTGAATTTTAACACTAAAATAAAAACAATCGCCTTCATTATTTTGATTACGTTAATGGTAATGGTAACATTAAACATTTAATTCAACTGTCATTGCTCGAAAAGTTAGTATTATTGCTGGGTGACATTTATAAAGATGTTTATATTACAATCGCTTTTCGGTAAACACCATTGAAAATTATATTTATAAAACGGATGGGCGATTCATGTCAATCCTTTTGTTTTTGATAGTGTTAAAAGTTTATAATATTCTTTTCGAAGTATATATATATATATATATATATGCTATCTATTTTTGTTGTTGAGATTGCTCAAAGATGCATTTTTATTTGCTAAAACTCATCATTTCTGATTTTGCAGCACTAATCTATACATTCAGATGAAGGACAGTTTAACTTACAAGTTATAGCATCAATTCAGACAAAGCCATTTTACCCGCTGTTCTGAAAAAAACACTGTATAAAGATGTTCAGACATTTCTAAATGAGTCAGACGCAGTGTTTGACATTTTTTAAACATTTCACTCTCAGCAAGAGTGCAGGTGGTTACAGAGAGTGAAGAGAAAAAGAAGTATTTAGTAAAGAGAAAGGACAACAAAAGAATATATTTCAAGAAGACAGGAGATTTATATTTTTGAAAATTTTAGGTAACAAGCAAGAAAAAATCGAGAGGAATCTCCACAAGCGAGAGGTTTGAGAAAAGAAACTATTAGAGCAGAACTGACGTTTGCATCTAGTTTTTTTGACACTAAAATGGAAAGAACTAGTTGTCAAGAGAGTAAAACACTTAAATTCATGCGTTAGAGGCTCGAACAAGAACAGCTTATCAGAAGAATTACCATGAAAATATTTGTAGGTAAGGCAGAGAGAAGTTGATTCGGCCTGCAGGTAAAAGGCTAAAGTTTAGATCAGGATAGATTACATTAAATACTCTATTTTTAATTATGTAAAGAATGCAAGGATATTTAGTAGCAGCACTATAACTGTTATAGCAAATTTAATACACGGTCAAATGATAGCTTTATAAATGTGCAAGAGCGATTTTGACGAGAAACATTGTCTGGAATGACATAGTGAACCAAATTTACTAGCAGTAGACCTAGCAATTGATTAAGTATAATCACTCTACTGCAAGTCTGTAGAAAAAGGAAGTCTAAGAAGTCACAAAATGTAGATTAGCAACAGCTATGCTGATGGTAGACAAAACAAAAAGGTTATCTGTGTTGATTGAATGAAATCAATTTTGTTTTGGAGGTGTTCAAATTAAAAAAGCTTTGCCCTTCTCACGTTAACCATTTATTGAAGGTCTTTCATAAGACAAGTTGCCATTTTTATTTTGTGGGATCTGTCAAACTTGCTACTAATATATGAATTGTGTCATCTGAATAAAAAAACGATTTGGGAACTTATGGCACTAGGAAGCAAATTGATGAAGATCAGAAACAACGTAGATCCGAAAATAGAATTCTGGGATGCCCAAGCGTTTGAGATATCTAGAATCACCGCCCGAGTTTCAGCGTTTTTAACCACTTCAGTGATGACTGTTAACACAGCGGCTGTAGACCTAGAGTAATGGAAGCCTTACTGTTTATCTGAAAGGAAGTCGCATGAAGTAAGATACTTAACCAATTAACGTTGATTAGAGACTATAATACTTTGACAAAAAGAGGTTATAATCTAATAGCTCAAAAATTTGAGAGTTCAGACGGTTCTTAATGACAGGCTCTATAGAGAAGGACGTACCAAAAAGTCGAAGAGCACGATATGGTGAGATGTTTATAGTAATGTTTGGAAAGGACATGTATTTTCTCTAAACATCATTATTTGTCTTGCTACGTTCATTCAGATTTGCTTTTATTCCCTTTTTTGTCTGCTAACCATTGTTTCTCGCTGAAGCACATTTCTGTAGGACAATTGCAGGGATACAGTCAATTAATCAAGACTTCTGGGGATCTAGTTTAGAAATAATAGCAGAAACTATGGACAGAATCATATGCATTTTCCTGAGTAGATACTTTGTTTTAGGAGGAAATTAGTAAGAGTTACACCAGATGAGTCGAGAGTGGAGTTGGAATAAAATTTCCGGACACATACAGGTCAGGGATACTAGAATCAAGCAGGTGCAATAATTTAAATACCTGGGAACTGTTATACCAGAAAACGGAAAGTGCGATACAGAGATCCGAAGGCGAATTGGCATGGCGAAGGAAGCATTCCAGAAGTTGAGTAAAGTATTAAGAAACAGGACAATTTCGTTAGAAACAAAGAAGTGAGTACTGGATTGCTATGTGTTGTCAGTTCTTCAATATGGCATTGAATACTAGACAATATTATCAAAGATGTAGAAAAAACTTGAAGCAACTGAAATGTGGTTCTACAGAAGGATGCTGCTAATATCATGGATCGAGCATGTGAGCAATGATGATGTCTTAGAAATGACGAAAACAAAAGGGATATTAATGCTGAGCATAAAAGACAGCTAAAGTTCCAGGAACATGCAAGGAGGGCTTGGAGAACCTGATACTAACACGCCAGATAGAAGAAAAAGAGACAGGGGAAAGCAACGGATAACTTATTTGAAAGACCTAATCAGGTGGATGACGGAACGAGGGTTGCATGGAGTAACAGGAGAAGGCGTGCTAAAAGCCACCAGGGATAGGGAGACGTGGAAAATCATGATCGCCTACGTTCTGAAGGGACAGGGCACATAAAGAAGAAGAAGAAGAAGAAGAAGAAGAAAAGATAATTGAAGAAAACTAAGATTGAAAATTTTCCTTTTTTCAGTACAAACTTACAAGCTGCGAGTAGTCGCTAGAACTAAACTTGCTTGAGTCTATACGGACAATACAAACTGTTTCTTTTGGGATTTGCTTAAATATATTACTGAAATAGTGACGCCTCCTACGATCGGACATGTTGCTATGCTATAGACAGAAGAAAGCTCCTTTTGCTTAGTAAATTACAATATTTTATGAAGCAAACCAATGTCCCACCTACAAAATAAAAGTAACGCTACTGAAAACAAATGCAACTTTCGAAAAAAACCAGACCTGGCCACTCCGGGCAGTGCATGACCGAAAGTATAATTTACAGAGCTAGCATCCATTCTGACCACGCTATTAAATTCTATTTTTGTTCCACTAAGAACCATTGCAAATCCCGTTATCGTCTCCATCAAATGGCGTTCAGTAATATTATAAAATAGCAGCACTGCTTACTAAAATATTTATGGCAATTAAAAATCAACAAAATTTCTAGTTCTTACCCTAATTTACCAAACAAAAAAGTGAATTGACGATTACATGCAAAAATAGAAATAAATATCAACTCAAATGCGTTGACTCAGATTAATATAGATTGTTTCTATGTAGACTATTTTACTTTTATTATTATTATTGATAGTTTCCCTCCTTGTACTAAAGACAACAAGTAATCCCCTTTGATACATACACATAAAAATATATTATCTACCTTAAAAATATTATCTCTATTAAATAAGTATTTTAGATTTGCATCTTAATTTTATGTTTTAGTTTAAATTAAATTATAAAATTTAAAAACATTAAAAATATAATTCCAGTATAATAACATATAACTACGCTAACATCGCGAGAAATAGAAATTTCATAATATAATATGCACCTTATGATTGCACAGTGCATAAAACTCAGAATCGTGCTATAGACGTAGGATAATATGTACATTTATTAATATATGCTTAATATCTCTGCTATCTAGTGTTTTATTAACAGTAGTAATATATATATATATATATATATATATATATATATATGCGGGTGTGTGCATTATATTTATGGATATCCATATGTACACAGACATATATATATATGCGTGTATTTGTATATGTATGTTTATTTACACACACACACACACACACACACATATATATATATATATATATATATATATATAATATTTCACCAAACATCACATAGATATACTAGAATTATGGTAAACACAAACACAAGAATTATTTACTCGAACAAATACAAATACATGTGACGTTTACTTAAACAATGAGAAATCTACATAAAAATAAAAAATAATAGAACTTTATTTTCTCTTCCTATTTCATTTTTGATGAAGCTTACATAAGACGAAACATTTTAAATATATAATTGTTTTCTATTTTTCCTTATCAACCCTCACCAACCCCCCACAGACACATATACGTGTGTGTCCCTGTGTATGTATATAGCAGCAAGGGTGTGGCACAAATATAGTCTTACAAACTTACATATCTTCATGTGGTTAAAATTGTGATCATGTATTCAATATATATGTTACGAATATTTATATAAGGTTATTCACATTAACATAGGGATGTGCTTGCATGCAACAGATCCGAAAAAAAGTTGCACTCACACATACACATGCACAAAAATTATTTGTTCTTTAATCCTGTCATAAACATTTTCACCTTTGATTTAGATTTTGAGTAACGTAATTGGGTCAAGATCTTGCTCATTGTCGACTCAGATATTAAAACATTTGTTAATGACACGTGTTTAAATGTGGTTTATACTATTTATTCCTTTGTAGAAAAAAAGAACAACGTTTTTCATATTTTCACTCGTTCCACTTGCTTTTGTCTTTTATTTTCATTCTTCTCTCTCTCCTTTCTTTTGCATGATTTCTTCATACATCGTTATATGTATTGCTGCGTTCTTTCTTCATTCAGATTTGCTTTTATTATCTTCTTTGCCTGCTAAACATTGTTTCTCGCTGATGCATATCAAACATGTCTTCTTATAGAATAATATATATATGTTTCTGTGCATAAAAAGGCATACTAAATAATCGGAATTTGAATCTGGCCGAGTCGTACAATGCACCTTATCATAGGTTGGCATTATTTTGAGCCAGTTTGCGGTTTTGCATGTTTGGAGATTGATTGATTTGTCTGGCGTAGCATTTGTAGAGTTTTTGAAAGTCACTTTAGTGATGACAGCGATGGTTGCTAAAAAGAAACAGACGGTAGCATGTCAAAAATTCAATTCTTAAGAGGGGTAAAGCTAATGTAATGTTTCTCGTCAAAGAAAGTGAATTCTGTTATATTTTAAGAAAAACCCTATACCCTGATAACTCTCGAACTTTGTATTCGATGAATTTAAGTATCAAAATAACTCTCTTATTAAATTTAATCTTTCTCGCCATCATCCATAATCGTTTTCTTCTTAGGAAATCTGCTACAATCATGAAGAAAGAAAAATTCACGAGGTAGCGTCGGCTCAGTTTATTAAAGAGACAATAGCGAGGCAGTGTCGGCTCAGTTTATTCTATTTACTACCAGTTATTAAATTTTACTACAAGTTGTGAAATCTCTAATAGCGTATTTGCTCTTTAACAGTGACTTATTATTTTAATTTTTTGCAATAATTATGTCATCAAACAGTAAGATATATATATATATATATATATATATATATATATATATATATATATATATATATACTCTATTGTAATAAAGACCTTTGTATATTTATATATAGTGGATACTTGTCTACCAAAGCTAATCCCCATTACAGTCGTTTGCTCAGGCACAAACGTCAAACCCTCGGCGAATCCTCAAAAGAAGGTGTTTATCACTTGGCCAGGCGCATATATATATATATATATATATATATATATAAACTGAAATAATAGAAAGTTAAAGAATCGATTAAAAAATCTAATGTTAATGCATTTATTTTATAAAGAATACTTAATACAGAGAAAAATTAATATGTTGTTATTACAATGGTTTATGAAAGCTTTATATCACTGAACTAAAGATTTTAAGTTTCAGAACAATTCTTCGGGTGATATTTTACTGACTGCGCTAGTGACCACATAGTTTTATAAATTTTTTTTATAAGAATAAAAACTAATCCGATGAAGAAATCTAACACAGCCGTAAGATTGCAGTACAAAAGACTCGTGAATGTCCAGAACCTGCAAAAAATGTATATGGGCAGTGTGAAAACGAAATACAAAGTACTTATTGGTAACGGATGCTCAAAATGGGACTCACTAAGAGTGACGCTAGTGACATTAGCGAAATACATAATCGCAAAAGAAAAAGCACGTCTGAAGAAAAATGAGTGGATTGCTGAAGAGATTCTGGTTCTGATGAAAAAAAGACAAAAACAATGCCAAGATATGGAACGAAATACAAGAAAATACACAAAGAAATAAGGCGGAAATAAAGAGGCTAAAAAAAGATGATTCAATGACAAATGTGCTGAAGTAGAGAGACTGAGCACGACAAATAATAGTGAAATACATAAAAGATAAAAGAACTAACTAGACAAAATCTACAGGATGTATAAAAGCAAAGGATGCTACACTCATACAAGAAAAAGAAAAAATACTTTAGTGATGGGATGAGTATATTGGTGATCTCTTCTACGACGAGTGAAAACAAACAACAATACACAAAAATACGGATTGACCAGAAGTATCAAAAACCGAAATTGAATTGGCAATTGCCAAATGGAACAGAAATAAAGCAGCTAGATCTGATGGGATTTTAACAGAGATGTTGATGCCCTTAGAAGATTTTAGCATAGACAGGCTCACAGAAATAATAAAGGAAATCTACAACAGCGGCAATGTACCAAAGGACCTAATCAGATCAAATTTCATGACACTACCTAAGAAGCCAGGTGCAAAGGAATGTGAACTCCTCCGAACAATAAGCTTAATGAGCCACATAACAAAACCCATCATCCGGATTCCGATGAGCAGAGCGCGCAGCAGAATTGGCCAAAAGATAGAGCAAGAAAAGTGTGGCTTCGTTATAGATATCAGAAAAGGAAAACGATATTCACGCTCGGAATGCTATCTGAAAGAACAATGAAAATACAGAAGGACATCAAATTAAAAGTTTTATAAAAAATTAGAATAAAATACATTCTGAATCGAAATAACATAGTATAATTACACTAAAATATCAGTTTAACTCAGATAAAAATATAAAATGTTTTCTTCCATAAAAATAGCAAACGCAGTTCGTAAATTTGTAATGCAGTTTATTTTTGTAACTGTTATCGATGCCTAGCAAAGTTTTATGTCAACACAAGATAAAATCGTCGCCGATGGTAGATGTTTTTTATGTTAACGTCCTTGTAATCACTCTGAAGATAGCTCATATGAACCAACAACTTAGAACCAACTTAATAAAAAATTATCCAAAAGTTGGAGAATGTTTGTCTTTATTTTCAACTGAAATTTAACCCAAAATACGAAGTTTAGAACGGCTCATGATTTGCATATATATATATATATATATATATATATATATATATATAGACGAGTTCATATTTTGCAACCCAGGTTTTTACCATATTGTGTCCCCAAGTGATATATAATGACTGATTTTACTGTTTTTAAGAACGGTCTCGTAACGGGGATGTTTTATGAACGTGAAAATTTTCTAAATTAGAAGAAGTTATAACGTTTTCATCCATGCTTGTATACATATATTTTAATACATATATTTGTTTTTCGTTACACTTAGTCATAATTTCTGTTCTTTCATTTATCTTTTGTCGGGGAAATAACATTATAGTTAACTTTTTTCCTGGTACAGTCTACATATTTTGCTACCATTTCACGGCTTGGCTTTTTACGCTATACTCCATGTTATGCCTGGGCCTTTACCTTATTTTAATTTTAATTTCCACACGTGTCTAGCCAATTTTGTATATATTTTTTAAAGTTTCCTTTTTTAAATATAGACCTGTGATTGAATTATCTAGTCTTAAAAGTGTGTTTGCTTGATCCCAATATGTTTTTTTTTACCATTTAAGTCATATACTTTTACTTTGTAAATGACTTCTTTTGTATTACAAAGTCTTTGAAGTGAGCATTTATTTTTGTCCCTGCAGTTACATTTCTTATTAATGAGCGTGTTTTGTACATTGCTATTTAAGTTTCTGGCGTTTTGTTTCTTTATGAAGTTTTCTAAATTAATTATAGAACGCTAAATCAGTTTGAATGTATTCCCAATGATTTGTTTTAGTTATGAGCATTTTCGTAAGTGTTTAAAAAAATATTTGTCCTAATAAGGCTTTTACTTCAAAGTTAAATAGTGTGTCTAAACAAATAACGTTTCGTTTTTCATCATTATTTTTTATCTGTCAGTTTGGTTGGGGATTCTATTATACAATGTTTTCCTGGCCAGATTTTCTCATTGAATCTTTATAGATTCTTTTCTTTTCATCAAATATTGTTTTGCTTGACGAATCTTTTGTTAGCCTGTGTTACTTTTTTGTGAATGTACTTGATTATGCCTTTGAGATGTTTGGATTGTGTGTTTATGTACTTTAGATTTGTGTTTGCTGTCATACATAGAAAGACATTGCTAGTTTTCAAATTTAATTCTACATCTAAATATTGGACTACTTTTCTATTTGTTTCTAAGATTATCTCAAAATTTAGTTGTTTGAAGTGTTTATAAATTGCTTTTTTATTTTATCATTTTCTCTTTTGTTATCCGGTGCTATCCGTCATCTCTCTATAATCCGTGTTTGTCTATGTGCATTATTTTGTTAATTTTATTTCAAATATATATATACCATCAATGTTTTAAATCCTTGTCAAAAATAGTTTTTAATATTTGATGGCTTATTTTACCCAATTCTGTTTCAATGCATTTATAAGCCGGTATGAGTAGTTAGTAAGAAAATCTTCTTTGTGGTCTTTGATTGTTAGGGATACTTGTCTACTGGTTAAAATTTGCATTTTTTTGTACTTAAAACAAGTTTATCTCTCATAAATTTAGCTTCTTTGCTAATATATTCAAAATAGCAGTCCATAACATTTTTGTTAGATTTGGTGATTTCCTCATTCATGTTTTGTTCGTATTCCTTTAACTTCATTTAAAAAATGCTGTTAGATTTGTCTCTTTAATAAGGATATTTTGTGTGTGTGTTTTGTGTTTTTTTGTGTGTTTAATAATTTTATTTAAGTTGTTGATCTTTCAAAATTTTATTTGGTCTAATAAGGAAATCAAATCTTTTTCAAATATAAATTACCATACAAAAAACTAATCGATTAAGACCAAAAGTTATATATATAATAAGACCAAAAGTTATATATATATATATATATATATATATATATATATATATATATATATAATAAGGAAGTGAAAGAACAGATAGATTTAAAACGTACCTTTCGTTGCATTTACTTTTATAAAAAGTGCTCAGTATTGATTTAGAGCTTAATATGGTAATTTTGTTTGCACAAAAATATCATGTTTTAGAACATTATTGTTAATCTTCGGATAATATTTTAAAACAAATGGTAAAAATTAATTATTATGAGAAATATAAAATGAATTCATAGTTATTATTTAGAAAGTGAAAGAAAGTCGGTTAGATGAAGTTACACAATATGATTATGGGTGTGTCTCTATTACTCAATCAAAAGTCAGAATTAGGTGTAACTATAAAGTTGAATATTTAGGTCGTATGAGGTTGATTTATTGAATTATGATAAAATGACACTTTTTATTTGTCTAGGGAAGACATATTATTTAGATGTGTCGAAAGTGGTTTTGAGCAACAGGTCAGATTTCAGGTTTTTGAAGAAATTATACTACTGAATATGTTAAAGGGGCTAAATTAAGTTAAAATGTAAATTAAGTAACTATTGTATACTAAGGTATCAGTATGAAAACAAATAAGTATTGCGTGGGTTATTAACTTTTTAATAGAATATTCGGTAAGTTATTAATTTTTTAATAACAGAATTGTATAGTAATATTAGAGTATAAGTTATAAATGAATATTATAAGTAAATTTTAGAGTGAAATATTCACGGTGTTTACATAATACTGGTTTAGTAGTAGTTTATTTTTAGAAAACACTATAATATACAGCTTTTCATTAAGGGGACACGTCAAAAAATGATTTACAGATACTTCTTTCTTTAGAATCTTCCATTTTACCTTGGTGGGGTTTTCTTTTTTACTTACGCAGAAAAGGATATTTGGTTTCGGTACTCGTTATTCTTGTAGGAAGAATTTGTTAGACACCTATTTTCCAGGGGAATATTCTTAGAATTTAGACAAAATCATACATTTGTAACATTATTATTTTCAGTTTTGAAACACTCATTGGTATTTTGGTTTACGTGTTGATTTGAAATTTTATTACTATGACTTTTAATGAATTATTCAAGATTATTTGTACAACTATAATCTAATTTAAAGGTATTTCTATTAAAGATTTCATTAGAGGATTATTACTAAGGAAAAGCTAGCTTCTTAATTAAATTGAGGAACTTCTGCCCTAACTTACTGCTGACCATTTGGTTAATAAGTGCTTAAAACAAACAATTTTATATTTCTATTTTTCTGTCATACTTATATTGTTTTGCGTATTTGATGCACAAAACAATACATCTATAACAGAAAAACATATAAAATAGAATCATAAAATAAGCCAAATCTTACAACGGTGGTGATGTCTGCAGATTGTACCAAGAATACTTAGGCATAATATTATTTTCATATATATATATATATATATATATATATATATATATATATGAAAATTCTTAAGATCCTCTCAGTTAAAATTCTTAAGATCCTCTCAGTTATTTTCAACTTCTAGTCGCGCGTTCGTAAAAAAAACCTGTTGTACATTTGAATTCGTTGGAAAATCATATTTTATAAATAGCCTGAAGATACTGAAAGTTTAAAATGAAGATTTCGTGAATAACTGATTTCCAAATTAAAAATATACAAAAGCACTACAGTATTGGCTCGGCAATTTTAAGTGCAATTATATACTAGTCTAATTAAATTATAACTAAAATCTGATTCACAATATATATATATATATATATATATATATATATATATATATATATAGATAGATAGATAGATAGATAGATAGATAGATAGATCTACTCAAATATTTACCGACGACACGAGTATATTCCTACAATTATATATACGTATGCATATTAGTCAGCCACATTCAAGCATGTTTCGCTGTATTAGTCAGAATGTTGACCGATTTGGTGTCACTCGGAATGCCTACTCCCTAAGCAATCGGAATGATACAGGAGGAAATTTTTGTGTGTTATATCTATGCGGTGTATACATACGTTAGCCACCGGTAGAACTCAATTCATTTTAAAATTTTCCTTTCTAGAGAGCTCAATCGTAATCAGAGCATAATTTATATATATACACGAGTGTACACCTGCTTTAAAAAATGACGGTAACGGCACACTCGTATAATTAGTATCAGTTTTACTCATCTGTGCTTACTTTCGTCCTTTAAACTGCATCAGTAGGAAAGTTATTAGCTAGTATATCTAGTAAAAGTAATAGTATCGAGAAAGAAAGCAAAACTAACGTTTCTCTTGTGTTTTGTGTTTTACCCACCGTTGTGCGTTTTCGTCTGTTTCTTTTCGTATGCCGATATTACGACAATATTTTTTGTCTACGTTATGTCCAAGGTACCTCTTTTTTCTTCTTCTTTTAGAATTTTCTGTTGTTGTTATTGAATGTGCGTTTAGGTCTCTCTTCATTGTCTATTTTCGTTGTTATGTTTATTTCTTTATCTAAAATGAATATTCCTCTCTAGTGTGTAGCACATTCGTGTTGATTGGACACTTTTTTTTATAATTTCCCTCCCACTCCCTAGGTTGAAAACAGTATTTTTAGTTGCATTTCTAGACTAGGTGGGCTATTTCTGATTGATGTGCGTTTCTTCTTTTTGTGGTTTATAAATGAGGTCATTCAGCTTTACTATATTTTTAAATTCGATTACACATATGTACTTCGTTGGCATTCTGTTTCGGTTTTCAACTCTTTTAGTTGTTTCTTCTAGAGAACGGTGTTCATATTTTGTTATTGATCATATATTATTCATTTTTTATTCATATATATTTTCTTTCAGCATGAAAAATATTGCTTGTTATATCTTGATTATAAATTCCTTCATGGAATTTTCTTTGGTGTGATTGATTTTTTGATTCTATTTTATAATATCTTTGTTTTCTATAAATATTTTCATTGTTTCTGCTAAGAGGGGCTTCTTTTCCTGGTAACCCGACAAAACGAATATACTCCTGTAACTAAATTGGTAAACAGATTACACCATTTTACCGTGAAAATAGTCAAATGAAAACCCCTACCTCTAATCCCCAAAGGTTTAAATTCATCATCAATTACCATCTTCTGTTTTCTTGATTTCTATTTTTCTCTTAGCCATTCCTCGACATTCCCTGTAACCTGTTGCTTCCTTTTTGTCTTCTTTCTCTGTAACCCCATGCGCACCAGTGGCGGTCCTGCCTTGCTTGAGATGAAACGATTAAAAAAAGTACTGATTCTTTTATGAATTTTCATATTTAATTTCATGTTTTTCATGTTTCTCAGTCTTTTCTTTTTTTACAATTCTCAGTGAAATAGGTAGCCGTTTTATCAAATTAATTTATTCTAATGAGCGATTTCTGGTTGGATGTTTGAATATCTTTTTTCTCATTTTTATGACGTTTGTTTTCTGTAATTCTTAAGGGAAAAGTTATATTTTTTGCTGCATTAAATAAATATCGTAGTTGACGGTAAAAAAGATGCTTACTTTTTATTTAATATTATGGTATTACAGGATTATTTGGTCATATACAAATATTTAAACACACACACACACACACACACACACACACACACACACACACACACATATATATATATATATATATATATATATAATGTATACTAGTTAAATTTTTAGTGAGCAGTATCCAAACTCAACTACCATTTTCATACGCTTTCAAGTTGGTTGGTAAGTGTTGTGTATGAAAATGGGATTTTTATGCCCCTAGGCAAGTCCAAGTGACGCCGATGCGTGCACATCAAGCACACACCAACTAAACTAACTTTTTGTGCGTGTGGATGTGTGGAAAACGCCTATGTGTATGGGGGAAACGCCTATCTGGCTAGCATAAAAAAACGGTAAATTCGCAATTATTACAAAAACAAGAAAACGCCACAAATGTTTCATTGATATGCCAAAAGAGTGCCCTATACTATGGTAACCTATGTCACTTCGGCAAAAAAGCTAATTGCACTTAAGCAAACAGAGTGCTCAACAATAGCAGGACCCTTAAGTTGATAACGACAGAATACTATATTAATCAAAATAAAATAACCAGCTCCTAAATGAGTTTTTTCTGTGTGTATCGATATAAATTTTTGGGGGAGCTGGTTATTTTATTTATTATGACTATTATACATAAAGGTAATAGAGGCCGTTTCTATATAAGGTGGCATTCGGCATTCATTAACCTATCAGCCAGTCCTACTGTCGATGGAAATATATAAAATCTTTGTGTTAAAACAATTTTTCAGGAAAATAAATTTCTCAATCTGTCATATTCCCTTCCAGTACTGATGGGGATTTCACTCATAACTCAGTGTGGAAAGTCAACATCATAATTATGTCATTATATTATCTTTAAGTTACATGTAATGTACATTTTAGTTGTGGCTGCTATTGAAAGTCATCGTGTGATTTCATTTCTGTTATTTGGTATACTTCTTTGTAATTTTGTTGCACCAGTTCACAAATTCCGAAGAAGTGTAGTGTTTGCCAAGACTTACAGGCTTCAATCAGTGAAAGTAATTTTAAAGATTGATTTTTGGAAAGTGGTTGTATACAGCTGACAGTTTAGACATTTCTGAACTGACTTGGCGCTATGTATGACATTCGTGTGGATTTCTCAACCTAACGAGGTTATTTAAGTACATTTTCTGAGTTTTCAGGTTGATATTTTTGCTTTTATAACAATATCCGCTGTTGGTCGAAACTATCTTTGATGCAGCCTATTCTATATTCAATTTAATTTCCTCCTATAATAAAGTTGCTGTTTCTCTTTCAAGTGAGGATTACGGTTTCCTTCCTAATTTTTTATTTGAAGTGGTGTAGGATATCAATATCTTTGTCATTATTTTCTCTTCAAGTTACATGTGATGTACACTTTAGTTACTGTGGCTGTTGAAAATCCTCAAGTAAAGTTGTTTCTGTTATTGGGTCCAGTTCTTTCCAATCATATAGCGGCAGTGTAGTCTTCGCTGAAACCCACAGGCTTCACTCGCTCAAACCATTATATTGAACATATAAGACTTTGGATATATTTTTAAGTTATAAAAATCGGGATCTGATATACATAGAGTAACTCATTACCATTATTGCCCTATTTACATACATCCAATGAGTCAAGAAAGTAACTGTACCCGTTGAATATGCATATATTTGGGGTTTATGATGTATGAAAGTTTTGTGCCAAAACCACTGATGAAGTCCTACTAAATGGCACCTAGAATGGATATAGTTAATAAATATAATAACGTATGTCTCTATATATCCCTATAAGTTAGTTTTTCTCTTCAATCTTTATATTATAAATCTTCTTAAAAATTCTATCGTTTTTAACTGCAGTCACTATAGAATCTTCAGAAAATAACAGCCTGTCTTATATGCGATTAACCAATTACTTTCAGGCTGTAAATAAACTAGTCAGGCAACATGAGGGAAATTTTAGTGTAAAGTGTTATATTATAATTTCATTACGTCTGGCATCTCTCTCTCTCTCCCTCTCTCTCGCTCTCCACACACACACACACACACACACACACACACACACACACACACACATATATATATATATATATATATATATATATATATATATATATATTAATGAATATTTGAGTAGCAACCGACAAGAAAGATTCCATTATTTTTTATTTAAATTTCTCAATATTTTACATGTTTCCTTTTGGCTGACGATAAGGAGTGTCAGAATATCCCATAATCTTTACTTTCTAAGAACTTTTAGCCGCTACACTGGCCATTTTTAAGGGGGTTATTTTGTTTCCATTTTATAATCATTTCATCTAAAGCAAAGCAGTACTGCAATTGTGTTTTCCGTTGTTATCTTCTTGTTTTGACTGTGACGTAGTTTTTGTGTTTTTCTAAAGAAGCGTTCTTTAAAGCTATTACGTGACGCACGCAGCTGGGCACAGCATGGCGTCTCTCTTTTAAAAAAAAACTTTAAAAACTTAATTTCCATGAGGATAAAATAAGAATATCAGAAAAATAACATCCTTGAAAATGAAGGGAAGTGGCTAAAACCGCTTGTAAAATAAAAAAAAATTATGGAATATTTTTATATTTCTTATCTCCTGCAAAAAGAAGATATGTAAAAATATGGGAAAAATTAAATCCCAAATTAATAAAATTATCCTTGTCGGTCATTTTTAATAAAAAAAAAAAAAATATACACTATAAGGCAAAATTACTCTGTATTTTGCTTTATCGTACATACGTTGTTGTACTTATTTATCGATCTTCTATTGAGCGATTTTTTGTTGCTACCTTGAAGCAGCTGCTCTGTGCCATCCTTTTTTCTTCTTATATATATATATATATATATATATATATAGGAAAAACTACTAAAAAGTTGTAAGTTTAAAAATGTATTTTTTACAGTATTTATTTATATTATTATATATGTATATATGATATATATATATTTCTATTATGTATATATATATACATATAATATATATCATATCATATATAATATATATATATATATATTTCTATTATATATATATATTTCTATTATATATATATATTTCTATTATGCTATATATATATATGTGTGTGTGTGTGTGTGTGTGTGTGTGTGTGTGTGATGTGCATCTGAGTAATATTCATGAAGCTTTAAACTCAACGAAATCTACATTAATAAAATTTTAATTCAATCATCTGTCTCAGCATAAAGCTTGGATTGTTAGTGCTTTATTTGTTCGGAGATACGTGAATCTGGCTTAAGACACATTTTATGAAGTACAACGTCACGTCAGTGACTGGCTCCTTGGAGTCGACTAAAGTTTAGTAAGATAATCTAGTTGACCATTAATTCTGATTAAGGAGATCGATAACCACTCGATGCCTCTTACTTGTGGCCTAGTTTTTTTTTTTTTTTGTTTTACGTTTTAAGAATTTGGCCAAATATCAATTGTTTCTGAACAAATATATAAAGCAGCATAAATCATGCATTTTCAAATGACTCGGAAATTAAATATTCAAGTTTTCTATTCTAGTAGTTAATTTATCTTCCTCAGGCATGACAAATACAGCCAGGAGTATTTAATAAATGCCATATATTATTTTAATTAACCGATATGTTTCTACTTTTTGCAATAATTATGAAAATTCTATGATTGTAAACATTTTATCACGTCATTAAGTAAACCTGAATGAATTCGTTTGATTTAGTATATATTGTTTGTCAAGCATCAGTTAGGTGTCATACGTGATACATGCTTGAACAATCATGTCTCGAAAGCAGAAGTTTTTCACCTAGTAGGTTGTAATTACTTTTTGTGGTAGACTGGCTACCAACACAGGCTATAGAACCCAATCTTTAAACCATAGATAGAACGAGAAGAGACGGATTAATACCTTTCTAAAGGGTTTTTGCACATAAGTGAATGCAAGGAATTCATCTGGAATTTGAACTCAGCTCTCCTATTTTTAGTTTTGAGCCAGTATTTACTGAACCCAAAACGCTTATCCAACGCACATCCAACGCATATCCACTACGTCACAAATGCACTTCCAAAAACGCACTGTCAAGTATACACAGATTAAATCCCATTATTGCTATTTTTTAGCTGATATTTACTTGATCCTGAATGATTTAAATACAATGATATAATATTAAAAAACAAAGGTAAATGTTTTAGGGACTTTTCAATCATCTCTCAATTGCATTAGAAATTAATTGCACACAAACAAACAAAACATTAGATGAAACACCGACCACCAAAATTGACTATGTGTAACCGAAATTGTTTAATCCGTTATGATATCCATAGGATATCAATGCATTTAGATTCACTATTTCCAGTGAAATGTTTACTTTTTAATCATATTTAATAGATATGCATAAAAATACACCAAGGGTTTAATTTTTGTAACGAGTTGAGCTTATAGTGGGATATCTGTTATAGTGATGTGTATGTGCGTCGAAACAGATGAGTTTTATTTGACCTTGTTAATAGATAGCCCACTATAAGAGGGGTACAAAACAAAAAAATCAAATTCTATAGAAAAACAACATTTATATATATATATATATATATATATATATATATATATATATATATATATATATATCTATATATTTAAAAAAAATTAATCCAAAAGTAAAAGCAGGAAGGTAAATCCCAAAGACCCGATCCTAATTAATATTAATATTTTAATATTAAAAATGATACAGGCTCAGTGTAATTAATATTTAAATTACAGAGCCAATTATAAAATAAAATAAATTACGAAGTTCAAAACAGTTGTATGATCATTTCTACATGAAATCCCTAAGAGAGATTTTACGCATCATCGGCAACTTATACTCAAAATAAAATGATATTACCAGCGGAAATTCATAATTTTCAAAAAATTTACGTCACAGAAAAAAACCGGATAGGTGGTATTAATGACTATTTTTAGATTTTGGACAGCATTACTTTTAGATTGAGTTGTAAGTGAAAAATTTAAAAATTTGGCTATGTTTAGCTCTAAAAAGAAAAAAAATACTAATTTTAAAGTACCCAAACCAGCAGCTAATCTTGAATTTAAGAAAAAAAATCAGTAGTAAGTGCCGCCATAAGGCGAAATTTGTGAACATTTCATATTTAAGTTCTAAATTCAGTTTTTAGGAGATAATATATAAATTAGTTTTTTTTTATTGATTAATTAATTAAATTTTTAATTGTAAATTTTGATACCACTCTACCTTTCTCTTCCTTTCTCCTATTAATATATACCTTTTAAGAAATAAGGTTACTTAGACTAACTTAACCCCCAATTTTTCCTGCATGTATATATATATTTTCCCCCGCAGCTAAAATATTTAAAAAACATTTTTTTCATAATTTTTTAATAAATTTTATAATTTTTATGAATCTAGATTCATAATTATTTAAATTAATGTAATTAAATTTAAATAAATTATATGTCAGTTTTTTTCCCCCAAAATAATTTTTTTCTAAAAATCTTTTTTCTAATAATTTCATATCCATTTAAAAACGCTAGTTTTGTTAATACATCCCTAGAGTCTCTACGTGTATGAAATTTTTCTTTTCTTTATTTTTCTTTCTTTTTCTTCCTTTTCTTTCCTTTTTCCCTTTTCTTTTCTTTCCATTTTGTTTTAACCCTCTTCCCATTCAAACACCACTTCTTTCTTCCCTTTCCCCCTTTTTAGAGCTAGACATAGCCAAATTTTTAAATTTTTCACTTACAACTCAATCTAAAAGTAATGTTGTCCAAAATCTAAAAATAGACATTAATACCATCTATCCGGTTTTTTTCTATGTCGTAAATGTTTGTTAAAGTTTGTTAAAAATGTTCATAGTAGTAATTGCTGAAAGAGTATATGTGTACGTACGTATGTATATATTCAGTAGGAATGTCTTTGGATGCAGAAGAAGTAAAAAGTATTAGCAGAAGGTCATCTTGAAGCTTCTCTCTTTACATTTTAGCTTGTCGTCTCTGACTGTGTTGCCGCTGATGGAGGTCATTTATAGTCCTTTTGAAATTAGCACTGACTCGCGATGTCCTTAAGTCTTGCAAGTCGCTTCCATTGGTCAAAAATAAATTTAACACCTACTTGCGAAAGCTGGTTTCGACTTTTTCTTTAAGCACATAGTCAATCCTTTTTCTATTTGAGAAAAACCAGGATTTCTCACATCGAAGGTTGATTTTAAATCTTAATTTCTTATCCACTTCAAGGTTAATTAATTAAACTGGGTTTTGTAGTATGTTTTATCGTCATCGTAGACTTCATCATCACCTCGTCATTATTTGATCCGACGATCAAATCTATACAATATATCATAATATATCCATATTTAGTAGAAATATGATATTTTATCAATTGTTTTCTTCAATCGACACAAAGTACCAAAATCATTTTAAGCAAAATCTCTAACTCTTTCAAGCTCCATAACTTTTCAATACCTTACAGGGCAATTCGATGTCATGCTCCTATTTTTTTAGCTTTTTTCAGCTTTCAATCCTCGATCAATTAGTAAAACCCGGTTGTGTGGTCGGTTCTTATTACTCATGATGATTTATATGAATGATTATGTGTATATGTTTTTGCTATAACTCAGTAATCTGGAAGGATCAAACTCTTACCTTAATTCTTCCAGTCAATATCCTAGACTTTGAGTGATTGTTTGCACGGCTCCAATAACGACAGCCGCAACTGCCACCTTGATGTTTAAACAGTTCCTCAGATCTCTCATAAGTTTGAGAGAAATATTTATCATAATTTTTTCATATCGTCTGGGAAAACTGAGAAATTTACTATCAAGCATAGTTTTCTTTATTCCTCAAATTTCAGATACATATCTATCGCCAAGTTTGGGGAACACATTTAACTTTTACAGACTTTAATCTTTTCTCTTTTGGATTATGATTTTTACAGCAGCAGCAGCATATTATTATTATTATTATTATTATTTTGATTTATGTTACATACTCATTTTCTCTAGATTCCAACCAGAGATTCAATATCAGAAATGACATCATGAATATTCCACTGGTCATTTTTATAAAAGAATTGAAATAAACAAAGAACACACACCGTTTGCAAAAAACAAAAACAAAAAAAAAAACACCCTTCCTAACGAGTGCGCTATGCTTATTAGAACAAGTCTTTGTATTTCCTTAAAATTTGGATCGCAAGAAACCCAGGACGCCAAGTACAACTGGAATTATTGGTGTCTTCACGAGTCATTTTTAGAAATTTTCACTTAAAAATCCTTTTTTGTTTCTTCAAAGATACATTTCAGTCTGCAAGAACCTACGTATGAACAACAAAGCATATTCTGTTTTTGTGTTCTATGATCACTATATCTCAGTTCTTAAGAATACTCTAAAAATAAAACGTCTGTAAAATCATAGACCTTTTTCTTTACTAGGATCTTTTCGAAAGAAATCCATCCTAGTTTATTATGTTGGCACACGTCATCATAATAAAATGTTGGTCGTAATGCAGAAAATGATTAATTTTCTCGAGAGTAACACAATTCTTTGCGCTGTTACAGTTGGCAGCCCGAGAAAATGTTACCTGACATGAAAATATGAAGTATAGCAATGCCATTAAATTTTTCAATGCGAAAAAAAGCGCTTATTGCTATTGACTGAATGTTGTCTGGAACTAAACCGTAGATGTGAGCACAGTTAGGCATCGGGTAGTTGATGAAACATAAATGCTAACGTATCACGTGATAGATACTTCTTAAATGCAGTGCCAATAGTAAATTTAGAAGAACTGTTTTGATATGGATAACTTGTACTGTCCAACGGTGTTATTGTACTACTGTCCATATTTATTGTAGTTTCCGTTAAGATATATCAGAAGCATTGCAATAGTAATGTCACTCGCTTTTTGTGAGTTTTTTTTAAAAGATTTCCTCTCAATTTCAAGTTATACATATTTGTTCTATTTTCTCATCTAGAATTATTATTGTTTTTATTTTCTTTTAGTAGCTTATTGATTTTTATGGAAATTTTGTTCCTAGGGACAATGATGACAAGCCTCTGATTGTATTGCTATTTAGAATTTATTTTATTTTCTTCTTTTCTTTTTCTTTGAATCGTCTCTTTCGCCATTTTGTTTTTCTTTTTCATTTTCTTCTGTCTTTTTATCTTCTTCATTTTTCATTTTTTTATGAGTTACTATCTTTCGTTCACTTTTTTAATTCTTGTTTTTATTATCATGACTATCCAAACTGACATTTATTTAATCATCTACCAACAACGTTAGAGTCGGCCAGGTGAAAGTTACGCAAAACCTCATCTATTTTAACAACCATGCAATATTAAATAAGGGCGCAGCAGTTTCCAGCATTCACATTTAGGTCCAACAAAATTCAGAACATGTCTAGACGCTTTATTAGTTTCTGCTTGACTATGCCAGAATATAAAACACAAAAAAGAAAAAAAAAAGAAAGAAAGAAAAAACGCATGCCGTAAGTAAACTGTTTCTTCGCATAATTATTTTTTTTGTCTATCACTATTTTGGGTACCAGCGTGATTGTAAAAGAAGATAACTAAATTAGCCAGCATGTATCTCTTCATTCATCGAAATGTATGCAACCTTTATGCGCAGATCATTTCCGAAATTGCTAAGAGTTACTAAGCTTTCTCAGATGTTTTATGATACGGTTTATATTTTGTTCTTTAAGCGCTTGCTTAGTAATTGTGTCAAAGTTGGTTGAAAACATTATTTGTTCAGTATATGCATATTTACATATATGTAATATCTATATATATGTAATGAATTTGAACACTCTCGGCTACTGGCTAAAATCTGCATTCCTATACCGGACGACAATAGCTTAGAGGTAGAATCGCCGACTGATGTCAATTCGGGCAGTTTCAATCCTGGTTGGAAGGAATCGGATTTTTAACCGTACTGATGAGCTGTGATACATGAAACATCACTGTTTGTGGATGACTGTGTATATATAATTAAATTTGATTTTTATTTAAAATTAATCTAGTTTATATTACGACACGGAAAATTTAAGTTCCTCGTCATCAAGGAATATAGACGTATTGTTGTGAAAATGATTTACATTTGCATACGCTTGTTATTTAAATTAATTTGATATGGTTGAGGTAAGGGTTGATATGGATGAAGTAAGAGAGAAAAATTTATGTGTTTAATTTAACTAATCTGAATAACGTTCCATTTTTTAATTTGAAAATATACCTTACATGTGTGGGGAATACATGTTTTCATCTTTCAATCTTAACGGGAAAGTGTCAATCTATTGAGCCACCCTGTAGACTGCTAGAAGTCGGAATTTTAAATCTGTTGGTTCTCTTCATCTGTATATATATAGGTAAGTTTTGTAATTTGCTTGAAGCATTGTGTATATTAGGTGTATGGTTAGGTCTTGAAGGCCGTCACAATGTGTTTAGTAAAATAAAGGAAGGTAATGAAAATGTTGGGTATTACCTATTCATGCGAGTGCGTGTGTGTGAGTGTGTCATGTGTACATGTCTATGTGAATATACTTCTTGTATTTTATTTTACTTTATTTTTGTTTATTTAATTATTTATTATTTTTTATTAATTAATTTATTTTATTTATTTATCTATTTCTTCTCTTTGTGATCATTTTATATGTATATACCTACATACCTTTTATGGTATCATGTGTCTATGTGTATATACAGATTTATGTGTGTGTGTTTATATGTGTTCCGGTGTATAGTGTGTTCTTGTATATATATGTGTGCGTGTTTTTTCAGTGTATAGTATGTTAGAGTGTGTGTGTATGCGTTCTGTATATATATATATATATATATATATATATACGTGTGGGTGTATATGTGTTATTTATTTATCTATTTGTTTTTCATCTGTGATCATTTTATTTGTATATACTTACATACCTTTTATGCTATCATGTGTCCGTGTGCGTGTGTTTATATAGATTTTTGTGTGTGTGCATGTGTTACGTTGTATAGTGTGTTGTAGTATATATGTATGTGTTTATGTGTTCAGTGTATAGTATGTTGGAGTGTGTGTGTAAATACATATGTAAGTGTGTGTGCATATGTGTGTATGTGTTCCGGTATAAAGTGTGTTGAGGTATAAAGTAAGCGTGTGTGCGTGTGTACGTATGTTTATTTGTATGCGTTATACTGTGATAGCGTGTTTGTATGTATACGCCTTATTGTTGTGGCCGGTGTGTGTCAGTTGCGTGATAGCGTTAATTATGTAGTCCAAGTTGAGCTCCAGTTTATTGTTGATCTATTGGTATAGTTTAGCTATTGTTAAGGACTTGTTTGCGTAATTTTCTTTGGTTCCGCTCTCTAGCTTCAATATTGAAAATTATGTTTTTTCTGTGGTTTTGCATTTTTTAGGTTTTTATGGAAAGATGACTCTTGTGCGGGTAGGTTTTCTTTGATTCTGATGTGCAACGGCCTGGTGGTGCTGCCAAAAAACATTCCTCATATTTGGCGCATTGTATGAGGTATACGACATATACTTTGTGACATAAACGGTGACAGGAATAGGGCTATTGTCCAGTGTGCATGTGGTGTCGTTTTTAGTATGTTGTTCATTGTGGTTGTCACTCGAACACAAGCTCTCCTACCATTCTGAAAATGAGATTTTGATCTCGAAATATTGTATAATAAATAGGTAATACTTAACATTTTCATGACATTCCTTTATTTTACTAAACGCATTGGGACTTCAAGACCTAACCATACACTATATATATATATATATATATATATATATATATATGAATAAAGACAAAAAAGACAAAAGAGAAAGTTATCTTAGCGGGCGTGTTTCGATTTTGCTTGGCAAAATTAGCTGAATACAATAAATGTTCTGTATATTTATATTTACGTATAAGTAAAATCTGTATACATACATACATACATGCATACATACATATACATACATATACATACACACACACACACACACACACACACACACACATATATATATATATATATATATATATCAATTTAACATATGTGAGATAAATATTTCTGCGTAATTTTCATCAGCGATATTTTTTATTATGGATAAATTAAAAAAAATCATATACCGGAAGCTCACTTAAAAAGAAGGAAAAAGAAATAAATAAGAAAAAATTGGAAGGGGAAGTGAAAAAAAAGAGCGAAGGTTATGTTAGAATGCAGGCGTCCATCAGCTGTTTCAGGGGGTGCGAAGAGAGAGAGAGAGAGAGGGAGAGGGGGGAGAGGGAGAGGGTGAGAGATGACTAAGAGAGCTAGCTAACTGGATTCAACACGATCTGCGAAAGGAATATTTAAAAAATTTGTAATGAATTTAGCAATAAGCGTGTATTTTCAAAAATTAATGTCAGCAGGATGCTTTTGGGGATTTTACCTACATACCATTTTCTTTTTGGATTTACATATATATATATATTCGTCATCCACATACAACCCTGTTTCGCTGTATTGCAGCTCATCAGTGTGATAGACGTCCACTTGCTTCTGGCCGGGATCGATACTGGACCGATTTGGTTTTAGTTGGAGATCTGTTTTGCTGTATCACAGCTCATTAGTACGATTAGATATCCGACTGCTTTTACCCAGACCGAACTGGCGTCAGTCAGGGATTCTACCTCTGAGCTATGGTAGAAGGAGGTAGACTTTTAGCGCGTGATATACCATGTAAACATACGCCAGTTAGAGTGTTTTAATTCAGTACTGAATGAACGATGCATAGATGCTAGAATAGCTACTGCTTTTTAATGTCTACAATTCTATCAGAGTGCTCAATCAGAGTGTCAGAGCGTAAATAGTCATCCGCAGACAGATCTGTTTTGCTGTATCACAGCTCATCAGTACGGTTAGACATCCGATTGCTTTTAGCCAGGATTGAAACCCGACCGAATATATATATATATGAAATAGACAACATATCATAGCCTACATGTTTCGTCCACAGAGGTATTTGATCACGGTAAATGCTAGGATTGTATCTGAGACAATTTCTTTGTGTTTTATCTTGAAACTATAATACAGCTTTTGCTCATTTTTATAAAGAAATATGTCACAAATAAAACTTCTTGTATTTACACTGATAAAGTTCCTCAGGTATACTTTATCTGAATGTCGCAGATATATTTTATTTTAAAGTTTCACATACACGCAAACACACACAAACACGCGCGTATGCACACACACACACACACACACACACACACACACACACACACAGACATACATATGTATTCATTGAGCGTTAACAATTCAAAATACATATTTAAGGAAGCATACATGCAAGACAACTTTCTCATTACATTTTAACCTAGGGTATTATCGTAAAGATTTCTAATCTGTCGCAGAAAATGAAAACCGGGGCTACGGATATCAGCAGTCATCCACGGCGTGTTAAAGATTTCACCGAGGAGGCAACGGAAACACAGCAAGTTCGTGTCATCCATTATAATACTGGAGAGTATAAACAGAAGTCAGATATCATGCGGCCTTAAATTTTTTCACAAAGCCACGAGTATCCAAATCAATGTTGTCATTGATGGACACTATGCTGATGGCAATTGTTATACATGTCTGAGCTTGTATTTTCGACTTCATACATTAGTTACATTTGTGGGTACCGTAAAATTCTCAACCTGAATATGCAGACAACGGGTTCGCTTGACAACATTTGGGGCATTATCTTTAAATCTAGGTTTACAATTTGATCTAAAGTCTTCTCATTCTTTTTCACTCTCAGTAACCACTCGTATCTTAGTAGGCTTATCGCCTTCCTTGGGTTAAATTGATATATATATATATATATATATATATATATATATATATATATATATATATAAATCCATGTGAATAGGATGCAAGGCTTTACAGTTTTGAGTCTCCTGGCATTTTTTTATAAACAGTTCTCAATACAATAAATATTGTTGAGATTACTATAATCATATTATTATGAATAAAATGTGCATTGCGACATGGATATTTCTATTGTTCGTGATAGAATTTCGTCATCAGGCAATTTTGGTTGTGAAAATGTCTTTCTCTTTCTTTCTCTTTTTTTGACATCTATTCATCAGGCAATGTTGGATGTTGGTTGTAAAAAAAGGTTTACATTTAAATACAAACAAACATGCTTTTCTATGTGGGAAGATATAGAATTTATATGTTTTTTCTTTTAACAAATCAGAATAAAGATTAACTCTGAAATTTGGCCAATATATTCTACATCGATAAATTTTATATCTTCCCACATATATAAATAGGAAACCATGTTTTTTTGTATTTAAATGCAAACCTTTTTTTACAACCAACATCCAACATTGCCTGATGAATAGATGTCAAAAAAAGGAGAAAGAAAGAGGAAAGAGAAAGACACAGAGGAAATCAAAATCAAAAAGAAAACAGGAGAGAAAGAGACTCGCGTGGAAAGATGCAGTGGAAACGGCTAAGAGAGAGAAACCGCAAATTTAGGCAGGAAGTATAATATAGATAGAAACAAATATCGGTCACGCGATGTCTGAGCTTAAGAAAGAGGAAAAAGTGTGAAAATTCACAGAGGTAAGAAAGTGGTGAGGGGTCGTGTAAGACAACAGAAGCGGCAAAGAAATAGAAATTTCAAACGTTGGCCGGAAGTGAATAGATGATTGACACTGATGTTTGTTATATTGTATAAAACTAAATACTTTGACATTTTTTTAAATTGTTTATATCTCATACACAAACATAGAAATTATTCATAAAGTGCAAATCTGAGGACATTCAAAACCACAACACGAAGATATAAATTCATTAGCACTAATATAATAATTTGAAGAATTAAAATTATTTTTTTATAAAACCATAAATAAAAATTAAACATAAAAATGAAAATTTAAAATAAAAATAAAAAATTAAATTTAGAGATTTAATAAAAATAAAATTAAATTCAAAAATAAAATTTAAAAAATATTATAATTAAATTAAAAATAAAATTAAAATTAATATTAAAATTAGAATTAAATTTAAAACAGTAAATAGATAGCAATTTTAATAGTAAATAAAGATAAATTAACATAAGAAGAATGATCATATAATTTAAGTAAATTATCATGATAGTAAGACTAATACTCTAAAACATCTATGATTACTTGAGTTTCAAACATTAGACTTTATAATTCTAGCAGGATTTTTAAAAAATATATTTTTTTATTAAAAAATAATGTTTATTACCATAATTATTAACTACCTGATGAGACAATATTCTTTCGATATCAAAACAAAATGCACAATTTTGTAGTAGATTGTAGTTTGTACATGTTCTAATGTATAATATATATATATATATATATATATATATATATATATATATATACATATATATCTGAATTAATCAAAATTCATATGAGAGTAAACGCATGTATAATATCATTCAGGAATTAATAAAGTGCTCAATGTAGTTTATATAGAGCTATTATATATATATAATTAAGTATACACATTTTCCTACGCCGATGACGTCCATCAATTTGCATATTTATTAATATATATATATATATATATATATATATATATATATATATATATATATAACACAGAGCCTTGACCATATAAGAGCATGGCGGTAAAGACCGTTGTATTAAATTGTCAAAAGAAAATAAAACAATTAATCAAACATGATATAAAAATAAATTGCATTCAGTGTATAACCATAAAGACGCATGAAACGTTTGAATAAAGAGAACGCTCTCAACAGCCATATGATTTCGACATAATGTTCTTTCGAAATGATGAAATTGAATTCGAGATAAGATATATGGAAGAAGGAATTAAACAAAATAAAGACACAAGCGATAAAATTATATAAGAAAGAAACAAATGAAAGTAATATAACGCTAAAATATTTAAAAAATTGGCAGATAGAAATAGACATTTGACTAAAATATTAGGAGGAGTCATTAAATTTTATCAATTCTGTTTACTCATTCTCTCTTTTGGAATCGATCAATGGATCTGACAATATGCATGTAATCAAAATCCATTACTACATTTAAATAATCATAAGTATGTACGCAACCGATGTGTCAAAACCTTTTATTGATTTTAGATCAATCTTTAAAAATGTATTTATTGCAAAACAATGAATGATGTAAAAACTTTCTCTTCTTTCAATGCCACTCATGAAAACTGTTATTCTAAATGAAATAGAATATAAAAAGTGAATGAAGACATCTATATCCAAGACGCGAGAGCAAATTTTTAATCTGAATATCCGACAGCGACCACAAGATTATTGAAATAATCAGTAGCACTACACTGTTTACATTGTTCAAATTACTGTCCGCATCTTTATTGCCAATATTACGACATTTTGGCCGTTGTACACTTCGGCCTTCTTCAGTTGCTAAGAATTTCGAATTGAACCCTTTATTATGATCACTAGGGGGTCGTAATAAAGACTTCGGTCAGAAAGATGACGACAATGATCCGAATAATGGTAATGTAAATACTACTTCATCTTAGTAACAAAATTATTATTTGTATGAATTAAGATTAAGGGGAACAGCTTTCTTTAAATCAGCAGTGCAAGCCCGCTTGTCGGGTTATTACAGGTTTTGAAAATATATCGTAACTACCTCTTAACAAGTGCTGTTTTGTTTATATCCACTTTTACCCGGGGTGGTATCACCTGTTAAGGTCCCATTTATGGTTAACTCTTAAACAAAGACAAAACAATGAAAATATAAAATACCTATTTATAGTAGAATTATCCACTATACCTACTTATATTAAAATAACCAACAATTCGTTTGATCTGTATTTTCAGGCATTCAACTGCATTTAAAATATTTAGTTGAAACTATAAAATTTTGTTCAAAATATTTGGTTTTTGGCATTAAATAACCTATAACAGCTGATATGATGCTAAACAAAATCATCCATACAACAAACATGAAAAACCTGTAAGACATTATTCTTTATAACATTAGGATTATCAATAATCTATAAAATTTAAATAAAATATAACTTTAATAGAACTATAGTATGAAACATATCACCATTTCTAATCATGATGTTCACACAAACATGTATATGCACAAATGCTGATTTTCATATACTGTAAATTCTAAACTCACAAGAAAATTAATGTAGGCATTAAATGTTCTATAACGAGTTGATATGCTGTTAAACATACTAAAAAAAAATTCGAAGTCTATCGTCTTCAGTCGATGTTATCAGTATCTCATAACAAATCTGCATTCATTTTATGGTTTTAATATGAGTAGAAATAATCGAATATATATTCTAATTTTAAACAACACCCAAATAAAAAAATGTAATAATAATAATAATAATAATAATAATAATAATAATAATAATACCAACTCATTATTTTTCTTAGAGAATTAACAACAAGAAATATTTTTTCTGGAACTTAGACAATTAAACGGCTCCCCACAACTACTCAGGTCAGAAGAACAGATCAAATAACCGTAAACCAGGAGATAAAGTTTTAGTCAGGGAACTGAAATAGTTATGGAACTTTAAGATGAGAGTTGTGCCAATAGCTGCTGGAACACTGGATACGATCCTGTAGGCCTCACGAAAACTAGGAGAGGAACTGGAATTTTGAGGTGTGTGCTGGTGTATCGTGAAGATTTGTCACTTAATCTTTATTTTTAAGCTACAATGTAATACAGATGCAAAATCTGATACTACTACTCATAATAATATGCTCAACAAGTGAAGGATAGTCTTTCTGTAATCACTGGAGTCTAGTGATGATCTCAAATATTATTGTGAAGTTAAATTTTAAATTTTACAAATGGGTGGATAAATGAAAAATAAAATACAGTATTATTATTTTTATTACACTTTTCATTGGTGATAAATCTTTATAAATTTGTACTTCATGCTTATGTAATTGATGTGTATATCTCTATATTCAAAAATATACCAACAAAAGGCCTTAGAAATTAAAAATATATATCCACATCAGCATTGTTAATCTAAAAGCAATGAAAAGCAGCAGCAGTAGTAAATAAGTAATAATGGCGACTCGAATCTAGTTGTCTAATCCTTACGCCAAAGGAATAGAAAGTTTGACACGATAAGATTGTAGAGTATTTCCATCGGAAGATATAGCACTGTTACAGAGCTCCACATGTTGAAAGTTTGAACAGGCTAAACCAGTCATCAAGAGCCATGAATGCTCTAATTCATACTGACAGATATATAAATATTTATGGAACCAAAATTGTGATTACAAAGTACAAAAAATTATTATAAATATAGCAGAGTTATCAGATAAATATGCAACTGTCAAATAATATGATAAAATACATAAACGTAAAGATCTTGAAATTAAATGAGAAAACAAAAAGTGGAACCTGAAATTATTACGGATAATATATAATTAGAGCCGTGGGTACAATCGAAAGATGCAGGCAAAAATATCGAGAAATTCTCTGACAACGGTTTAAAAGATATTAAAAATATAGCGCCGCGAGGTGTATTTCACCTACACATCAGAGTATTATCAATGAGCACAAAATATAAAAACATGTTAAGTTCCACTTAACATCCAAGCACTGCAATCAGGATTCATATATTGACTCAGTCAGTTAAGTACCATACGTGATACACGCTTGAAGATTATCCCGCAGTAGGTTGCCATTGCTTTCTGCGGTAGACTGGTTGCTGACCAAGGCTATAGAACCCAATCTGTCCTGTTATTTAACCCATAACTGGAAGGAAGAGACGGATTATTACCTTTCCCAAGGGTATTTGCGCGTAAGTGAATACAATGAATTCAGCTGGAATTCGAACTCGGCTCCCCGATTTTTCGTTCTGAGCTGATATCCAATGCACCACAACGCACATCCCATATATTGACGACTTAGCCTTCAACTAGGTCACTGATAAGGGAAGTTACTAAAGAGAAAACAAAATGTATTACTAATACTATTACTACTACTACTATTATTAATAATAATAATGGGAATTTTATGTGCGTAGAGAATTGCAAATAAATCATAATGCAAATAACAGAAAAAAAGCAAATGCAATGTAACAAATGCGGAAACGATGGCAAGATAAGTCTCTGCTAGTACAAGACAGGCAGATATAGACACACCCGTACGCATCAGTGTTTTCGTAGAACAGGGTTAAAGTCTGAAAACGAAGCACAGGACCAATTCTTGTTAACAAGAAATTACCAAGTAGACATACTGAAAAATTGTCATGACTCTAAACGCAAATTCTATGATAAATACCGACAAACTACTGACAATCTTGTATCAGGTTGCACGGTGCTAGCGCCCACTGAATAGAAAAACCGGCGTGATAGCATGGCCCAAAAACATGCAACTTTTACAGGAAGAAGAATATAAGAAACCGGTATAAACATCACCCAGGCACTTCTTACATAGATTGGGCTTATATAAATTTTATGGTATTTTGCGATACATACAGATAGAACATGCAATGCTAATCGACCAGCCATCGTGATCAAAAACGAAAAAAATGTTTTTTCTTATTGACATGTTCATCCATGCAGATTTTAATGTATCTTTGAAGCTTTTCAAAGAACTATCAAAATAGAAGGACGTTGAAATAGAAATCTAAAAATGTGGCATATGAGGGCATCAATACTTCTTCTTGTACGTGGAGCCGTCGGATAATTAGTAAAGGTCGAATAGACAAAATGAAAAGATTTCTGGTAGCTTATTTCTTAAATAAATATAAAAAAAATGTACCTACAAGTACAGGTGGCACATTATGAAGAGTTTGATCTATGAAAAATGCAAAATGTGTGTGATATGTTTTTGTTTGTGTTTTGATTATTCTTTTTACATAAATGATTTATAGAAATTTTATGAAAATACTTCTGACATTTAGATCTCTGGTTGTGGTACAATGAAATCCAAGGAAATAATAATAGTAATCATAATCATAATAATAATAGTTGATAATGTTGGGCGGGAGCCATAGTAGTAATACACATCAGCGTTTAGGAGCGGAATTAGTGCTCGGATTGTAAGATGTTTATATTTTAATTGATTGATGGGAGTCACATTTAGATAATTGGAAATACCTTCAGTTAGAGACAGTCTGAGTGTATGAGGATGTCCAACCTCAGGGTAACTGGCTGCCACATGTAAGGTTATTCACTGTTTTTATCAAAACTGTCATCATATCGCATAAGTTTGCCTTTGATGCAGTATAGTGTATACCCTTATCCAACTGGGTGTCATGTATATATATATATTTTTTTTAATCATTTCACCCCGAGCAAGGCAGAAACGCTACTGATGTGCAGGGGGTTACATAAATGTAAAAAGATTAATTAGAAAAGAGTGAGGAGTACAAACTAGTTAGAAAGGAACAATAGAAAGCTGAGAAAGCAGGTGCGATGACAGATACATAGGTGGAGAGAAAGGGAAGGTTATACAGGGGAGGAGAGAGAGCTAGAAGCCAATGGTTAGTAGATGAGTATTGACTTTGCATTTAAATTTCTGGAGGTTGTAGCCGTCAAGAAAGCAAGAATACGGGAATGAGTTCCACAGGCGGGAAGTACGAGAGAGGAAGCTGCAGGAGTAGAATTGTAGTCTGCATTTGGCTAACCTGACTGTGAATGGGTGGGACCCAGTTGCCAGTATGGTTGCACGGGTAAACACCTGTTGAGGAGGCATCAGTGACAAGCTCATCCGAGCAGAAGCCATGAAAGTATTTATAGAAGAGACAAAGGGAGGCCACATTTCGACGATGGGGAAGTGGTTGCAGTCGAGTCGCCAGGTCACTACCTATCACATTACAGACTCTCCTTTGGAGCTTGTCAAGAACACTGAGGAGAACGGCAGGGGAACCTGACCATAAATGGCAGAAGTAATCCATGCACGGACGGATGGTTGACTTGTATATATGCAGGATGGATTCAGGTAGAAAAAACATCCTGGATTGACATAGTGACCCAATCTTCTTAGCAGTAGATTTTGCTATGAATTCAATATAGTGGTTCCATTTGAGGTATGAAGACAGGGTAAGTCCGAGGAGGCGTAGTGTATTACTCTCAGGGAGAATCACTTGGTCCATGCTTATGGGAGGCAGAAGTGGTTACCTGTAATGGTTGACAGACAAGAGCTTGGTCTTAGAGGAATTGAAGTTGACAAGCCACTTCTTGCCCCAGTTCACCACAGAGTGTAGATCCCGCTTAAGGTCAGCAGCGAGATTATGTCTGTCCGCCACGACAGGTTTCTTACTGGAGCGGGAGTATATTGTAGTGTCATCTACGTAGATGCCTACTTGGGAATTGATCTCATCTGGGAGGTCGTTGATGAAAATAAGGAAGAGCGTCGGGTCCAGGATAGAGCCCTGTGGGACACCAGCATTCGTGCTATAGGACGAAGAGGCACGCCCATTCAGTAGGACCTTCATTTTGCGGTTATTTAAGAAAGATTGGATTAGGTCAAGCAGGCGACCGGTAATACCATAACCGCATAGTTTGCATAGGAGGCCAGAGTGCCAAACCCTGTCGAAAGCCTTGGAGATGTCCAGAGCAAGCGCGCGAGCCTCGTCAGACTCATCAAGGGTCTGTAGCATGTACTCCGTTACGGCTGTTAGCAAGTCGGCCGTGGACCTGTCTAAGCGGAATCCATATTGCCTGTCGGAGAACAGTTTGTGGGCGGTGAGATGATGAACTATTTCAGCATTTATTATAGCCTCGAATACTTTCCCGAATATCGGTAGAAAACTGATAGGGCGATAGATGGATGGTTCCGAGGGGTCACCACAATTCTTGAATACAGGAACGACTGAAGAGAATTTCCAGCATGCAGGAAAGCAGGAAGCAGAAAGGCAGTTGTTAAATAGTTCAGAGAGGACAGGGGAAAGTTCAGGAGCACACCTCTTAAGGACTATCACCGGGATTCCATCGTCTCCACACGCCTTATGGGGGTCGAGTTTTGAAATTACTCTGGATACTACTGTCGGGTAATATATACGTCGTGCAGTTTGGCCTCAGTTCTAATAAAGAAGTCGCGTGGGTGTACTCCGGACGAGTCGAATGTGGAGTTGGATGAGAATCTGTCGGCAAAGCACTCAGCTTTATCCGCAGATGACGTGAGAACCTCAAATCCATGGATTAAAGGAGGTATTGAGGATTTCCTATTGTTGAGCAATCGTTTACAAATCCTCCAATAGTCCTTGCAGCCGAACTTTCGGTCAGCTATGCGCTGTCGCATTCTCTCAGCAAACAACTGTTTGGCGTCATTTAGGGTTCTCTTGCACTCATTGCGAGCAGATGTGAACAGGCGCCTATTGTGATCAGTTGGCTGTCTCCGGAATAGACGGAAGTAATGGTTCCTGTGGGCAATGGCGGCTGAGCAGGCCGGGGAGAACCACGGAGAGGAATAAGGTTTTAAGCAATACTTCCTGGTGGGTATGAAGGCATCAATACCAGCTTTCACCCATGACGAGATCTCAGAGGCACAGTCATCAACTGATAGGTCAAACACTTTTCCCCAAGGGACGTCGCAGAGGAAATCGCGAAAGGCATCCCAGTCAGCTTTTTGGTAGAGGTAGGAGGTTCTATAAGTAGGGGGCTCCTGGGGGGAGTGAGATTGGAAAGAAATACTGAGAGAGACTACAGCGTGGTCGGAGTTGCCGAGAGGGCAAAGCTGCGAGACTTGACAGGCGTCAGGCCCAGAGGTGAAACATATATCTAGCAGTGAGGAATGACCCGAGGGAGCGCCGGATCAGTAACGGCGTTTTCAAGCCACTCAGAGTGATGGGCATTGAGGTCTCCAAATAAAAATATGTGTGAGAATGGGTGATAGGAAATAGCCTTATCTATGTCGTCAGCAATGCTATCTAGTAGGGAGCAGTCAGGAGAGGAGGGAGAACGGTAAAGAAAGAATAGGTAGCTAACCGAACTGAGAGACAGGCGGAGACATATTTATTGGTGGTCAGTAGATTCGAGTGAAGTCACCCTAGCTATGCGGAGGTGTTCGCTGACATAGACACCCAGCCCATGCATGTGGACAGTGGAATCCTTCTTTAAAAGGGAAAGATAACCAGGGATGAAGAGGTCAAAGGAGGGAATAGCTGAGTTGAGGTTAGTTTCGCAGAGCGCAAGGATGTCAGGGGACTTTTCATGCAGGAACGCTTCTACACTAGGAAAGTTAGTACGAATGCTTCGGATATTAGTGAAGGAGAGGTTAATGGGTTTAGGTGGCTGGATTTAACTGGTTTAGGGTAATTTCTGATTTGTTTAGTCATGATTCTGTTTGTTGAAAGGGACCTAGGGTAGAGGATACAGGCGGTCATCACCCACGATCTGTGCTGGGAGGGAAACTGGCTAGGGCTGAAACAAGGTGTGGCCTCGGGGTTGCCCACCGAAAGCGCTTGCAGGGACACCTATCCATGCGCGACATGGCACTACAAGAACCCCGATATTATACAACTGTTGATCAGAGCAGCCGTTCTTGACGCTACGCAAGATTTAGGGCTCCTAACTACCAGTCGGAAGCAGCAACCAGGAAACTGCCAACCCGGTACCCTCACAGTGATGAGCCGTTGCCACCAACCGGCTAGATCGCAGGAAACTCACGGAAGCACCAATACCAAGGTCTGAAGAGAGAGAAGAGAAGAGAAAACCGGAAATCAGATCCTAAACAGGAAACAAGGGGCGAGCCTCTACTCCAGTTCAATAGACGTGGGAGGAGTATTGACCGGGCGATAGGGTGACCTATCTACTCCTATTTGTGACCTATCTACTAGAGCTTTGTATATTTACATATAGAGCTTTGTATATTTGTACCCCAGCCACACTTTGTTTGTGTACACTCAATAATAATATCATTAATGCTAGTGATAACAAGAGCTGATAGTTTTTTATTCATTTCAAAATTTTCTATATTTGGAGATACATTATTCGAACATATTATGTCTGTTGTTGATAGTGCCACAGACATATTTTCAGCGATTCAATCTACAATTTTCTCAAGTATCTAATTTCAAGTGAATGTGAAGGCAGTTCTGCAATTGATACCTTAATATTTTATGTCTTATATATCTATAAACCCAGATGTGCGTTGAAGTGCAGTGGATATCGGCTTGGAACGGAAAATCGGAGAGCCGAGTTCGAGTTTGAGCTTCAGTTGAAGTCGTTGCATTCACTTCAGATTGGTAAATGTATTAATCTGTATTTTCTCCTTCCGGCTATGAGTTAAATATTAGAAAAGATTGGATTCTATAGCCTTGGTTGGCAACTAACCTACCACAGAATGTAATGGCAACCTGATGCGAGAGAAACTTCTGCCCAGGTTAAATAGTAGGACAGATTGAGTTGTATAACCTTGGTTGGCAATTAGTCTACTGCAGAAAGTAATGACAACCTACTGTGGAAGAATCTTCTGCCTAGTCAGTCATGTACTGAAACAGACATGATCTTCTAAGCGTGTATCACATATGGGAATTAACTGAGTCATCCATAACGAAGGCTATAGAATTGTTCAAACAAAACGTTATGTAAAATATCATTAAAACAAAAGTCTACATATTATACGCAGCAGGCAAGGTAACTAGAGAAGTAACAATTTATAAAAAGGAGAAATCGCTGCTAAAATTATGAATATATTCTTATTGTTCATCAAAATTAGCAGTCATCGTTTAAATTATTTTAAAGCTTCAATGTTTTCAAAACTAGACTTTTTATGGAAAAATGTGATTGAGAAATGTCGAATATGAATCCGTTATACTCTCCGCAATTTTCTTTCTCATTTTTATCCATTTCCAACATTTCCAACATTATTAATCACGTCTGATTTAGTTAATATAATTAGTAAATTGGGTGTGTTACGTTTGTTGGGAGAGGGAGAGTGGAAATGTTTACATCTGTAAAAACCTACGCCTACATCATCGTACTAAAAGGCTTCCACACACACACACTTTCTCTCGCTCTCTCACACACATATATATATAGTTATATATATGACAGAATAATGAAAAAGAAAAAATAGGAAGTCTAACCGTGCTGATGAGCTGTGATACAGCGAAACAGATCTGTCTGCGGATGACTATCTATCTATCTATCTATCTATCTATCTATCTATATCCGTAGACAGATCTGTTTCGCTGTATCACTGCTCATCAGTTAGTCTCCGATTGCTTTTAACTCAGGATTGAAACCCGACCGAATTATATATATATATATATATATATATATATATATATATGTGTGTGTGTGTGTGTGTGTGTGTGTGTGTGTGTGTGTGTTCAAGAATATATGAGTCTATTTGATAAAAATTGTTAATAATTTAATCCATCCTGTTTATTATTGTAGAAACATATGTGAACTATGGAGTACGTATCTGCACACGTACAAGCAAATGACCTTTTATATAATCAGCCAACGCTAATCAATCGTACAAATATATGCGTGAATAAACATTGAGAAGTTTAATTGAATTCTAAACAAATTACATCATATAAAAATGTATTATTTCAAATATCATACATGAACACATCCAGTGTCGAATTAAAAATGATGTTTCTTGTTTCTTTGTATCCTTTTCTGCTTATATTAATATGCCTGAGTTTCAGTTTATATAAATTTTAGTTCAGGATAACTGACATAGATTACCGAGAACCTTATTTAATTATGTTTGTTTTCTAGTAGTCAGTTTAACGAATAGAGAAGATGTTAATATGTCTTCTAAGCCTACCGGCAAGTAAACTTCAATAAAATGAATTAAGTTAGAAAATGATATGAATTAGGCCGAGAAATATAGGAAAGAAAGTGCAATTTAACAAATTTTAAACTAAAAATAGATTCATTTTTTAATTGGTATCATCCCAAGCAAGGCAATAATGCCACTAAAAAGCAAATGATTGCAGGGTACGGAGGATTTAGTGACAGGTACATTGTGAGCAGAACGAGAAAGAAGAAATCAGGTGGATAGTAGATATCGATTGATTTTAAGTTTATATATTTTCACAGATTAAAGTCAACTGGAAAGCACGGAGCCGGAAAAAGAGTTCTACATGCAAGAAAAACATAATTTACGGTTGCATCTAGTCATACCAACAGTAAAATAATGAGATTTTGACGCAAGTATTGCGCTTAAGTTCATGAAGACTAGGTAATAAAACGAAGAGTTCATCCGAATAATGAAAAATAAAACACACAAGGGGCCACCTTATGGCGTTAAGGAAGTGATTGAAGCCGATTTGCTAGATTAGAACCAATATAATTATAATTGCTGATTCATCTTTTTGTTTCATCAAAGAGCATAGGGTAAATAACAGGAGAACCGGATTATATATGGAAGCAATATTATAAGCATGGAAGAATAGTACATTTATATACATGTAAGATAGATTCTGGTGAAAAATGTCTTGCAAGACACAGTAAACCCACTTTCTGAGAAGATGATTTAACAATGGCGTGAATATAGTCTTTCGACTGTATATAAGCTGAAACATTAGCCCGAGAAGGCACAACTCGTCCCTTTTCTGAAGGTTCACTGATGGAAAGCAGAAAGTGGTCGTTCAAATGACTGATGCAGAGAATTCTAATTTTTGAAAAGTAACAATTGACACGCAGGTTGAGAAATTTGTCCTACTCAACAGAGAAAGTAAAGAAAATGACTAAAAATTATAATTTGTGTGTCGTAGAAAAGCAAAGTTTTATGAGATAAGGAAAATTAATAAAATCTAACTAATCCTCTGAAAGACTGAATACAGATTTCAAGGGAACTCTTTCTTCAAATCGAGGAGGAAACATATTTATTAACTATAATTGATAGATATACTCGTTTCCCTTTTGCATTTGCGTAAAATAACAACGACAACTATATTGGCTTGATCAAGTAAATTATTTCTCATATTTGGTATGCCAACTGATATACATTCTGATAGAAAACTTAGTTTGATGTCAGAAGAGGTAAGATATTATCAAAAGAAAGGAATAACTACTAGAAGCGCTAGTGCGTACAACCCCCGGACAAACGGTCAAGTGGAGAGACTGATTGGAACTCTGCTGAGGACGATCAACTTAACCTTGACCAGTGCATCCATGGGAAACCGTTTTATGTGACGTTCACCTCTCGATTAGTTCCTTACTGTGTATAGCCACATGAACGGATGTTTTCTTATCCAAGAAAACTATAACCCCGGGAAATCTATACCTTCCTGGCTGACGATTGCTAGGAAAGTGTTCAGACCAACAAATACAAACCTACTGTACGAGGATTTGAGGTTATCCAGACAAGTCCTGATTACGCTCTTGTTATGTTATCAAATGGAAAAGAAAGCACAGTTACTCTAAGTTACGTGGGTACGGATGATGAGGGATCGACTGTCTCCGAACCTGAAGCCGTTACAATAGTCTCAAACAGCCCTGTACCAGATTTAGATGAAAATAACATGTCAAAATAAAAAGGTATTTTACCCCAAACAATATCTAGTGATTCAACCGAAGTGACTTAATCAGGAACTTGTAAATCCTCTATTCCAAACACTTAAAAAATGTTCCCGCCAAATGCTGTTATGCGTTCTAGGCGTATCATTAAAAAACCTAAACAACTCGGTATCGAACTCCAAAAAAAAAAATGAAAAAATAATTTGATTATTTTTCAAACTGCATCCCTTTTCCCTAATCAATTTTTTATTGTAAAAAAAAAACTGAAAAGAACAAGCAGTAATTGGGGAAGAATTCTTGTGTAAACCTCTACGATATAAATATCATTTGATGCTACTATAGGCTAAAACATTCCTGATATTAAAGACAAAACAAATAGAAAAATAGTAGTGAATACTTCTAGCTAATTATAACTTAGCTAATTTTAGCTTACGACAAACCCATGAGATCACAAAATATGTCCAGTTCAAAATTCCATGAAGAATACATAAACCTAGAGAAAGTTGGGGAACACAACCAGCAAAACGGTTCAGTACGTAATACTAATAATAATCATAATATTTTCTATTCTTAACGGTAAAATGCGTGTGACCTGTGACCACATGACTTTGTGTGGTTGATTTAGTGGTGGAATGTATTACTGACATATCTTTTAATGAATATAATCACATACTTATGTCAGGCTTAGTATCAGCTATAGATAGCTAAATATTAAGTGGTCTTCACATGTTCACATAAATATAATAATATTGTAACTGCTTTATTAATCGACTTTTGTTATCCTCATAAATAGAGAAGAGGAAAAGAAATAGACAATTTTTAATATGACTGACATTTAATAAGATATATACATTGACATGTTTACAATGACAAGAAAACGTTTATTTTCAAATTTTATTAGACATTGTTAGTTAATTCGAAATTGCAATCAGTAAGCAAAGAAATGGTAAATTAGTTTGACATTATGTAACTTGTAATTACAAAAATTTACCAGAAAGGAAATCACTGTCTGGGCCAAGTCGGTCAAGGCAATCAGTGATTCGTAAAATGAATCAAGAAATACAGAGTGCAATAGATAAATTGTCGTCTAAATGACGCAAAAATGAAAATGACAGTGACATCTCATCATAACAGATATATTTAGCAAAATTACAAATAATCAAGAAGGCTGCAGTGTGGGGAGTTAGATGGCTAAATGTAACGAGTTATGTGGTCGAAGAAATTGTCTGGCAGCAATGACTGAGTTATCCTGCTTGTGTGGCATGGTGCAGAGTCATGTTAACAAGCATAAGTTCTTCCACCAGCCACTCTCTTAATCCTGGGCATCCCTAACTCCTCAGGTTACTTGATGTAGGCCTCTGTGTTGAGTCTGAGGCCAGATGGCAAGATGAATGAAGAATCACTAGAGCTCACGCCAAAAACATTCGTAATCACCATTAAACTCTTTCCAAATCCTCTGCACTGTCCTCCGATTGACACCTAAACACTTTGACATGTTCGCAATGGATCTTCCAAAAACTACAAAATGCTATTTCCAAATTTCTGGAGTATTAAATTGATTCAGTTTACTCTTTTTCTCACAGACGGTGCCTACCTCACACTGCAATACTGCGCAGTAAACAAAATCAAAACTAAACATCACGCATGTGCCAAATTGAAAATTTAAAATGGTGAGAATTTAAAAATCGCACGCTGTAAAACAATTGCTCATTGAAAAACCAGAGGTATGATATATAAAGTTATATAGTGTTAAAAACAGAAAAAATATGATTACATTATCTTCATCAAATTGATTTTAACTAATCATTACTTAAGTGCTTTTTGGTTTACAATTATGTTTACCCTGTACAAGACCAAAAAGCCACATGAAGTATCTTCTAACAGAATAAGCGCACTGTCTATCCGTATATGTGGAGAAGATAATGGCTAACAATAGATCTGAACAGATTAAGGTTGTAGTGATCGGAAAAGCTTCATCTTGTGTATTATTCCACAAAGCAGCGGGTCCTGAGAAGATGTGGTTCTCACCAATGGAATATAAAGTGAATGAAGGTGGTTGCTACAATGTACGTAGCATTGAGTGTCTTAGCCATGAAGGTTAAAACTAGCGATGATTCGTCTAAGCAATTTACAATGAAATAGCGATAGAACTTGCGACGTTTCTACGGTGAGATTGGGTTTGCAGGGTAGAAAATAATTTATTAGCCACAAGTACATAAGGAGGCTTTTAAACTCTATCGAGACTGGAAAGTGAACACTGGCAGCTCTTGCCCGTATATGTTATCAGTACACCATTTTCGGTCTGATATGGCTCTTGCAAAGTTAAATTATAGCAGAGGTGTCAAGTACAGGGAACCAAATATTTTACTATTACCTTTATCGATGGATCTTATGTATGACTTCCACTTGAGGTTTGGATTCAGTTTGTTTAATAGGTGCTTAAAATACATAAAATCCCGTTTATCATGATTGGTGATAGTTCTAGGCAAGATTGTTGATTATGCAATGCCACTGGTTTGATTTTTGAGGCATTGAATGCGACTAGGCAGTTGTCCCCACTGAGCTATTATAGCTAAGTTAGAGAAAATATTAGCTGCTAATATCTGCTCATCTAGAATTGTGTAACAAGTAAAAGTAACAGAACGATTAAATAATTTTCTAGTGTTTTCCTGTCACTATTTAGTGGTGTAGGATGAGGGTTACGCCCTGTCATTACCTAAGGTAAATAATGGAAGGAATTACATGCTTTGCTAATCTCGCACCAACAACATGAAAACATCAATGGAGACAGCCACTTCTCATCCTTTAGAAACCATTTCCCAAGCGCTGTCCCCATTAAATGTCTAAACATGATCTAATAACTATTACGGTATACAAAATCATACTTCCCTGGTAAAGAACTCCTGTCGGGTAAGGATAATGATCACTCAGTTGTGTTTCTGTCTTCTTGCAAAATGCAGCCCAGTTGTGTCTTTGTCCGAGGAGAGATACGCTTCTGAGAAAAATAAAAACTGTGAGGTATCCTACCAAACGCTGAATCACTCCGTTAAATTATACGGGTGGATCCGTGGTCGCCATTGAAACCAGCGCAACTAACAGTTGCGAGGGCAGGGCTTTTTTTGCTTACACTTTTGGGTTCTCCACAAAAAAAGTTGACCTTGTCTTGCAACATATCTCAGTAGGAAAGACGAGGTAAATATCTATACAAAACATATATATTTGGGTGAAACCCCAATACCAGAAAGTTTCAAATTTTATCAGGAGTAAAAAAAGGGGAAATGCGACACAAAGAAAAAAAACGTAAAAAATTAAAAAAAAATAGAAGTGAAAAATATTTTTGGTAAAAATTTAGGCGGGAAAATTATACAAATGGAAATTTAAATGTTTGAATCGTTTATTCACAATTTCATTCGAATACAAAATCATGAATTCATTATCTTACCCAAGCAACGGAGTAAACAAAAGAAGATTATTATTCGATGTAATTATATCTAAATAATTACATTACAATATAAAAAGCGAAAAATTAATTCTAAATGCATAATTCACGTACGAAAGCTGTTTAATCTAGCTGCCTGTGAAAAAACAAAAACGAAAAGAAAAAAACAGAAAATATAAATGAAAAATCTTTCTTGAAGCATATATCGTATTTTTAATTTCAAGCTAATAGATTAAATTTAGTATTTTTAATTAGAGAATTATTTACTGTATTAAGAAAAATATTTAAAACTAATTTACAATAATTAGAAAGTTCTTTTTCTAATATGAATTTTTAGTTGACTTTCATCGCAATGTAATTCTTTTTATTAATACTCTTTCAAAAATAAGATATACTTTTCTGAAACTATATTTTAAGAAGATTAACTAATTATTAAGTAGAACTAATCTGAATGAAACTAACATTATTTAAGTTAAGTTTAAAATATCGTACAAATGCATTTTCTAAGCTATTTTGCGGCTATTTTGACGTGTTGACAGCTTGATGTCTAACGTCATTCTTCAGAGATTAATCATAAAACAATTTAAAAAAATAGTCTTTCTCTTTAATTCTTAAGAACTCATTAATCTTTGGAATTTAGGAAAATATTTTCTATAATCTAATTTTTTATTAAATATTAGAAATGTTATCTTTACATTGACTATAATTATCGCTTTTATTTTCAAATAAGATGGTGTGTGCTCGTGAGTACGTACAAAACAGGTACGTTTATACACATACAAAAAATTCTAAATTCTTTTCAAAATATTTATATTTAATGATTTGCATCAGACTTTTCCATTTATGATGAGTAAATATGGTTTTCACTTACGAATACTATCATCTAAAAGGCTGAAATTAATACAGAATTTTAAAAGATTTAAAACTTAATCATTTTTTGTAATTAAAATTCCGAAAATGAAAATAATTCTTGTAGAAATTCATTAGTTTTTTTCTTAAGATATAATGTCCATATTATATCTTAGCTACAAAAATAGTTAAATAATAACATAGCTTTATTGAATGTTTATATTTTATGATTCAGAACATATTTATTTGGTAAATTGCGTTTGTTTAGTAAAAATAAATTTATGTTTTCAATTCCCCAAAGAGTTCTACTTTTAACTAATATAAATAGGAAGAGGCTGAAATTTTAATTTTTTCAAATTTCATAAAATTAAGTAGGTGCGGCTAACAGATGTGACAAAGTATTTTACCAATTTTTCTGAAGTAAATAATGAAAAATTAATTTAATTCACTTGTGAATAAGTCGTAAAAGTATTATTAAAATCTGACAATTATTTGATTGGTTTCAATAATTTCCCAAACAATATGTTTTAAATCCCCCCACAAAAAAAAACTAAAAATCTTTATACTAATTTTTAAACTACCCACTACTTTTAACACAAATTTAGAACCTGCTCGAAAGGATTAAAAGATTTAATAAAATAATAAAAATTATGATGGTTTTTCCGCTAAATAACAGCAAACATTTTGACCATAAAACTTTCTTTCATCGTGTTTGTGAGCCTTTTTCCTCATAGTATGTTATTTTTAGAACATTTTGGAGGTTTCTAATTAAATCTTTTCTCACTCTATGCTCTTCGCATATACAAGCAGATGTGACATCATGTGTAATCATCATTTAAGAATTCTGTACAACATCCCAAAGTGATATACTAATAGGAATCAAAGCTCCCAATTTCCCTCTTGAGAATAGTGTAAAGATGATGATAGAGATATACGGTTGGTAGTGGTATTCATTATTGGGATAAGAGTGATCTTAAAAAAATCAACAGCTTCTATTAATTATTCGAAAAAATAGGACTCAAGATAAAACATTCCAAAACAGAAACTATGAGCTAGAATATTTTAATCACATCACTTCATGCAAGGCAGCAAAGCAACTAAAACACAAGGGATCTTTAGTAAGTGTAAAAGAATTAGAAAGAGAAATATTATTAAGGAGTGAAAAAATAAAAGAGTAATCAAGAAGACAGTTGACAACGATTGACATTGTATTTATATTTTTGAAGATCAAAGTTGTCTAGAGAGTATGAAACCGGAAGAAATTTTAACACAAGAGAAGTGTGGGTAAATAGACTGTTAACATAAAACCTACGGTAATACTTAGATAATTTAACGATGATCGGATGAAACCTTACTGCGCTTGAATTTATAAAGTTTAGGTACTATATAGAAGTGTTCAGCCAAAGAATTAGTAAAAAAAGTATTTATAGAAGAGGCAAAGCGAAGCTACGCTACTGCGGTGGGAAAGTGACTAAGAAATGTCGCCAGGTCAGAACGAATAATAATGCTGATTTTTCTTTGGATTGTATCAAGAATCTCAAGACATATAGCAAGATCACTGGACCATATGTGGTAGCAATATTCAAAGCATGGACAAATTGTATACTTATAAATAGGTTCAGGAAAGAAAAAATTGTCTAACATGACACAGTGAACAAACCTTTTTTAGCAGGAGACCTAGAATATTATCAACCAAAAATTTAAGCTTGAGAAGGGACAACGAGTCACTCACGAGGTTAGAAGATTGGAGGAAGGAAGGATTCTGTCATTTGAAATGGAAGCAGTGCTTGTTCCATCATAAAAATACAAGATGAATGACTAACAAATGCTAAATATACAACATACCTCGGTTTCTGGAGCAGTTCTAAAATATAGTATAGGGATAAAAAAAACATAGACTAGGAGTAGATTTACAGAATACCGTAAACACAGTCAAAATTTTAAAATAAATCTTAAGTTGTCCTATATTTCTGAGATGAGGTAGTATTTGCACTATTTACATTATTCGAACTATTGTTCTTATCTTGGTTGCCATTTGTTTCGTTTCGGCCGTTGTACGCTCCAGCCTTCTTCAGGTATTAGGAATTTCGAACCGAACCCTTTATCACGGAGTATATCATTCTTATTCCTTGTGCGAATCTTCTTTTGTATTCATGAGTTATTTTCCTCTAATCCGACTCTCTAATTTACTTGTGCACCACTGCTGTAACTTGGTATTGAAGTTACAACTTTTTGGGTCAAGTCACTGGAACTAACCAACGTCTATATCCACTGGGTCTTGTGCCATTCGCACAAGGAATGATCGTTATAAAGGGTTCGGTTCGAAATTCCTAATACCGGAAGAAGTTCAGTACGTACCACAACCGAAATGTCGTACAAATAGCAAACAAGATGAGGACAATAGTCCGGATAATGTAAATAGTGTAAATCTTAAGTTATTTTTTACAAAGTCTCATCAGATCTAGACTTTATATGGATGTCATTCATGACACAAACCCGTACGGAAATATTGGAACTGTCAACTGTATACAACCGCTTTCTCACATCAATAATTACAATTTTTTTGAGTGAATGAAACTTCTATGTCTGAGTGCGGACCATCCATCTTTGAACCTAGTTTATTAGCACTACAGAATCACAAAGAAATGTGTACTAAATAATGTGTACTAAATAATAGAAACCACATCACTTGAAGGATAGCACCTGTAACTTGAAGAAAAATAATAAAATGAATGTAACGTTGTACACAGTTTCAAAGAAATGATTATGAACAAGTCCATATCAGGTGTGAAAAAAGTGGTATCAACTAATGAAATCGAGAAATCTGTTTTCCTGAAAAAAAAATACAGAGAGAGTCTATATTTTTAAAATCATTTCACCCTAAGCAAGGCAATGAAACTACTAAGACGCAAGTAGTTACCGAGTGTGAGTGAATATGAGAAGAATAGTATTAAGGAGAGAGAAAAATTTTTAAAAAAACAGAAATTGAGAAGTTAAGGCAACGATTGACATTTCATTTATATTTTTGAAGTTCAAAGTTGACAGGGCAGCAAGAAGCAAGTACCAGAGAAGTATGTGTTAGTATAGTATTTACGGTTACATCTAACCATTTCAATTGTAAAATGATAAGTCTGTGCCATTAATCTAGTAATTTCAGTTAATTGCCGTATCTGATACATGCCTGGGTGATCATGTCCCAAAAGATTAAGCAGAATATTTTTGATGCCATAGATTGCCACTACTTTCTGCAGGCCAACCAAGATGATAGAATCAAATCTGACCTGCTATTCAATCCATAGCAAGAAGAAAAATAGATGGATTAATAACTTTCCCAAGAGTATTCGTGCGTAAATGAATGAAATGAATTCGACTGAAATTCGAACTCGCCTCGCAGATTTCTCATTCGAAGCCGATATTCATTACACCAAAACGCACATCTAATCTAGTACTTTCAAATTAATTTCATAAATTAGCGTGGAACTCTTTAAAGAACAGGCACAGGTAATCTCTGATACAGTAATTGAAAATAGGAAAATAACTGAAACCAACAAAAAAATAACTGAAACTAATAGGAAAATAACTGAAACCAAGCTATCAATAATATAGCAGGAATCTTATCATGAAATTGCTATTATTACTATTACCATTCCATACTGATTGCGCAGAAAAAATAAATTAAAAGACAAGTCAGAGATGACATTTGCTGTAATTAAGAAAAGAAAACAAAGAAAAGAAAAAGAAAGAGAAGTGATACTGTTCGCATGTGCGTAACATCTGCCTAAATGAAATATAAAACAATTTTAAATTTGAATCTTTTTTTATTTCTTCTTACTACATATTGATGATTCTTATTGTAGGAAATTCTTAATGTCGTTCGTTAGCTGAAATATATAATTGTGCAATAAGTATATTCCCATGAGTATTTGTAGTTCTGAAGCTCGCAACTAGCTAATTCATTCATTAACTTAGAAATTATGCTATTTACATTATTCGGACTATTGTCCTCATCTTCGTTGCCATTTTTACGGCAACGAAGATGAGGATAATAGTCCGAATAATGTAAATTTTGCAAATACTACCGCATCTCATAAATATAGGCAAATTACAAATTATGATTCATCAGAAAATTAAAATAAAAAAACTGCAGTTTTCACGCATGCAACTGGTATGAGATTAATCATCAAAATTAGCAAAGTTAAATATCTTGGTATATTATTCAGATATATGCATTATTTATAATTATATAGAACACATTATGTTGGCTGTGTGCTTGTATTTGTTTATGAGTGCTCTAAATCTCTGTACTTATCGAGAGAATGAATTTAAAATTTGAACGAACACTCAATCTGAAAGCTGTTTTTACGAAGCGCTCATTTTAATTGCTTGAAAACCAGTGCAAAATATACAAGAAGATAAAATGTCAGAATGTTAAAAAAATGTTTGAAAGACAGAATAAAAACAAATTAAAAGCTCGTCAAGAAAGACATTAAACTTTTCCAGGCCTTTCATGCATTTTGTCATGTTATTAATTGAAATTACAGGCCAGAATCAAACGAAACAACTATGTTATTATTGTTCCTATCTCAAGCTGCTTCCTTGCATCCTCTGTTACATACATTATAATTAAGAGCCGACATCATTATCTGATTTTCTAGACTCGCATGTACAAAATATATAATACACCTACACTAACATTCTGTTTGATATCCGTTGATATCGCTATTAAAAACGCACACACACGCATATATAGTATATATGAATATAAATGTATGCATATTCGCTTTACTCATCCGCTTTTACTTGCTAGTTTTAATTGTGTAAGTTTTAGTTTAGTATCTGGAGGGTGTAGATTAAGCACGAATCAATAGTTATTATTATATTTTGATTGGTGAAGGTTTTATTCAATTCAGATATGTTCCTTTTGAAATTCAATGCTTTTTGTCCTGTTTTCTCTTCCTTATTTGTTTAATCGTTTTTCATTGTTAAATTCATTATTGTTATTTTTTCTTTTTAAAACAACTTTCCATCTTTCAAATTTTCAGTGTCTCTTTTCTTGGTGTTTGCTTTTTACTATTTCTTTATTCTTAACTGCTTGTGTGTTACACTTACTATTTCCCTTCCTTCTCTTTTCCTATTTTGTCTTTCCTATTTTGTCTTTTTTTCTCTATTTGTCTGTCTCTCTTCCTGTATGTCTGTCAGTGTTTGTCTTTTTGTCATTCTTCTCTCTGCGTCTCTACTTTCCTCTCTGTCTTTCTTCTTTCATTTCCCCTTGAAGCCTCCCAAGAGGGCGATAACGAACTAATTCTCGAATGTAATATACACTATACAGTGCGTTACTCTTGTGGTTTTGCGAGAGTAATAATGTCAATTAGTAAATATTCTCTTTCTGTAAATTTATTTTTAACTTTATCACTTGATACTCACGATTCGTATATTCTTTTCCTTTCTAAATTCGTTCTTTTTCTGGGATTTTCTTTACACTTTAATATCGCTTCTGTTACTTTTTCCTGTGCGTTTTCGCTTTATCGTAAATGAAAATTTAACCCCACTTTACGCAAAATGTCTTTATTCATATGTCTACATTTCGCATAGAAAAACAGTTATTTACCATCACGAAAATATTGCGGAAACTTTGAAAAAAATCATTCTCTTTTGAAAATTTTTAGGCATTTTTCTTTATTTCTTTTGTATGTGAATTATGTGTTTGGAATTGAGTTTTCATTTTTTATATTGTAATGCAATTATTTAGATATAATTATATCCAATAATAATCTTCTTTTGTTTACTCAGTTGCCTGGATGAGATAATGCATTCATGACTTTGTATTCGAATGGAATTGTGAATAAACGATTCTGACATTTAAGTTTCCATTTGTATCAGTTTCCCGCCTAAATTTTCTATGAGGAATTATTTCCACTTTTAATTTCTTTGATTTTTTACGCCTTTTCTTTTCTGAAAAACGGAATTCCATTTAATGTCCTTACTTCTATTATTCTTTTTGCAGCTATTTATTAAAATGGTTTTCAATTATTCATTTAAGATATTTGTCTTTATTTACATCTTCAAGCTTACTGCTTTTAATTCTGAATCATGGAAAAAAATTATGTTCACAATAAGAATCAGCAAATTGATTAAATTATATCATGTTTCTTCGTAATATTTGCCGTATTAAAATTCGTATTTGGAAAATTTTTAATCAATAAATTTATACATATACACTCTTTTCCAAACCGTCAATTCAACCCATCTAATTTTTTATTCTGTTCAATTGTTTTAATATATATATATATATATATATATATATATATATATATATATATATATATATATATATGCACTGTAGCTCACTTGTATTACATTGAAACAACATAGGACACAATTTTGAATTATTTAATGCTAGTTTAATTACAAAAGAACAAAACCTTTTAACGAGGAAGTACTTTGAAATAATATTAATAGCATTACTACTAACTAAAAACACACGATTAAAATCTTACGTTACTTCTGCATCTTTCTACAAATTTATAATCTATTAATCCAAAATATGTTTATCAATAGATAAGATTAGATATAATTAAAATTTATAGATAGTTCCATATATTCATAACTTTATATTGTTTTCTCTATATGTACTACATTCTAATTTACTTCCTAATTAATCTATTATAATTATGTTTTATCATGATTTTTATTTTTTCTAATTATTATTTGTATTATTATTATTCCATTTGAATATATAATTATATATTACTGTATTGTTTATTGCTTAATTGTAATATTGCAATGATATAATATGGTATTTTATATATTACTATTATAATTTTATATGTACGTCTAATATTTCTATATATCAGTTAATTATAATATTGTCATAATGTTGAATAAATTTTTAGTATTTTAATACATATTTCACTGAAAGATTCTAACCATTAAAAAACTATTTTCAAAAATTTATTTATTTATTTTTAAAACGTTCGGTAGAAATTTCAAGAAAAATGTATTTCGTTTTGTCATTTACACACACACTACATTTATCGATTTATAAACACACACATTCCGACATGATTTTCTCATTTTATTTGAAAGAAGAAAATCATCCATCGCTTGATATTTGTCCGCATTTTTTCACTAGAATTCTGAATGGAAATGTATTTCGTTTTGTCATCCGCACACCACACATACTAACGTCACCGATATATAAACACACTTAATTCGTCTATAGTTTAAATACGCCTGACACATACATTATTTTTTCATACATACACTTACATTCAAAATAAACATTTATGGCTTTTTATTACACATGGAACACACATATAAACAGACATATTTTTCTCTCTACGTTTTAAAATATTCATCCATTGCTTTATTATCTGAACAATAAAATAAAAGCTCAATCAACATAGATTTTTATAAAAATACTTACAAAAATATAAATTCATTTGTCTTTAGAAAATTTCTGAAGAAGCTTGTTAAAATGAAACATGTTAAACACTTTTTCCTACTTGTTCTATTCATTTTGCCGGATTTCGATCCATATATTCAACTCACTATATATATATATATATATATATATATATATATATATATATATGTAGCGGAAATTAACTAAACTTGGTTATAAACAACCGACAATTTGAAATGATTTGTTTGAACATACTCATATTTAGGTAGATATTCTGTTTTTAATTAAACAGTATTATATATTTTTATCTACTGGCCTGATTATTTACGATAAATTTATATTACGAAAATGTGTGTATATTCGGCAGGATTCGAACCTACGACCCCTATCCACATAGGAGAAGCTACCGTTTGATCTGGCAACGTCTTAGATCTCTCGACCCCGAATGACCTCCAGTCGAAACGAAGCTTTCATCAAGCCTATATAACACAATTTTCGATTCATCGCAACAACCATATCTGCTCTGAAATGTATCGTAATGTCAACAAATGTAAACATATTACGGAAATTAACGAAGGTTAACAAAACTTGGTTATAAATAACCGACAATTTGAAATGATTTGTTTGAACATCATATTTAAGTAGATATTTTTGTTTCTAATTAAACAGTATAATATATTTATATCTACTGGCCTGATTATTCGTTAATAATTATTCTCTCTCTCTCTCTCTCTCTCTCTCTCTCTCTCTCTCTCTCTTACATAGCTACAACGCATAAATTTTAAATTTTAAAATAACTAGAGAGCGCATCGCGCGTGTTTTTTAAAGTCACCATTGCGACGGAATGCAGATTTTACCGCAGTTACAATAAGTCCGTCTTTGTAATTTACACCTGAAGATCATTTTGAAAAAAAATCAATAGTGATTGGATTAACGAAAACTACCGTGTTTTCTTTGATGAATATTATGTTAACATAAGAAACGGATTAGACGATTGGAAATGATGCGTATACAAATAGATCCAATATGTCTATATTATACAATGAAACTTTCACTGAAGATACTCTGCATATATATATTGAAGTAAGGTTTTTACTGACAACGTTATTTGGCATTCTTATGTCAGGCGTTTTCAGATCGGAATAAAAGGCAAAACTGTGTGAAAAGTGCGTTGCATTATTTCGGAAAGTCGCAATAATTTACCATATCTCCAACGACTGGAAAATGTCTTTCATATTTTTTCGTTTTGACGCCGTTACTGTTTGTGGCATTTTAAATTAGTATACTACAACTAAGGGTTTCCTTTTTCTATCAGCTCGGATGCCGCTTTGTGCAACTATTGTATTATGTATGAGTTCGGTTTGAGATTTATCGTCGACAATTTCAAGGGCATTTCTTCTAAATGAATCCTTTTCTTCTCTGAGTAAACTGGCAGGTACTAGGTCGAAATTATGGTCAGTTTTGTTACGGGGAACTGCCAGTACATTTAATGTATAGTACCACGAAGTTCATATAGTCTTTTTGAAGATTTCTAGAGGTTTCTCCATTGTTATCCAATAATGTATATTCCTCTTTGTAAGCTCTAAACAAAACCAGAAAAAAAACCGTCATTTGACAAATGAAACCAGTACCTGGAATTTCTGAGGGACATTCCGATCAAATCTGACATGATCTGCGATATGATATATACTAAGAATTGGCATTTTCTTTTGCTTTTCTGTTGTTACTGTTTTCCCTTTTATTGTTAATGTTAATTATTCATAACATCTAGATTATTTTTCTTATTTTACACTATAACACACGTTCGTGGTTCCCACCTAAAAATCGAAGATATTTCTGCCCAGCCATGGTCGAATTTAAAGTATCATTTTTAGTTTCTATTTTAAAGTTAAATTTAAATCTGAAAGTTACGGTACTGCGATCAATTAAATTTGTTTATGACGGCCATTACATTAACCGTGATAATTTTGTCAGCTTTTAATAAATAAATGTCGGTTTTTGCATTTCAGATTGAACATCTTCAATATCAATTTCTCCTTTTGTTTCCGAAACATTATATTCATAATTATCATTTGTGATTTTCACATTTCTAACAGTAGATTCGCTATCTTTGTTTCACGTACTTTTAAGAGACTTTAAATTCAACCACCGCTCGTGTAACTGGGACATTTTACCTTGTCGATAAACTTAAAAGTTTCATCGTACAAGCTTTTAATTTACTCTACTGGGCTTTTTGACATTGGTGCATCCATTTTGATTAACCTTAAACTCTCTGTATACAATTATGTGAGTTCCGTTAGTATTTCCACCAACACCTCTAAAATAACCATACATTGACGGATCGGAACTAAATTTTAGGGATAAATACAAGTAGTTAAGTAGGTACAAAGTGTAATTGGTTTTATTAGAGTGCATAGCTTAGTACAATGAATTTAGATTTAAAAAAATAAAGCTTTATTAATTCAACATCAAAATACTCCCAACATTTTAAAAACAATTTCATGGTAAAAATAACAATTATTTATTTAATAAAAATGCGATATTGTTTATGTATAACTTTTCTTTAGTTTTTATAGAAAATAATGTAGTTTTCAGTTTACTCTGCTTTTGCGAGAACGATACAAAGATCACAAGACAAAACGCTTAAACATTTGGAATTTGACTCTAGAAAGAAATGTTTACGGATGGCCACTTGTACGTTGTATGCTCAAAAGTAAAAAATTCTAAGAATTTATTCTTTGCTGTTAAAAAATCTTTAAATATTTTGTTTTCCATGAAGTCTTATAAAATTAAATTAAATTAAAGAAACTATTAAACTGCAAAGTAGGGTGTTTGACAAATGATTTTAGAAACAATTCAACTAATTCAAATGTCATCTATTGGTTTTAGAAATCGAAAGCAATAGAGAGTTTCTAAATCTCGAGAAAAATGTTAGCGATAACTTCAACAATGCCAAATACTTTAAGGATTTCAATACGCTGAAGCGTGTTGCAAAAATTTCTAGTCTCATAAGTTTCCCAGTCTCTTCTGTCTGATATGTCTCTTATATTGTCAAAAATGTACTATTGTCTTGTCCATTCAAATCGAATAGATGGAAACTTTTCTTTATTTTCTAAAGAGTCTTGCGTATATCTAACACATGTTAGAAGATGTTATTCAGTTCCATCGTTAATTGGTTCAGTCAGTGCCCGTAAGCTATAATTTGTACGTTCTAAGGGAAGAAAATCTGCTCTTTATTTTGTTTAATATCTAAATGTATGTCTTGCTTAGACAGTGTCGGCTCAACAACAGATATACTCAATCCTCAAACACATGAGGCAATAAATTTTGATCAATACTTGCAGATGCCGTGGTTGAGTGGTTAGCATGTTCTATTTCCGACCAGGAGACTTGGTTACAAATTCGATTTGAGTTAATTTTTCAGGAAAGTTACTCCTTGATATTATCGGCTTGGGGATGCGATAACAGCACATTTGGAAAGTGTTGGAAAATTATACAGCGAATGGAATTTGGTAGATGGGACTGTTTGTTGATCGTTTTGCTTGCACAACTCTACAGGTTAACGTGACAGAGGGGTTGAATGTTTAAACTTTTATTCACGTTTAAACCAGGAACTCTTAATCTCGATTAACATGTATAAACCATAGATTTATACTAAAATACAGTGAGTGGGGGAAAAAAACAAACAAAAACAAAAACACAAAAGTAACGGAACAGGCGTCTGCACAAGGATTTAGTTTAAAATTTTAGCAGATAAGTATATTTAGAAAAAAGCAGCATTTATTATTATTATTATTATTATTATTATTATTATTATTACTATTTGATTTATGTTGTATTCGTATCTCCTTCTGAGTCGCACACAGAAACCTCAAGTTAGAAATTGTATAATGACACTTCCTTTTGATCATTTTTTAAAGGAAAAAAACAAAAACAAAACAAAACAAACAACTAAAGTTACATACATTTTACAAAGATAAAGTTCTTCCTAATGCGTGAGCTGTATATGTGAGTATTATTGTTATTAGTAATTCAGATTAATTAAAACAAATACTAAATGACTAAAATATAGAAATCTCAGTGCATGTCAAACAATAAAAAAACTAATGTTTATTTGAATCTTTCTGAAATAGATAAAAATGTAAATGAAGTATTAGAAGAAATTAAAACGTAAATACACATCCAACAGTTAATAAGAATCACAAAGAACAATAAAATAAAACAATGTAATCGTTAGAAGAGCATTTAGCAACACGTGATGCCTCAAGAAGAACCAGTATATATAAAAAGTAGATCATTTTAAAACCACCAAAAACGGTGGGACAGTATATAAAATCGTTTGCAAGCCAAATTAAAAACGCCAAAGATCAGTAGACGTAAGAATAATATGAAGAACTCCAAGAATATAAAAAGCGAATAGATTAGTACACAGAACACAGTAACAAATATTACAGAAGTAATTAAACAGTGAAAATGAATTACGCAGGTTATATATCAAGGGTGTATCAAAAATACTTTTACAATATTTTGTGGCGGTATTCTTGCACCAAACCCATATAAACATATGCCTACACATCCATTTTTTAGTTATTAAGATTAAAGAAAGTTTATGATGGATAGCGCTGTGTTTGTAAGTGGACGAGGTTGCATTAGTGTACATTTGTGGCTAATCTGTCTAACTGGTTGTGGCTAATCAAAACTTAGCGACTGAGATAACCGAGTAGTGTTTCGTTTAAGAATGGCAAGATATTTATATCGTGAGCAGATAGATATCATATTTAAATACAGCTGCACGAATGTTAATAGACGCGAGGTTGCACGTCTGTATCAGATAGCCTTTTGTTCTTTGATCACTCACCAAGGGTGACTTTTGCCAAAAGTTCATTGCACAAACTGCCAATCTCCTGTTTGTTACTTCAGTTTTGTTTACGGACAAAGCAACATTTCAAAGAGATGGAATAACAAATTTACACAAACAACTTTTGTAGGTGGATCGAAATTTCCATGGTACAATATAGGCTAGACACCAGCATGAGTTTTAATTAATATGTCTGCTGGAATGGTAGGCCCATATGTTCTCTAAGGACTGTTTGCAGGAGCTGTCTACGGAGACTTTATTTCGAACGCACATTCATACATGCTAGAGGATGTACCCATGCTAATACGAAGGCACATGTAGTTCATGCATGAAGTGAACCTAGCATATTTTACTCACATTGTTGGAGTGGCTGACATCCGTAGTGAAAGAGTGATAGGACCGGTTCCATGGCCTGCACGGGTCTCGACCTCAATCCACTAGTGTTTTTATATGCGGATCCATCAAAAACAGTTGGTTTGTGGAGCTGACGTTAATAATGCAGAGAAGCTTCAACAACGTGTCATGGAGTCCTGCGAAACCATTCGGCACCGTGTGGGAATATTTATGTAATCCAATGTGTGCAAACGTGTCTATAAAGAACCAGAGCCCATTTTGAACATTTGTTAGGAGTTGTGCTGGTTTATTTTTGCAACTATGGTTAAATAGATATTTCACCTTCTTTGGGTGCCAGGTACCCACCCCAAATAAAGACCCTGTACAATTCATTTAGCAGCGTCTGCTGTAAATTCTAAACTTAATAACTCAAAAAGGAAGAATTTGAGATCATGCGCTTATACTGACATTGTTCTTGTTTTCGTGTGAGGAACCCGTTTCTAAAGTTTGTAAACCTATAGATAGATACAATCTATCTATCTATCTATCGTGTGATGCACGTTTTTTGTTGGTTTTATTATATTGACTGTACAGTATAGTAGAGTCAGTTAGGCAGCGCCCGTGAAAAAAAAAAACAGCATTTCATTCCACCAGAAAATTTGAAAACGGCATGATGCAGAAACTTCAATACAAACTTTTCAGAGTGTTTTAATGCAATCAATGAAGATGATTTGGAAAAAATATAGAGGTTATCTTGTGGTGATTACGAAGATACGACAGCTAGGAAAATTCACTTTGATCATTTTAATAAGAAAAGAACTGCCAAATCCGTCGGTGTTGATATAACCTCGACACGCCAAACACCTACATAAAGTCACTTGAGGAAGTAGTGCTAGTATGTGTCAAGAGTGTACCTGCTGGAAGACCCTATATCTAGCAATCTGACTCTGCGCCATGATACCATGGTGTTGTCAGACAATGTTTGTGACCATATCATCCCTTAAATCTAGCCACCTAACTTTTTCTTCTTATATATATTTTATCTGATCTTGTATTTAGCGCTTTTTTGTTATAGATTACTCGTCTCAGGTTTTTTTTTTGGACTGCGTACTTTGACTGATGTTCACGTGCCTAGCTCTTTCTTTTTTTTTACATCCATTTTTTCCTTCCGCGTATATACTCGGAGGGTTTTTTGAAACTAGTATTGTGATAAGTTTACTTTTATATATATATATATATATATATATATATATATATATATATATGAATTGATTATATGTATCGGAATCTGACAGGTTGAATAGAATAAGTAAAGAACAAATAGGAAAAACTGTCTTTAATCTAACATCTTCTATGGAACAAGCTTCTTCAGAGATGCTTCAAAGAAATCTTTAAACCATTCATCTTTAAAGAATTTCTGAAGAAGCTTGTTAAAGTGAGACAGGTTATATTAAAGACACATTTTCCTACATGCTGATTACTTATTCGATTCATCCTGTCAATTTCCGATGCATATATTCAACTCATTTTGTCTGAACATGAAAATACTTTCATTACATTCCCACTTACAAAAAAATTATATATATATATATATATATTACCACTATGAGTTATATATTTTCCAAATTAGAACCAAAATTGAATAACAAGTAACTTCATGTATATTTAACTTATAAGACTTTCTGTCGAACAGTCCCTTTATATTGCATTTCAGTGTTTAATTGGAAAAAAGGCAAAAAGGAAAGTTCGGGTTCTCCTGGTCTTTTGCTTGTGAAAATAAAACAACATTACACTATCTGCAGCAAATCTTTATCCGGTATTTTGCATGAGTATGCAAGTCAACAGGAAATGAATAAAAATATGCAGAAGGAGAAAACAGGAGTCAACAGCAAGACAAACACTCCATCCACTGAAAATCTTGCTTGAAGCCGAGTGTAATATAAAATGGTATCGTTTATTACGAATGTCTAGAACATGAACGGTGTCTTAAAGACGTTTATTGCCAGCACATTGGTTGTATAAACGAAGAATTACAGAAAAAAGTTGTTTTCCTTCAGCTTGACAATACAAAAAAATACACGTAAAAATAAGATCGATTGGATAGTAGATTCTTTCATTCCTCACCAATTTTAGCAAATATAAAGCTTTGTTTCGGTTGTTAAAATATTTCGTGACATTCAGAAATTTAGAAAACAGTCCTTCAAATATTTTTTGAAGAAAAACATTTATTTAAACGGGTAATTGAAAATACGCCTTTCCGTTGGCCTGTAGTCGTTGAAAATGAAGGGAATTCTATTTTTATTAATATTTAAATATTTGAAAATTCTATTTGCTTTATATCATTTTGGTAAAACGACATTTCTTTTCGAACAGCTGGACTGGAGATTGCATAGTAGTTTGAAACTGACAATCTTCAGGCACAGGTGATTCCTATTAACAGAAGAAGTAAAATAAATGTCGGAGAAATAGAGAAAAGGGGGAATCACCAAGGATTGCAGAAAATTGGATGTGATTTTGATGAAAAAAAAAGCAAGTGGGTTTTATTGTTTTGATAGAATCATGTAGGCATGTCACCTTTAACACTTTTCTTTGGCAATATTGATTTTCTTAGCTTTCAGTTTCAGGCATTTCATTGATTCATAGAGATGCAAATGTTCGTTCGATTAACTTCGAGACAATTTAAATCCGAACAACTGTTTTCATCGATTCTACTTTACTCTCACTGAATAGTAAGGATATAAAACTATTGCTGGATACATATTAAGGGTTCTTGGTGTGTTGAAAAAGGCCCCCAACTATGTTTTTGATAATTAAGTCCATTTTTTAAGATTACTTTGCCTTTTCGCTAATGCGTACAAGTGCACATATATACACCGTGCATCTGGGCAGCAATCGCTCTTTTGTTTGAGTTTCATTAAAAGCTACTGAAAAGTTACTGCGTTTAATAGATTTAATTTAAATTTCTTGCTTTCTTATCAGTTTCTTTTTTTTAACATAAATTATTTAGAAACGATTGGGTTCATGCCTTAAAAAATAATGGTTATATATATATATATATATGTATATATATATGTGTGTGTGTGTGTGTGTGTGTGTGTGTGCGTGCGTGTACAAACAAAAGCACAACGATATTTATTTTAATAGAGAAGATATATACAAATACATACACAACGGTCTTTATTGTAACATAATCTGAATATTTTGTATGTCTGATCGTTTTATGGTATATTATTAATCATTATCAATGATGATTATAGTTTTAATTTAAACTGATTGCATAGATATTTTATTTATGTATGTATCTAGATGTATAGGAATGTCTTATTTTCCAAATACTGGCTATAGACATTTGAAATTAATGGAAGCAAGCCAACATTCAATAACATCGACTATAAGCACGGCTATAATGTGCAAATCGTGTTTGGAAAATAGTATCTTATCAGTCGTATAAATGAAACATATACATATCGCTTTGTGCATTCCGGCTATCTTTTGGCATCGTTTTACTAATTTTTCCACTATATTGAATTTACAGAGGATATAGTTTAGTTTTATGATATAAGTTTATATAGATCCTATTCTTTTGAATATTTAACTCTCTACGGACTTCTGTATATACAGGCATTTCATATTTAGGAAATTTCATTATTTTTTCCTTGTTACATTTTTGAGGGATTTGAGTGCAAAGAAATCACTCGTAGTTTTCAGTCTCGGCCGTTTTCGGTTAATTCTTTACATATTCTATATTATTTTAAAATTTCGTGAAAACCAAATTTGTTTATATATTTGTGTTACTTCCGAACTGTGTATATGTTCTAATACTTATTAATGATTTTAGAGGTTTCAGGTTCGAATCCTGTCAAATGACACTCATTTTCTTAACTAATCAGGCCAGTAAAAATTAATATGAAAACATACTGTTTCATTAAAAACAGAATATTTACTCAAATATGAGTATCGATTAAAAATAATGTACAAAAATAAGTTAAATATAGCGGATGTTAAAATCATTTCGTTAATCTTCGGGATTTTCCTTCAAAGTGTATTAAAGAGAGAGTGAGAGAGAAGATAGAGTGGAAGAGAGTTAATTTACCAGAGGAAAAATGTGAAAGAAAAAAGAAACATATGTGATTACAACAGGGGGGTGGGGCAGGAGCCGTGATAATTTGAACTTAAAATATTTACTTATTTATCGCCGTCTGAAACCTCGAAATACATTCTTTCCCTGACATTCCCTCTACATATGTACACGTGACTCTGTGTATATAGAATAATGCCGGTAAAATAAACATAAGTGCGCGTATGCAAATCGTTGGTTTTATATTTGTAGCTATATTTCTGCATTTATCTCTTAGTGATTTCATGACCTTTGCCTGAAAGGGAATTTCAAATCCTTTCAATTAAACATTTCTCCTTTGCATTCGATAAATACATGTATTGATATCTGTCTCAGTAGCAAGCAATATATTCCTAAAGTCACAAAAATGAGTCTCGCACACACATAATATATGGTTCGTCTGGAAAGTTCATAGGTTGACTAAGATATAAATATAAATGGATCAGCTGTATTCTGTTACACTTGCATCTCTTTTAGTCTAACAACTGGGGTGTCTACTTACATTTATATCTTCTTCAGGTTTTGAGATTTCAGCCAACCGTCGTATGTGTATACACACCTTATATATATATATATATATATATATATATATATATGTATATGTGTGTGTGTGTGTATGTGTGTGTGTGTGTGTGTGTGTTGGGGGTGTGTGTGTGTGTGTGCACGCACATTATATATATATGTATAGATAGTATATTTGGGCAACATTCTCTCTTTTATGCAGGTTTTATTTAAAAAGACAGACAAGGTACTATAATTTGGTATTTTTTATATAATTTTTCATGTATTTTTATTATTTGTTTCTTTTCAGAACTCAAATTACATAAGAAGTTTTCAATGGTTTTGTGTTTTAAAGCGATTTCGGCTATATTTTTAGCCATTATTTTGAATTTTGTTTTACTTGTAAATAAATATGTGAAAAGTTTATGTATATAGGAAATTGACGAAAATATTAATATTGCACATTTTCTATAACAGTTCCAACCAATCTCATTGAAACACACATCGAGATCTTCCAGGATCTATCCGATATACTTGTTGACAATAAATACATAATAGCATCACCCACATGCTAAATTAAAAATAGTGGAGGCACTACAATTAAAAAAAAGATATCCTACACTTAATAGCATCAATTATCAATAAAGGTAACAATTTGCTTACCGTGTTCGGAACTTAACATACACATGATCATATATATATCTATGAAACCTGTATATCTGTGTATTAAGTGCAATGATTATTTTTTAAAAATCTCTTGCTCTTCGATTTTGATTTTGTCCGTTGCGCAGTATAGTAAGGTCAGTTGGGCACCGTTTGTGAGAAAAAGAGCACCATGATGCAATTTACTCAGCCAGAAATTTGGAAACTGCATGCTTTACTGCTTGGCATTCACCATTTGAAACTCTAAACATAAATATATTAATAGATAATAAAAGATTAAACTCAACACGGGTTTATAATACTTAGTTAAAGACAAAGATGCAAAAATAAGCAGAAACTACGTAAATGTAACATAATGTTGTTTAACCCTTCCTTCAATCTTAATGTCCAAACTAAAACTGGAAAATTCGCCCTAAATTTAATTCACAAGTATTTCTACAATTCCACCACAGTAAAAACGAACAAAGAAATTCAACTAAATGAAGGTACATGTTATTATTGTGTGAGAAAGTGAACGCCCGCAAAATCAGTGATGAAGATTTTTCGCCATTGTCATGGTCAGTGAAGTCACCAGGTATAAATATATCAGTGAACCGGTAAGAAGATAATGGCCTTGTCTATATTATCTGAAATAATTCCTAGCATGGAGCAGTCGGGAGAAGAACATTTATTTATAATGTGTCTATAAAGCGTCTTTTTGTCTAAACAGCCCTGACAAGTGACATCATAATGGTGTCCATACGAAACTTAGAAGTCGGCATGAATCTGCTCTATGAGAGAGATAAAACCCTTTGTAACTATCAACGTTGTATTTACACCATGATATCGAGCATTTACAAAAAAACCTGCTTGCCAAATTAAATTTTATTAGTTATAAGCACCAAAAAGCATTATCTTTGTGCTAAATACTATTACAATTAAGCACTATATATATATATATATATATACACACACACGCTTATATATGCATACACATATATATGTATACAGAGAGTATATATATGCATACATTTATAAGTTTACACACACATATATATGTGCATACACATATATGTGTCAGTCAGTTAAAGTGCCATACGTGATACACGCTTGGGCGATCATGTCTCGAAAGAGACATGACTGACTGGGCAGAAGATTATCCCGCACTAGGTTGCCATTGCTTTCTGCGGTAGAGTGGTTGCCGACCAAGGCTATAGAACCCAATCTGTTTTGCTATTTGACCCATAACTGGAAGGAAGAGACGGACTAATACCTTTCCCAAGGGTATTTGTGCGTAAGTGAATACAATGAATTCAACTGTTATTCGAACTCGGCTCCCCTGTTTCTCGTTCCGAGCTGATATCCACTGTACCACAACGCACATCATATATGTGTACACACTATATATATAGTTGTAGTTCGATCTTCACTGGGTACCTCATACTTTCGGCCTTGTGCCACATTTATACATAGACACGTTATATACAGATTTATGTATACATATATATCAGTTCACTTTATATATGTATGTGTGTACAAATATGTATGTTGTTACGATATCGTTGGCATATCATATAATAAAATAAGTAAAATAAGTTAATCATGTTGTCAAGAAGTATGGCCAAGCTTTTCCACTCCGGTATGCCTGGTTCTCTCGAAGGATCAGATACACGGAGTAGAAAAACACCCACCAGAGATTAAAAAAAAGGGTTTTTAATTTTAAAAAAATTAATATATACTTAAAATGATACCACTAAGCATGTTTGAGTGTAAAGGTATGTGCAATGTTATCGATATGAGGATAAAAACACACTTAACTTTTGTCCGTTGTCTGAAATCATAAATATACGCTATTTTCTTTTTCTCTTTATATTTTATTTTCGTGGTTTTCCCTTTTGTTCAGCTCATTATTTTCTTTTCAATGTTGCAAGCGTATGTTGCGAAATGATATTCGTTTCCTTTTCGCAGTCTCGACAACATTTTTTTTCTATCGTAAATATTTAATGTTGAGTTGACCGATGCATTCTCAGTTTTTTTTTAACTGGAAAAAATCACACATGCCGTTATTTTCGGTGATTAACACACGTAGTAATTCAACCAAAATTATGTGGGAATTTTTAACTGACACAAAAGTTATTAATGTTTTTATTTCTATTGATTGTTCTTTCATCATTAATCTTCCGATATTTTGCTACAAAAATTAAACTAAATAAGCCGGTATGTACATAAATCCATTAACGATAGACTTTTGCTAATTAGAAGTTAGTAAAAGCTAAATAAACGTCACTGGAATATTTAATACGCTTAGCGTAATTTAAAATAATTATACAATATTTGTATGACAAAACAAGAGGATGTTATCATCATATAAATATAAACAGATACATTAATATACGGTCTCCTACTAAAGACTATATATATCTTCATAATAACCATTAACAGAGCGAATTAGTAACCTCTAATCTTTCTAAGTCCTAGTTTTAAGCTGTTTGAACTTCCGGATTATAACAGAATTTGGTAGAAGGGCAGGCTTTTTCGCACCCACTACACACACACACACTAAGAAAGTTTTACTCTAATAGTCCCAAAATGCAAACAACACGCTGGGGATACTAAAACCAAGCAGCTACAGAAATTGAAATGCCAAGAAAGTGTTCTAACAGAAGACGGAAAGTGTGATACTAAGATTGAAAGGCTAATTTGCATGGCCAATGATGCATTCCAGAAGCAGAGCACAGTATTGAGAGATAGAAAAAATTCGATGGAAACAAAGACGAGAGTACTTGATTGTTATGTGAATTCTGTTTTCCAATATGGCAGTGAATACTAGACGATTTTTTTCAGAGATGATAGAAAGACTTGAAGCAACCAAAATGTGATTCTACAGAAGATTGCTGAGGATGCCATTGACCGAACATGTGAGAAACAATAAGGTTTAGGAGAGGATAGAAACAAAAAGGAAAGTAACATTAACATAAAGAAAAGACAGCGGAAATTCTTGGGTCATGTAAAGAAGAAAGAGGGCTTGGAAAATCTGATACAGTTCAGATAGGGTGAAAGGGATACTGGAGAAAACAACGCGTGACATACTTGATGGGCTTGGCTAAATGGATGGTAGTGCAGGGTTTGGGAGGAATAGCAAAAGAAAGCGTGTTATAAACCATTAGGAATAGGTAGCTGTGGGAGGTTATGATCGTCTACGTTGGAAAGAAACACGGTACATAGAAAAAGAAGTTATTAGACACAAGTGACTTAATAAGCATAAATGGAATGTTTAGTACAATATTTGTGAGCCATTAGAACTTTAAGTACAGATTTATAAGGCACACAGTTTGAATCAACGTGAATGAATGAGAGTAAAACAAGGTTGTTTGTCACTGTAATACCACATTTGCCTGCAAAATAATCAGTAACGCATTATTTATTTCTGAAATTCTGTTATAAGAATTTGACATCATTTTTCATTAATGTCATTTGGGGTCTTTGGAACAACACTTTATTTAAATTGCGATAGTAAAAATGTTCTTATTCCATTCTTCACATCTAGGGATATATCGTTTTGTTATTATTTACTAGTGTCCAGATATTGCTCGTTCTGTTTTCAATTAGCAATGAGAGCATCTTTAGTGAACCTAGCATAGAAATAAATAAAATATGGAAGTTGTTAATAAACAAATAAAGAAAAATGAGAGTACATCTTCAGCAACAGAATTAAAATTTGAAATATCATTGTCAATCGACATCTATAATACCAGCAGATGTGCATTGTGGAGTTGCGGATATCGACTTGGAAAGAGAGCAGAGTTCGATTTTCAGTTGAATTCGTTGTATTTACTTACTTATGAACAAATAACATTAAGAAATATATTAATCCGTCTATTTATCCTTGAGCTATGGGTTAATTAACAAGACAGAGTGGGTTCTGAAGCCTTGGTTGGCAACCAGTCAGCTGTAGAAATTAATGACAACCTAAGTAGGAAAACTCTTTTACTGAATCAGTCATGTCTATTTCGAGATATGATCGATCAAGCGTGTATCAAATATGGCACTCAACTGACTGAATACCACCAAAACCTAGAGTAGATTTAAACTCCAAGCTCTAGACTCACAATTGTTCCACAAGCCTAATGGATTCAAACGTCCGTTTGTGAATTGGTGACATTGTAATTGTAAATTCAATCTTTAAGGCGGGAGCTTTAAACTTATAATCAGTGAAACTAGGCGAGCAAATATAAATAGGAAAAATAAGAGGTATTCCTAAATCTGGAAATCAAAATGAGAATAATTTGTCCCCGTAAATTTAATAAAAAGTTCGGTTCCAATTTCCCATTTTTAGCTTCTAAATATTTAACGTTTCGATTCCAACATTATCTACCTTTTATTCAGTTCGATTTCATTCTTTGACTGAAATGAATATTCACTCTTTAATTTGCAATACGTTGCTCGGCAGCCTTTTGATCATGGAGTCAACATAAATTACGCTGCTGAAACGTCTTGCCTTTCACATAAAATCTATCAACGTTATTTATTAGGTGTAAGACTTTATGTAAAATCATTATCTTTGTAGCTCCCTATGTTTTTCTCAAAATTTTCAATTCCCACCTCCAGTTGGCTATGAATACAGTCGAAAGGTATATATCTTTGATGAGGTCCCTGCTATTTAATCTACTCTCTTAAATTTTCATCGTTTATTTTTTTTAGATATTCTTTCCTTGCTTTTTTCTTTCATTTCCTTCCTTTTTAATAAAAATGCAAAATATATTTGATGCTTTTACCCCAGTCACTGCTCTTAAAAATTTATTGTTCAAAAAGTAAATTATTTATTTTGATATCCTTTTTTCTTTTTCGTAAAATGCTGTCACTACAATATTTCTCGATTTCAAATATCATTAAATTTGTTGTATCTTTTCTTTTATAAATTGCTGACATTGCAAATTTCTGTATTTTCAGTATCCTTCCATTTTATATCTTTTTCTTTAGTAAATTGCTGACACAGCAAATTTCTCATTCTTATGATCGAAATTTTCAGTTCGACTTTACAGATGATTCACAGTTCAGTTTTTTATGGGCGAGTTCGTGAATTTACAAAACCTTAAAATACAAACCATTTTCCTACTTCCTATTTTATCATTACTATTATTAACAACAGCAGCAGCCTACAATAAAAGCATTGTCAGTGATTTTTCTGTCATTGGACTATCTCCTTGAAATTCTGATTGTGGTTGGTTGCGAAGTAGAAGACATAACATGGAAGCAACATTCAGTCTTCATTAGTCTTGATTCAATTCGTCTCTTTCGCAAGATGCCCACATCATTTTACGAGAGAAAATATCACGTGACATTTATAGATACCCCCCCACTTCCACCATCACCGTAACCATCACCGAATATTTTCTTATAGTGAATCTTTCCGCACTCACTTTTCTCTTTCTCTCCTTCACTATATTTCTCTTGTTGTTTCTCTTGCAAGCCTTTCGTCTTTTATCTCTTTCTTCTTCCCCGCCTACAAAGTGGCAACGGGAGTCGAGCGAGCAAATGTAATGACTCCGTTTAATAAATACGCTTCCCCGCCACTTCAAATAGTTCATTGTATTAGTATTTTTTCATGTTGTTGTTGTTATTATTATTATTATTATTACTACTACTACTTTTAATACTACTACATTTATTGTATTGTATTCTCTATTAATATAACAACAATTTTTTTATTTAAAGGTATTTAGGAAGCCTTTCTATGGCATCTACCAAATTCCGGATTTGAAGATTAAGTTAAACTGAAAAAGTCGACGGCGAATTCTTTTTTTTATATTTAACTTTCTTCTCTATTCAGCATTTTTCTTCTATTGATTTCCTCAGTTCTTTTGTCTTTTTTATTCTTTCCTCTTTCAATCCTCCATTTTGCTATGGCCACTGTCTCATTCTTGCATCAGTTCGTGATATTTAACGCTTACAAGATTTCCTTATTTCTAAGTTCATGTCAAAGCAGAATCATTCAGGACCCAAAAAAAGGTCTTTCTCAATGCATATATATGTTATTGATTTCTCTCTCTTTCTCTCTCAACACACACACATGAGGTATATATATATATATATATATATATATATATATACAATTAAAATTAAATTTCTTTTTTATTTAAAATTAATTTAATTAACATTGAAATACTGACACTTCTATATTTCGAGAGTTTACTTCGTCTTCAGGCAATGTTGAATTATTGCTGTGAAAATGATTTACATTTGAATACATGAAATAATAAGTCTGTTATTAAAAGGTTGATATGGATGGGGAAGACAGAAAAATATGTGTATGTTTAATTTAACTAATCAGAATACAATTCAGTTTTTGAATTTGAAAATATAGGTTATATGTTTAGGGAATACAGGTTTTCTTTAAGCAATCTTACTGGGGAAAGTGTCAGCTGATCAAAACACCGTCTAGGCTGATTTATTTTGGGGCAGATGAATCCATTTTTGTTACAAGATTGTTGTCCTAGCTTTCTCTGTATCCCAGCATTTTTAAAAAGAAAAAATAATGAAAGAAAACAGTATATTTTTGTTCTGACTTAACGGACATTTGTGTATGATTATACTGTTTTTATTTCGATTCAACGTGCATTTTTTTTCATTTTTTTATAAAGTTTTAATTTGTAAGATTTATATATCTATTTAAATAATATTTTATTATAGTACAAAGCAAATTATCGTATATATGTAGGTCAATAGATATTATTTATGAATAATTTTTTAACCAAGTCCGAGGGTGAACTTATTACAATGTTTACATATGACAATTATTTCATTTCATTTAATAGATTTTTATTCTTAAGAAATGTAATAATATATAGTTTTTATAGAGATAAAAGAGGCATGGGTCTTTTAACTAATTATATATTCCAGCTTTTATGTTCTTAGTTTATCATTTTATCCTAGGAGTATTATTCCTTTCTTTTAGATGCGAAAATTATTTCGATAGAGATGTTCTATTTCTGTACTTATTATTATTAAATGAAGAAGTGCGTTCATAAAATCATTTCTTCAGCCAATTCTTGGAACTACTAGCATAAACCTTTATGTTAATATGTTTTTCTGTAGAAAGACTGGTACATTGACAAACTACTGATTCTGTCTAACTTATTGATTTCAGTTTTTGGATGATTTTTATTTTGAATTAGATTTAAATCTTTATATAAATATTATTTTTATGGTTTTTTATAATTTTTTCCTAAATATATAATCTATATTTTTCCCTGAAAAGATAACTTGTATTTTCAAATTTAAAAAATTGAATTGTATTCTGATGAGATAAATTAAACATACACACAATTTTTTCTGTCTTCCCCCATCCATATCAACCCTTCAAATAACATGGGTATTATTTTGTGCATGCAAATGTAAACTTTTTTCACAACAATAAATCAACATTGTCTGACGACGAGGTAAAATCTCGAAACATAGAAAATTTCGTGTCAAAATGTAAATTAATTTATGTTTAAATAAAAAAAAATTACATATAATATTTTACATATATATTTTGATCTACGATATATGTTGTATTGGGTACTTAAAAAAATGCCGGAGAACTCAGAATGGGCAGCAATTTTCCTTTAATTATATTTCCTTAAATTTGACCGACAAGAAATATTTCAATACTTTTTTATTTAATTTTTTCAATATTCTTACATGTTTCATTTTTGCTGGAGATAAGAAATGTAAACATGTTCCATAATTTTTGACTTTACAAGAGATTTCAGCTATTTTACAGGCCATTTTCAAGGATGTTATTTTTTCCGGTTTTGTTATGCTCTCATGTTTGACTGTAATGTAATTTTTCGTTTCAGTGTTTTTTGGTTGTATTTTGAGAAAAAGAGCTTTTTAAAGCTGTCACGTTATGCGCGTGGTAGGCATCATGTGAGCGTCGGTCTACTTAAAAAACACAAAACTTTCAAAACTCTCTTTTCACTGTTAGATAGTGTACGGCAAGAGAAAATTGCTTGATATATATTGCCTCTCTTATAGCGAGGTGCCTTTAATATTGTGATTTAAATAGTATTTTTGTACTTTCAACCAAAATTTTTCTTAAGGGTTCTTGTAAGTTATAAGTTAATAAATGTTTATTTTATTGCACTTTCTTTACTAAATAGGTTACATGTAAGGCATTTACTAAGGGTAGTGGTAGTATGGCTAATATATGTAATTGATTTATGAAAAGTAACACAATCTTGTACAGAGCATTGATATTCATACACTATATTAGTAATCGCTGTGTTAGATTGTTAGGGTTATTATTATCAGAAATAATAAGGATTGCTGTCTTCTATTTCCTAAAATATATTATAAATTTTACGTGTTATTGAGAAATTACGGCAGAAAAATGGTGTTTAATAATTTTACGTATAGAAAGTTTGTCCTGTTTATAATTAATGTGCATTTGGTTCCAATGACATACATTGATATTTTCGTGTGTGTTGTTTTTAATGCTAGTGTCATGTATTTTTTGTAAGAATAATTTTATTTGTTTATCAATGATGTAGTTGGGAAATTATTGTTGACTAGTATCGGTTTTATGTTTTTAGTTCGCTTTAAAAATATTATTTGGGATGAAAAATTTTGCTGTGTTCTTTCTAAGAATTTCGTTATTACTGATATTTTATATCTTTCTGGGTATTGAACATTATAATTAAGAAGACAATAGTTCTTACAAGTGTTTTTTTTATACAGATAAGTGATAAATTTGTTGGTTTTAAGCTCTATATTAACGTCAAGAAACGTTATTTTGTTACTGCCTATGAGTTCATAAGTGAATTTCAGCGAGGTGTTATTTTCAAAATGTTATTTTAGATTTACAATTTTGTTCATATTCTTTTGTTAAAACAAAAATATCGTCGACGTACCTTGTATGTCGGTTTGTTTTCGATATGCGATATGTATAATTTCGAGAAAGTAGGACCTAATAGGTTTTTCATATTGATGCCGTTAGTTTGTATGTAGATGTTACCATTATGGTCAGAAACTGGCGTTTGTTTAATGCAGTAATTTTCAAAGAATTGCAAGTTGATTTTCAGAGGAGGGATAGATGGGTGTTTGTAAACGCAATTGCTAATTATTGTGACGTTAGTAAAAGTTTGTCAACATCCAGCGAAGCTATAATTTTGCATTTGGGATTGGTAGCTTTAACATATGTAGAAGTTCTTTATTTGAAGCGATACTGTAATTGTTAGGTATATACGGAGCAATTATATATTTTAAAGTTTTAGATAGTTGGTATACCGGTGTAGATATTTGTGATATGATGGGTCTGAGAAAAAAATCCTGGTTTATGGGTTATTACGTAACCATAAAGATATCTCGGTTGGTAATCACCGACAATATTATTGATTTTTAAACTAATAGACAGACGCTCACATGATGGCCGCCGCGCGCATTACGTGACATTTTTAAAGAACTCTTCTCAAAAACAAAACAAAAAAAACACCAGAACTTTTTCTTCTTACAATACTGTCGATCTTATTCAGGAGGTATCGATAAGCGTTTAGGTTTTGGCAAGCTATCCGTTTGTTCTACTAATAGTACTTCACACACACACACACACACATACACACACACACACACACACACACACACACACACACACATATATATATATATATATATATATATATATATATATATATATATATACACTGGAGCGAGCATAAGGATCAGAATGATGTGAAGAAAAAGTCTAAATATGAAATAACTTTTTATTTTAAATCTTCAAAGAACATCAAGAAAAAAGGATATAAATGTAAATTATATAATTCCAAAATATAAAGTTCAATAAACTTATTTTGATAAAATTGTAAGAATAATTATATAACATTCGAAAAAAATAGATGATCAAAAACATCATAAAAATTAAATAAATCCATAAAATTTAATAATTGTTTTTCATTATTGAAAATTTTTAGGGTAAGAATATAAAATCGGGTATTTCGGGTATTTTACTAAATTACACCGGCTCTTTACTGGCTCTTGCATTGTAAACATGGCGAAAAATTTGTGACGTCATTGGAACTTAGAAAACTGATATTCAAGTTACGTAATGAAGATAAACTCTCGTTTTTGCATATTTCAAAGTCTGTGAGGAAATCTAAAAGTCTTATTCATAGCATTTTAAGAAAACTTGAGGAAGACAAGAAACCACCTGGCAGGCCTAGAAAAACTACTGCAAAGATTGGTAAAGAAAAAAAAGGCTAACGCTAACCTTGCCATTAAAATATCAAGGCACACTATTTCCAAAACTTAATGAAATAGGTCTGAAGAGTCGAGTAGCCTCTCCGAAGCCTTAAACTTCTTAAAAGAATCAAATGAGCCGATTGAAATTTGCCTGTGAACACCTCATATAGACAGAAGAACAGTGAGCTTGTGTTCATTTTAGCGATGAGTCAAAGTTTAACCTGTTCAGTTGTGACTAGGGAATGTTCGTTCCAACGATATTTGTCTCAGTGCACTAAAAGTAGCGTTAAATCTGGAGGAGGAAGTGTGATGATGTTTGGCCTGATTTCAGTTGCTGGTACGGGACCTCTTGTTAGGATATACGGTAAAATCAACGCAACTGTATTCAAAGAGATATTGAAGAAACATGTACCTTATTTGAGAACTGGAATTAATCAACCAGCCGTATTTATGCATGATAACGCGCCATGTCACATAGCAAAGTCTGTTAAGACATTTCTTTCTGAGGAGTATTTTAATGTCATGGAGTGGCCTGCTCAAAGCCCAGACATGAATCCTATTGAGAATGTTTGGAAGTTACTAAATAAAAGATCTAAACAACAGAATCCAATAAATGTCGAAGGACTATGGACTAATTTGAAAGGAGAATGGTTAAAAATATCCGTTAATGAATGCAAGACATTAATTTGCTCATGTAGCAAATGATGTCAAGCTGTTATTAAAAATAAAAAGGTTTAAACATCAAGAATTATGAACGCTACTTTCATTTGGATATGATGTATCCATTATAATAGTATGATTTTGTTAATCGTTATGATGTTTTTGATCATCTATTTCTTTCGAATGTTATATAATTATTCTTATACCTTTATCAAAACAAGTTTATTGAGCTTCATATTTTGGAATTATATAATATATAATTTACCTTTATATCCTTATTTTTCCTTGATAAAATGTTCTATGACGCTTTAAAATAAAAGGTTATTTCACATTTAAACCTTTCTTTAACATTGTTCTGAATTTTATGCTCGCTACTATATATAGTACCATGCAAAAGTCTTCGAAAAATTGAAACTGTTGTAACTTTCTGATAATTGCTATCTTATAAACAATTGTTTTTATTGCCCTGTCTGCAACTGAAACATTGGAGTAGCAGTGAAGTCATTTTCACAACTAATAATTATATTTTTTGCAAGTTTTAGGAGAAAGCATTAAAGATTTGGGACGTTCCCTAAAATGCTAGTGCAAAAGCTTATAGCCAAATCACATAAGCCAAGCCAAATCTGTTTTATAGGTAACAAATATCCGCAATGGAAAATTTTATAATGTTAAATCTCAAGAAGTTACTGTACATTGTTATTATTTTGGGTGGCATACTATAGCATGACTAATTTCTACAGAATACCTAAGTTGAAATAAATACAAGTTCTTCACCTTAACAGACGTTAGATACGACTCCCTGTACTTTCGTTTCCAATAACTCAAGATAGCATAGTTTCTTTTAATGGATTCTTCTAATAAATTTTGTCAACATTTTATGCATGATTTACATCTGTTCTTTAATGCGGTCAATGTTTCAACAATAATTCTTTGTTGTGTTGGCTACATAATGCTAAAACTTTTGCCTTCATCCATGTCTGATATCAAAGGTAATTTCATCAACAGGATATATTTGGCATTATTCAAGATGTTTCCAGTTTTAAACGATATTCTTGAACGATTCCTTTGTATGTAGTACTAAAGTTTCAGACATACCCCCAAAACTTCAGTTTTTTTTTTGCAACGTAGATTATTTCACTTCTTCATTCTTTCCAACCTTCTTACAGATTCAATCGTATAAGAATTCAGATACATCACAATTTACTCGCTGAATGGGATCTCATCGCAATCATTTGCATTCAAAAGTTAATGCAACTCTGACCAAGTTAATGTAGCCTTCAATTGCTATTTGTCTCGAGCTTGTTTCTTCGCTGAATTGAACATTATCAGTCCATGTTCTTAAATGACGCATTTACTGTTATATTTAGAGATTAAACATATAAAAACAATTTTAATAATTTACAATAGTTTAAAGTTGCTAAAAGGTTATACACATTTATATATATATATATAAATATATATATATATATATGTGTGTGGGGGGGGGATAGAGAAGGTATTACTAAAGTCGGTTTCATTCCTAAATTGACATCAGTATACTTCACACCAAGAGAAATGAAGAAAGAAAATATATCAAGCATACCTAACATATGAAATGCAAACATAAAGTCTAGTGACATGATGGGACGACCAATCTTAGTGGCAAATATGCTCCAGGCAATAAACGTGTTTTCGCTACAGTACTGTGTGTATATGTGTGTGTGTATGCAACGTAGGTGTGTGAATTTGCTATACTGAAGACCTTCACTGTAGACAGAAATATTCTCTCTTTTATTATATATATATATATATATATATATATAGAGAGAGAGAGAGAGAGGGAGAGAGAGATGGAGAGAGACAAATTAATTTCATTTATAATTTATATGTCATAACGTTAGCATGTGTGTGAATGTGAATATGAAATACATTTCTATTTAAAATTGTAGCGAAATAATATATTCACGTGTCAAGCGATTGAACTATTTTCTTTTCTATTTTCTTTTCTTAAATAAAATGAGTGAATCATGTATGTATGTATGTGTATGAAAGAAGTCATGTATGAATGTTTGCTTTTATGAGTCGGTAAATTTTGTATCTGAAATTATTCGTTTTTAAAAATCTCTGAAGAAGCTTGTTTAAATGAAATATGTTAGATTAAATACACGTTTTTCCACCTGCTCTTAACTTATTTTATCTATATATATATATATATATATATATATATATATATATATATATATATATATAAGAATGCGTTTTTCTTAACCTTTAGAATCCTTTCAGGCGAACACTTCTTCAGAAGGTCAGGTTAGCAAGATTAATTGATATTATGGAAATATGACTAATCACGGAGAAGTTGAAAAACAAAATATTTTATTTGCAATAAAATAATGTATTATGCAATTCGCCTCAAGCACACGCAGGTGGTTTGCAAAATGAGATTTTTGCAAAACAGTAAACCAACTCAGATTCTTTGGCACAGTGTAGACTGTCCAGAAAGTGCTAACTTCTCACGAATTCGTGAACAGACCGAGTGCAGTATTTATCGGTCTCCCTACTGAGTCCGAATCCTGCATTAGGCAATTTTTATTGTGTGATATCCAAGCCCATAATCTCGGTCAAAAATATCACGTAGGCCTTGCAGAAGACAGGGTCTACATTTCCCAGATGAGAATACACTATTCGGCGGAACCTCTTCTGGGTTCTTTCTGACCGACGGCAGTGAAAAACGCATTCTGAGACTGATTCGTTCTCAAAAGGTGACTCAGGTTGCTGGCTCTTATGTTGGAAAGAACAGACTGACCGATTCGAGTGTCCAGTTTTTGTTTTCTCCGTCGTATGTATTCAGTGTCACACTGACATTTCAATCTGCAAGTGGGGAAGATTATCTTTAACAAAAGAGTGAATCACCAATCTGGTACCAAAAATGTGACAAGTGGGACACCTGAAATAATGCAGGCTGATTCCATGTCAGAAAGTATTAGATTTTTTTTTTACCTAGCCACGGCAGTTTTAGATAAATTGAACAAAGACTGGATTCAAAAACAGCAATTTCTTTAAAATATCTTATCTTGTGCTCTATCACGCGCTTAGTGACATTTGTAGGGTGACCATTGTCACTTAAAATGTGATGAATGTTCTCCAGTTCTTGGCTAGGTGTACAAGAAGAACAAATAATCATCCCACCGTGGAATCGGGTAGCCAACTTCGAATTCTAGCCGAATTCATTATATTTACTTATGTGCTTGGGAAGGTTATAAATCTTTTCTTCTCTCTCCAGGAATAAGTAAATATATAAGAACATACTGTGTTCCATAGCTTTGGATGGCATCCGTTCTAGGAAAAGCAATCTCTGAATTCAAAACTCCTCCAACTATGGATAAACAGCCGGATCTATACCCTTCAGGCTTGTGTCATGAAGAGGGTATAACGTTTTGATCGCAGATCCAAGAGCTCTCGAGACTAATGGATGCCACGCCATACCATATATATATATATATATATATATATATGGACGTGAGTGAGTAAAAAAATATTTATAATAGTCTAATTGTGCTTCTCTCTCCGTTAATAAGATAATTAACATGAATAATGTTAAAATAATGACTCCTGGTCATTGACTCAGAAAAATAATGAAGGCTCTCTTTTATACGCGAAAAAAAAATTCAGATTTATTTTTAGATTTAATGAGAAGCATAAACCATATATAATAAGAAAAACAAAGAAACAACGAAATGATAGAGGAGGCAAAATTTTCTCTTGCGGCTACCGTTTGCTACATTGAAACGGAAAATCATTTCAATTTGAAATATTTTTATTTGTACCATGCTACTTCTTCAAATAATGATTTTCATTCCTACTTCACAGCAATTTGTTAAAGCTGTGAAGTTCAAATACTAAAATCAAATTTAAGTACCTGTAAAGTGTTTTAAAGTGCGACACTGTGATCTGAACGCACATTGACATGGCCAAGGATGCATTTCAAACATTAAGCAGAGTATTGAGAGACAAGAAAATGTCGGTGGAAACAAAGAAAAGAGTACTGGACTGTTATGTGATATTTGTCCTCCTATATGGTAACGAGTGCTAGACAATCTACTCAAAGATGAAAAAGAGACTCAAAGCAAACAAAAATGTTGTTCTACAGAAGGATGCTGAGCATAATATTGACCGAACATGTGAGCAACGACAAGGTTTTATTGATGATGCAAGCGAAAAGGAAACATACTTAGCATCAGGAATAGTCAGCTGAGGTTTCTGGGGCACGCAATAAGGAAAGAGGGCTTGACGAATATAATACTCACAGAATAGATAGAAGAAAAGAGAGAGTGAGGGTTAGTAGAGATACCACGAGAAAAGTTGTATGAGTGACAAGGGCTAGGGGCAAGTAGAAGTCCATGATCACCTAAGTACTGAAAGGACATAGCACATGAAAAATGTGTTATAGTCGTGGAGATCTCAAACAATTAATTCACTCATTATAAGTATAATGATTCCTCAGAAAATTCCAATAGGAAAAATTAAATATTCACGGGTCTTGCGAGTATATATGTATATATCTACATCAACATGAATACATTCTTAACATTATATTTCCCTAGAAATCTCATGTGTCTCTTTTTTAGTTGCGTGTACTTCGTGTTTGTGTGTGATTGTGTGCGTTTGTGTTTATATAGAGGATGTTACTTTTTTTTATTTACATTGCAAAGAAAGCGAATAATCAATATCCAACATTTATTCGTATAAACGGAAACGATACTATTTTACCATGGCAGATTCCGATTTTTCTTTTTCTTAGAAAATATATTTTCTAATTTGGAACTACCATTCGGGCTCTCTGATCCATTCTTTTACGTTTATATTATTTATTTATTTATTTATTGCTTTTCACAAAGCATTAAAAATGTACCATTATTTGCCTGAATCGAGTTAACAAAGGTATATGGCTTTGCTACATAGGATTCTATTTAAGAAAAAAGAAAAGAATCCAATTGAAAGAAGAAAAAAGTAGTACATAAAATGAATAAAGTTTACGCAGATTCTGATCATTTAAAAAAAGAACATTCAACATGAAAGCAGCAACATTATTATGCTTACACACACACACACACACACACACACATATATATATATATATATATATATATATATATATATATATATATATGCTCATTTGTGTTTATATCATTATAGGATGCTCCAGATACGTGGAGCAAGATACCAACACATACACACACACACATGCGCATATATATATATATATATATATATATATATATATATATATATATATATATATATATATGATAAAATATAGTTTTATGGTGTGCTATATTTATGGGCTAAGTATTCAATATCGGGAATAAACCGTATAGAAATATGAAAGTGGACATTGATGTCAACACTGGAGGCGATTTCTTGCTAAACGCAATCGTCAGGCAAAGCCCGTTATATTTTTGCTCAACTATTTATATATAAAAGTCAGTGATGCACTGTGCAAAGTCATTTGTATTGTCTTGTTTGTAGTCTAAATTGTCTTACAGCTATTTTCGGTCTGTTGTAACCGGTTTCGAATTAATCTAGGGGTTATTGAATGGGAAGTATTGTAGATCCGAAGCAGTGTTTTTGGCTATTTATGGTGTTGTTAGTTGGCTTTTTATTAATTATTGATTATTTTATTGTTGGTTTTGCTCGCTTCGTTATCCGATCAAGCTCTCTAGAATGAAAAACTTTAAAAATAGCAACAACTTCTGCGAATTATGCATTACCCTTGATCATGAATGACGTTCTCTTGACTGCTGGCGTGTGTATGCATCAGTATATATAACACATTGATATTTCTTCCACTCTCAGACGTCTACCGATAGTTTAGAGGTAGACTCTCCGACTGATGCCAAATTGGTCGAGTTTCCATCCCAATTGGAAGCAAACGGATGCCTAGGTACACCGATAAGCTGTGATACAACCAAACAGGCTTGTATGCGGATGACTATATATATATATATATATATATATATATATATATATATATATTGGGAGGAAAACTAAACACATTTAGACGGTTATAAATTAGGATTTATTTCGACAGTGTACATTGTTTACTGTGTCTCTTTCAAATCGTTGAAAAATTATTTTTTACAACGGTCTGAAAAAGACAATGTAAATTTACGCTATTAAAATAAATGCTGTTTTATAACCGTCTAAATCTGTGATGAGATTTTTTCTCAATATTTTATAATGCAATCCTCGAAGCTTCTTTAAAGTGTGTGCTGATGAGAACACTTTAACTGTCTAGATAAACAAGTGATATTAAATTAACTCCATTAGCTAACATTAACTAAAGTGAGATATCCTCTAAAGAGGAATGAGAACACTGTGCGTATGAAAAACACTTGGAGATGGTCGGAGAGTAAATCAACCGAGATGAGCATGTTCGACCGAGTAAAAAAGCATGTATTATTTAAAATATCAGCATAAATTACTCACTTTATTCTTCAAATTGTCCAGTTGATTCTTTACACCTGAGATTGACACATGTTATTGGCTGATGATTGTTGCAGTTTATCAACCAAATTGACTCGCATTGTTATTGAAATTGTTTTTCAATCGTTGCTTTACTATTTTGATTATCGAAGATAAATCATCGGAACCGAAACGCATCGTTGCTTGGAACTTTCTATATGGATATTATGCGTATCGCTTAAAGATATTTTCGCCATAGAATCGTTTAGGAATGATCGTGCAGGTGTTCGCTTGATTTAGTTGATTGATAAAAAGTTTGTTCGAAAACTAAATAGCAAACGGGATTCACTTGAAATATTTTTTCAAACTTTCCGAAAATAATAAAACCATGCTTCCACCAAATTAATATTTTGGAGTAACCGTTTCAGTTTCCGGTTACAAGTGACTTTCTTTTTTTTATCATTTTATGCATTGTTTCATCTCTGTTTTTTCCGTGTTTTCGTTTTACGCACATTTTTGTCTTTTTATTTATAAGAAATTTCTCTTTCTTTTTCTTGGTTTGTTTTGTTTCATTTTTGCGCTTGTCTTTTACCTTTTACGCGTGATTAGTATTTTTCGGTGAACGCGTTGTTTAGCATATTTTGTTTTGTTTTTACGCGTGCGTTTTACTGTTATTACTATTTTAAACGTGCTTTTTAAATTTTCTTTTTATGGTTTGATTAGTTTGTATTTAACGTGTTTCTTCTCGCTTAGTTTTCATTTTACACATGTTTATACACGTCTTTCACTTTGGTTTGTTTTGTCTATCTTCAACCGTGTCTTTTCGCTTAGTTTTCCTTTTTCCACTTTGCTGTTACCGTTTTCCTTTTACGCGTCACTTGGTTTGTTTCTGTTGTAGCCTTTTTAAGGGCCAGAAAAAAAAGACACGAAGAAAGAATAGAGTTAGACAATATATTAACAAAGAATAAAACATATACAAAATGAAAAAGTCATCAACGTGAATTTTGATCCAGCTGACAGAGGTATCTGCTGGAAAAAAGACTTTTGTCACAAAGCAGAAATTGCTGCTTATTCGTAGTTAGAAATGTTTATGTGTGCATTAGTAAATTGCCATAACACTCACCTCCTAAACATCAACTCCGCTGTAGTCTTAAATCCGTCATTTTTCTTTTTCTCATTAAACGGCGATATTCTGGGACCGCTTGCGGAATTGGCATTTAAAAAGTATCGTAAATGACATCCATGACTTCTCTCACTTCATGAAGCCCGCTGTCAGCATCGTCCGACAGGCGTTTCCTGATTTGGTTTAAATGTCTTTTTTGAGTAAACAGGCGACCTTTATTTATACAGACCGTATTTCCTACTTATTTCTCACTTGTACACATTTCCCAGAAAGTTTAATTATCCCGAAACATTCGGAAAAAATTTCTCTCCGGGTTGGTAGCGTTTTGTAGGTACCATGTTTGTTCGTATGTTTTGTTGCTTGGGAAGTAGCTTGTCGAACACAGAAGATTTTACGCGCAAACATTACCTCGGCTGAGGGTAATGATGATGGTGTGTTTTTGTTGGACGTGATTCAATACACCTGAAGGAAGTGTTGTTTGCCTTTCCCTGCGGGTGTAATCTCGGTAACTTCAGAGCTCTTTTCAGCGTGTCGACGAAGCGCTCGGCCTGTCCGTTGGATATGCGGTGATATGGAGCGATTGTGATATGAATGATCTGGACAGTCTCACAGAAATCCTTAAAATGGCCGAATGTAACTTGTGTTTCATTGTCTGACACTAAATAATCGATTAACTTACCACAAATCTGGTAAATAATTCTTGTAGGAAATTGATTGTCACTTCTGCAGTAGAATTTCTACATCTAATAACTTCGGGTTACAAAGAAAAACTATTACTTGTTACGAGAATACATTTTCTTATAATTTTAACACTATATTCTAGTAAATGAAAATATCTAAACGATGCGTTAAATTAGATCTATATTTATTAGGTCTCTTTTGCCATCCAAAAATGTTCCCATTCACCAAACCCTTTAAATTTACTTATAATAGAAAGATATTCTGTGAAAGATTCTAGAAATCTATAGAACCTTCTACAGGCTTCTAATGGGCTCTAAACACACACACACACACACACACACACACACACACACATATATATATATATATATATATATATATATATAAACGGGAGTCCGAATAGATTAGTCAGTTGTTTTCAGGTGTTGCTTTCCAAACCCACAGCAGCGTGCAGATTAAGTGCAACTTCGACTCGGCTCGATTCAGAACAAATGCTCATCCAAAAGAATCTATTACATAAAAGATCCTGAACAAATGTGATAATCGGTAAATACTACTTCTTCTTTGCATTGATTTTATTGACTAAACTATAATTGTAATTTAGAACTGTTTTTTTTTCTTATTATTAGCAATAAACTATCCATTTATCCGAGCGACGTAAATTTAATCTCTTGCTTATCTCCTTAACTAAAGCAAATTTTACCCACTTACTTTATCTAATATTGAATGCTACTAGTTTAAATTGTACATAACTTATGCAGTTTTAAACCTCTACCCAGTTTTATTGTAACATTATATGTAATGTGTGGAAATAAATTCTGTTTTAGTTTGTAAATATGATTTGTTTTTTTCCCTGCACTTAATTGTGCTGATACAGTTCTTCGTCTTTTGTGTTATGCTACACTTAACATACTATAAGATAGTAGATTCCGTTTAGCGAGATTACAAATTCTATGTGAATTAGAGACTATGGTTGATCCGTTTTGGGCCAACGACTATATTTGACTAGAAGTTCTTTAGCTGCCAAAAACAAACTTTACTGGATTTTACGATTTTTTCAATATTCATATCCATTTTCGGCCAGTAATTATAACTGCGCATTTCATCCTTGTAATCCATGGGTGGCCGGCATAGAAATCTTTCAGAATTCTTCATTGTAGTGTTGTGGGAATGACTCGCTCACTGTATAGCAGTACTTCGTCGCATAGAGAGAAAATATTTGGAGTCTGTTTGTCATTTTCACAAATTTGATTTTGTGTTTTGTGGGACTTACTCATCTAACACTTGTTCTGCTTAGTAGATGCAGAGTGTAAGGGTAAGCGAGGCAGAAAGAATCTATTCCAGCAGATAACTCTGACAGCCAGACTAACCATCACGCTAATCCTGCATTGGTATACGTTTTTACTACTGTCTTTGTAATATATTATTTAACACTATTCCGTCTTTGTGTCTTTATTTGTGGTTCTAGCAGACAACAACTTAGTGACATTGTCACAACAAACTGGCGACGAAGATTCTTACGGACCACGCGAGGTTTCTCACGGACGACCAGCATTCTTAAGGACCTTTTAGGATAAAAAAACTGGGTGGAAATTGTAAATATTGATTTAATATTGTACTTGGCAATCCAGAAAATGGAACTGAAAGAAAGGGGAAAAATCTATTTTTGTTCTACTCAACAGTAATTTGTAATCCAGAGACGGAAACCAAATTGAAAAAAGTGTAACTATCTTACTCAGAACTTGAACGCGAGCCGCTAAACTACAGAAATTCATGTTTTTCGAAAAAAATAAAATGCACAGGTGTATTTTTGAGTGAATAAGGAAATCACATATTTTTATTCACTTTCAATTAATTGCTATTTCGTTTTACTGAGTGTGTAAGAAACTAAAGTTATTTTTTGTTATTAAAAGAAAAGAAAAAATTTCATTTGAACCTTATTTGTATTAGGGTATCTTTTAAAAAGCCACGTATAAACACGAATGAATTTAAATCCGCCATGCTCGAATTTCTTGTTCCAACTTGAACAGCGAAACCAACGGAAACTTAAATAGCAAGAAGAGCAACTTGAAATTTAAAAGCAAACTGCAAAAGAAAGAATTAAACTTCAAAAGCAAACTGAAAAAGAACGGCTTGAATTTCAAAAACAAACTGAAGTCAGACATCAAAAACTCGAAGAGATTCTACTTCAAACACAACAAGAGCAACAACACTTGCTTAAACTGGCAGACTGGGGACAAATTAGTGAAAACAAAAATGCCTTCTCACAAAACAGGATCTGGTGCGCTTTTACATATTCTTCGTACGAGGGTATAATCTTCGCCTCCTATTTTAAAAGATTCGAGGATTTATACGCCACAGATTGCATAAATTGTGCGGATTTTAAGAAAGTTCACCTTAACTCCTCAAGGAGTTTTAATATTTTTTCTTTTTGTATTTAAAACAATAGGTCCGTCATTTTCCTTAAGCGGCAAAGGTAAAAAATTGTGATGTTTTTTGAATGCCGCATTAAAATCCGTCGAGAAATCGATGCAGACCTGAATTTCGTTTTACTTTTTCTTCACATAGACGGTCAGTGAAGAATATTGACTATTCAAATTTTTCGACAAGACGCTGGTTCTTTTTAGTCTGTCAAGTTTTTATTTGTGGTAAAGAGGCAAAAAGCACATTTCTTTTTTTCTTAAACTCTGGCTGGATGTCATCTTTTAATTCGAATTTTGCCGTCAACCAAGGCCCCCAGAAAATACACTTCCGGAAAAAAATTTTTTTAAACTTTTATTAGATTATTTCCTTCAGGGGCTAGGTTTTATTAGTTTTAGACAAAATGAATAATTGGCATAGCCCACAACTTAAAGTTCTCTATCCAATCGGTGTTCAATAAATTTTCTGTATTTTTTGAATCGAACGTTTTTAGTTTAAGCGTCTTTCCTTGAAAATTAACATTAGTGATAAGTTCTCCCGTAAACTCAATTTTCTCCTCTGTCACGGACCTGACCATTTTTTTAACAAAATTGATTTTCCCAAATTTTTCCAAGTGTGTAGATTTCTGATTGTCAGATCTAAACCAGAATCCAACTGTAGTTTAATATTTTTGTTTAGTATTTTATTTTTGTTTACTTGCACGTATTTCCTCATGTTTAATCCGTCTTGTACATCTGAGTTTGTGTTGTTTTTACGCAGCTATTAACCTATTGTCTCACTCGACAATGTGAACTCTTGTGCCTGACAGGTTAGAATTAGACACTTTTTTATATTTCGGTAAGAGTAGTACCAATGTAGTGACCCACAACTAAAACACGGATTAACGGGCAAGTTGTCATGTTTCTTTTTTAATTGGTTTGATTTAGTGGGAGAATTAATTTTTTTTCTTTTGGCGTACTTTTCTTATGTTATCTATGGTAGATTCCACGATATTTTTCGAATTTTTTACAAATCTCTGACAATCTTCCGTTATTTGTTAAAGTGTAATATTTGGTTCATTTTTCATTTAGTCAAAACTCTACGTCTAATTTCAGCGTCTTTACCTGAAACGAGTCCCTGATCAAATATCGGATTCTTAAAATTATTCGCACGCAATTTCACAGTTTGAAATGGTCGCAATGCTTATTCCTGACCGACGCAAATGTAGTGTAATCTTCACTATCCTTTCTGATTAGATGCATAGATTTCCCATCTTATGAAAGTGTGAGGTTTTAAGACTAAAACCTCTGTTAAAAGTTTAACCGTTTCAGTAAATGTCAGTTCGCGCGTTTTAAAGGGTAAAATGTAGTTCACCATTTCTTAGAGTCCGGCCAATTTATGCAATCTGTGGCGTATAAATTCTTAAATCTTCTAAAATAGGAGGCTAAACTTGTCCAGAGAACATGTAAAAATGTTTGTTGTGCTTTTGATCGTGTTTTGTAGGGACGCATTTAGAATTTTGCTGTTGTTGAGTTTGAAGAAGAAATTCTTGGTTGTGTAATTTCAGTTTGTTTTTGAAACACAAGCCATTCTTTTTCTGCTTTCTTTTGAATTTCAAGTCGTTCTTTCTCAGTTTGTCCTTGAATTTTGAGTCATTATTTCGTATAGTCAGCTGGAGTTGATCTATTCTTTTTTGCTACTCAAGTTGCTTCTCTTGCCATTTAAGCTCCCGTTGATTTTGCTGTTCATGTTGAAACTTAAAAAAATCGAGCCTGACAGATATAAATTCATCTATATTTGTCCCTGTCATTTTTAGGATTAATCTGAATACAACTAAATTAAAGTGAAAATTTTTCTTTTTTTTTTGTTATTCAGTGGAGAAGAAAAAACATTAATTAACCGAATAAAAATTAATTGAAGTGAATAAAAAATAACTTTCTCGAAAAAAAAAAGTGAATTCTAGGAGTTTTGGGCTCACGTTCAAGTTTAGTGTAAGTTAGTTACATTTCTTTTGTTAGGTTTCCTTTTCTGGATTACTGAGTACTGTTGATTAGAACAAAGAATGACGAAAAATAAAATTCCGTGCATCCAATTTTGAACCAATATTGACAATTTCCACGCAGTTTCTTCGGAAGACCCAAGGGTCCTTAAGATACCACGTCTTCAAGTTACTGTGGCACTGTTAGGGACCAGAAATAAAGACACAAAGAAGGAATAGAATTAAACAATATATTAACGAAGAACAGTAGTATAAAACATATAAAAATGAGAATGTCACCAGCGTGAATGTTTAATCCAGCTTATCAGAGTTATCTGCTAGAGAAAGGTTTCTGCCACAAAGCAAAATCTGCTACTTACTAATTGCTGGAAGAGATCATGTGTGAGTGGGTAAATTATCATAATAGTTTTGTCTATTTTGAACGCAGATTATTTCGCTTAGTTTTCATTTACGCGTGGTTTTATCTCTTTGATTTTACGCGTCACTCGGTTTGTTTTGTTTAATGCCTGTCTTCTAGCTTAGTTTTTCTTTTTCACGTGCTTTTGTCTTTTTGGTTATAAGCTTTAGTCTGTTTTGTTTATCTTTAACGCGTGTCCTTTCGTTTAGTTTTTCCTTTTACGCATCACTTTGGTTTCTTTTTGAATTTTGAGTGTCTTTTCCCTTTATTTTCATTTTACGGGGGTTTGTGATGATATTAAAAACTCACAAAATCTTATCTTGGGTGAAAACCACCCCTTGATAGTACTTATTATAAAGTACTCTAAACTAAACATCTAAATGACTAAGGAATGGCAGAAACTGGTCTATGCAAAATTTAAAGAGTTGGAGGAATCGCGATTTAAATTCTTTGATTCCAAAAAAAAAACACAAAACAAAAACAAAATCAGAAAGGACTACAAACATCCTTCAATACAACACATGACCTGATCTGACAACACAAACAGATAATAATTACACTTAAAACACAGGCCACGAGTGATCTATAAATGGAGAAATTTAACGCTTGTCATGTAATAATCATTAAGACCTATTTATTCCGAGCTGCAGTTTGTGATTTGTAATTCTTTGTATAAAATTTGACAATTATAAATAAATTCCTGTATAGGTAAAATCTTTACGGTAGGAAAGAACAATACAAATAAGGAAGCAGACAGCAGTGATCAACTGAATAAATCAGAAACAACTGTAGAATATTTACAACATAATATTGACCCAGCCACTTGACATATTATAATTAGTCATATACTGATGAATGTGTCTTGGGGTGCAGTGAATATCGGCTTGAAACTAGAAATCTGAGAGCCGAGCTCAAATTCCAGTTGAATTCGTTGCAATTGTTGTATACCAATAAACAGACAACACGGGTATATATAAAAATATATCATAATATTTTTTATTAACGACGATGATGATGGACCGTGTGGCCTAGTGGCAGGAGTGAGAGAGCGCTCTTCCAAGGTTGACAGGGGTGACGACGGGAGTGTAGCCTCTCTGCTTAGCTCGTCTAGCTTCTTCTTCGACTTCTCGAGACTGCCTGTCGAGACTGACTTCTTCGACTTCTCTGTTTCGACTTCTGACTCTGACGAGACTCTTCGACTGTGACTTTGACTTTGACTGGCTGGGACTGTGACTGGCGAATCCGTGTTTTTCGCAGTCTTTATATATCTTCCAAAAGCGGAACTTGCCTCGATCGCGACGCCTACTCGACGCCTACGTAATTCTCATAGTCACCTGTCTGTTTGCTCTGAGCTATTTCCGCTCTGCCTGAAATAGGGTCAAAACGACATCCGCTGCTTTCAATGACCGAAAACACCCACGCTTCATCAGCCTTCTTGGGTGGGGCCAGATTATTATATTACACTCCTCGCCCACCCATTTTCCAAAATGTTCGCCTAAGAACATTTTAAGCGCAACATCCTCACTCTCCTCCCCATGCCACACAAGCCCTACAATTGTATAAACATGTGCATGCCAAAACAACAAAAACATGTGCATGCTGAAACAAAAAAAAAACAACAAAAAAAAATATATAGGGGAGCCTACATCGGCAACCCGACAATGTTCGTGTCCATCTTGAAAATTGTTCTACCAGCTCGATGTTTCATTGTTCTTGCTTTTTTTTTTTTTTTTTTTTTTTTTTTAATATCCATTTTCACAGAATTGGGCAAAGTTCTTAAAAATGTTCATTTTCTTTCTCGCGTCTGTCCATAAGCGTAGACTCTTCGATGCATAATCACATGATTATTAAGCGGTAACCGCGCTCTAGTTTCAAAACTAACATCGAGTAAATGACCTTTGACCAACACCATGTGTGCTTCTGCTCGAGTTTATTGTTACCACGTAACCTCATTTAATTTAATTTAATTTCAAACATACTATGTTTGAACACAGAAAAAAAATGGTCATTATTTGCCGTACATATCATTCATAGTCTGACCGAGAAATGTTCAATAGAAATTTAAGAAAATTACCCTGATTCCAACGTTAATCCGCATGCAATTTACTTGTGGAGGATATTAATTTAGTCTAAAAAAAAAACAAAAAAATGGACCCGTGACTCGTAGTTCCTTAGTTTGTGCAATGCTTTCCATTCCCTGAACTACTTCCTCTGGATTCGAAACCAAGCATATCTGATTTGTTAACATCTCTCTGTTTAACGCAGAGTTTTTGAACGCCCGTTGACACCGGAGTACTATTCACAGCGGATAACTCAATTTCCTTTTCCGAAGCACTGTTGCTTCTTTTACACTTAAAAATCCGCTTCCTGGCTATTATTCCCAGGATTATTATTACGCCGACCACGCCAGCAACGACTCCTATCGTCAACTTCTTCGGGAGTTCCTCATATCCTTCACTAAATCTCTCCATATTTACTAGTTTTCAGAAATTTAATATATCTTCAAAAGATATTTCCCAAGTCACATAAATGAAAATTCACAGAGGATGTTGAATTTATGGGAACCTGCACAAAAGCATAAAAGTGAAGTACTTTCACGTAAATAAAAATAAGTTTTAGATTTTAATTTAATTTTCCCAAATCTCCCCAAATAATCCGATTCCACCATATTAATAACAAAATATCTTTTCAATATCTGACTCATATCGCGAAACACTGAGACGCGGGTGAATGTTTTAAGAATATATATAATCGGTGTATTCGCAAAGAAATAACCAAACAATGCAGTTGTTTTCAAGCAACGATGTTGAGATATATTTATAATTGGCGATTTTGTTGGCTGTTATTAACTGCATAATTAAAATTACACTTTAAAACTCCCGATAACATTTAAGTCATTTCTATGCTGTAGAAATGTCACGCAAAACACAAACATTTTTAAATTTTGACAATATCTGTGTAAAGATTACAAATTGACGTTTACGAACAAATTCTGTTGACGAGATCAAAATTAAAGAACCCTTTCGTTTCTCTGATTTTCCTATTGTGGTAGCATTCAGCTACATTTATAATTTGTCAATGTTTACCAATTTTGATTTAGTTCATGCAATACAAGGCCAAATGGAGAAAATGAAGAGGGTCATTTTACGCTAATACTCCAATTGGGGAAAGTTTGTGTACGTAGAACATCGATTGTTTTTTTTGTTTTTTTTAATTCGGCTCGAGTACTGATCAGAAAAACTCAACTATTTCAACCATACAACTGACCTTCATAATCACATTGAGAATAGTTGTTCGTCAATATTTCTATCGGGTTGTCTGAAAAGTTCATGCCGCTTTTTAAGTAAAATTAAGACACAACCCAAAATTATTTCATTAAATATTTATTCTACGAAATATTAACTATTTTCTCACTTCACATATATGGTAAAACATTAACAAAAAAAATAAACCACCAACTCAGATGCCCCGCACCCACCGACAGGCAAATATTTCAACTTTCTTCCTCCCCGTCAACTTTTAACACACTTTAACACTTTCTTCCTCATTTTAACACCCCACTGTCTATTTTAACACCTTCCCTCTCCGTTCTACCGAACAATCCATATTTCTCATTTCTACGGTCAGATCGGCAACAATATGCTGTCCCATTTTTTTTCCAACCAGACCTACTATAAACACGAGCAGAGAACACACACACTATTAAATCAAAGTGTCACCTACCTTTCGCTGGTCTCGTCCGGTTGTTTACTATATTTTCGTCTTCTTTTTTTTTTCTTTCTATGGCAGTTTTAATTCCGGAAATTTCAAGTCTGTTGAATTTTCAATCGTTGTCGTGGTAACCCAATAATGTTCGCATCAATGTTTTGTTGTTTCAAAACCAAGTCACTAGCACCAAAACAAATTAGTCTGTTGTATACCAATAAACAGACAACACGGGTATATATAAAAATATATCATAATATTTTTTATTAACGATGATGATGGACCGTGTGGCCTAGTGGCAGGAGTGAGAGAGCGCTCTTCCAAGGTTGACAGGGGTGACGACGGGAGTGTAGCCTCTCTGCTTAGCTCGTCTAGCTTCTTCTTCGACTTCTCGAGACTGCCTGTCGAGACTGACTTCTTCGACTTCTCTGTTTCGACTTCTGACTCTGACGAGACTCTTCGACTGTGACTTTGACTTTGACTTTGACTGGCTGGGACTGTGACTGGCGAATCCGTGTTTTTCGCAGTCTTTATATATCTTCCAAAAGCGGAACTTGCCTCGATCGCGACGCCTACTCGACGCCTACGTAATTCTCATAGTCACCTGTCTGTTTGCTCTGAGCTATTTCCGCTCTGCCTGAAATAGGGTCAAAACGACATCCGCTGCTTTCAATGACCGAAAACACCCACGCTTCATCAGCCTTCTTGGGTGGGGCCAGATTATTATATTACACAATCACTTACGCGCAAATACCCTTGGGAACGGTATTAATCCGTCGCTTCTTTCTCTAGATATAGGTTAAATAGCATGGCAGGTTAGGTTCTATAGCTTTGGTTAGCAACCAGTCTACCGCTGATAATCATGACAAGCTACCGCTGGAAAATCTTCTGCCTAGTCAGTCATACTTTTTTCGTGAAATGATCTACCAAGCGTGTATCACCTACGGCACTTAACTGACTAAAGAATGGCAACAATTGGCCTATGTACACATTTAAAGAGTTGAAATAATTGCATTTTGAATTCTTTGATGACAAAAAGGACAAAATTAGGAAAGACTACAAACATCCCTCAATACAACACGTGACCTGACTTTGTAAGTAATAATTAGTTCTTATATTCTCCCAACTCAGAAGAAAAGCAATAAATTGTTATTTGTTTTTTTTTTTTAAGAAATGCAACTGAAACACGATTTGAGGATATACCCTATTGATTTTGACATGTTTGAAAAAACCGCTGTTCCTGCACAGGTTATTCAGTATCTCTTGCTACACAGTTTTAATGATACCATATATCACAAGTGTCACATCATATCATCAGTCTAAATTTTTCTTGCTCGTTACAAGCAGGACATATCCACAAGTTTAAATCTTTATCATATGAACAAAATTTGTTCACTATATTAATTGACTCAGTTCTGTAACCCAAGGTGAGCGGCAACTGCATAGGGTACAAATATTTGAGGGAGTATACCTTCCCTGCAATATTTCTTCTTTTAATTTTTACTCACTGATCGTCAACATAAATGAGGTCTAGAAAATCTGACCTTATTTAAGGTGCTGGCAATGCTTAGATGTTTTGTTTGAAGTCCCTCATAAAAAGTACTACTAAGGGGTGGATTGCACCCAATATTATATGGCTGATATTTTTCTCTGCATGAACATGAAATTTGGCAATCCTGCTCCTGGAAGGACTTATTCATTCCTTGTCAACAAATATATGCCAATTCTTCACTAAATAGGGAAGTTGATCCTTAGAAGGATTTGACAGAAATTTTATCTAATCTTGAACCGTTTCCTTTTGCATGACCTTGAACAAGTTCAGGCGAAGCTCCTAAAATTCACATTCACAAATTTTTATAAATTATTAGGTATGTTAGTAACTGTAATTATCTGTATCAGTTTTGATAGATTGGAATATCTATCGATTATGATGAAATCAACTTTTATGCTGGATCAGCAGAATACTGAATTTTGAACCATATTTTTATTATTTAAACTCAAACAATTTAAATGACAATATTAGCTACAATAACTCCTTTCACACTGCATAGAGATGAACAACACGTGCACCCATGACACGTTAAACTAGCAAGGAAACATCTCTGGTTAGCTGGTTCACTTATCCTGAATAGACAAGAAAGTTGCTAGACAGTACAAGAGCATCAACTTGGCAAACAAAATGTATCTCCAGGATAACAGCTATATATACGCTGAAGAACAAGAGATCTCTAAACAGACGGGCCGCCTCATTCCGATCTTTCATACCGTTGCATTCAAACTGGCTAGCTTGATAGTTATTTTTCAATAAAACACTTTAGAAACAGACTGGGTGTAAATATGTAGGGTAAAATACCAGACTGCAAGAGTGTATATCGGAGGTAATTCGTCGGTCTCGGACATTACCGCCAATATCTGTAAGGAAGTTTAGTTTAAGGGCCCTATATAATGAAGAGAGAATTAACACCGGATGCCTACCGGAACAAAGTTTGAAAAGTTTCTTTAGTTTTTCCGACTGTACTTGAGTTATCTTTGATTTTGAGCAACTTTTAACAGTTCCAAACTATTAATTTGCTGCCATAATTGTGCATCAGAGTTACACCAGGAATATCAAAGAAGTTCTTGCGGGCATCATTCCGAGGAGAGGGAGAAGATGTAGCAATCGTAGATACTTTTTTACCACCTCTCACCATTCAGTAAGTCAATCGGTGACTTTGCTGGACTTGGCTCTTTTCCTTGCTTCCTTGGATGTACATACCATATGGCTCTACTTGACCAGCAATAGGAGTCTTTGCCCTCCACTGTGACGAAGATTCTTCTTCCTTTGCATTTTAAGGGATCGAGGATGTCAAAGTCATTCTTCCTATCTAAGGTTACTTGTATCATAAAGACTCCAGTCAGCATGCAGGTCTTGCTCAGTACACTAGCGACATCCGCGACATGCCATAAACAGCAAAGATCCTTCGTAATGTCTATGAGCACCTCCAGTATTGTGGGTGCCCATATATTCAGTATGTATTTGAAGTGCTTTGGTCATGAGTACATTCTCGCCTACCCTTCGTCGCCAGAAGGATTTGCAACATGGCATTAGAACGCTTGGCTAAAATCTTGGATATGATTTTTAGACATATTAACGACTCTTCTATAGCTTCCATGCTATCACCAACCGTTTTACAGGTTTTCGCATCTTGCTATTACTAAGAAGGTTCTTGTAGTAACTGCATTTAACGCTTCAGGAATGGTGAGAAATTCATTACTCTTACTGAAATCCGGGTATTCTTCTAACATTTTGTCATTGTAGACCGCATCCTTTTTTTAGAGAAAGAAGAGGAGGAGGAGGAGGAGGAGGGGGAGGAGGAGGAGGAAGAGGGATATTAAAGGTTATAGATGACATAGACGGCTAAGTTGCCTTCACCAATGTGTCTTGTAATTGTGTAACTCCGTCATACTAATGGCGGAATCACGTCTAGCGTTTCACAGACAAAAATAATGAAACAATTCTTAAAAACAACACAAGGGCAAACGTTGACAATTTCTGATACTTATTCAATATAAATTCGTCCAAAGAAAAAAAAAAAAAAAAAACAATCAAATAGAAATGACTAAGAAGCAGAAAGTAGTGAGCATGCAAATAAAAAACAACTATAAAATATATACAACGTCACATTAAACATAACACTAATCATATGACAGTGATTGGTTTGCGTAACATTAAATAAGTTGAAAGAATCACTATTTAGATTCTCCTATTAGAAAAAGAAATAGATTAAGAAAGACTACAATCATCTATCAGTACAAAAGATGAGCTGACCTTAAAAGCAAAAAAAAGTATTCATATATACTTTCGCATATTTTCCTTTTACACGTCGCTTGATATATTTTGTTTATTTTTACCACGTGTATTTCCCCCCGGGCTTTGTTTCGTATCCTTTTATGAGCCGTTTTGTTTGCCTTGTTTATTTTAAATGTGTGTCTTTTCCCGCAGTTAATGTTTTATAAGTGTTTGGCCCATTTCTTTTTAGGCACCGTTTGGTTTTCCCCTGTCATTTTAACGCATGTCTTAACCCATGGTTATTATTTTATGCGAGCTTTGGCCGTTTGCCTATCATGCGCTGTTTCGTTTGACCCGTTTATTTTTAATGCGTGCCCTTTGCCACGGTGGAAATGTTAATTTTTAACGCGTGGTCTTATCCCGGGTTATCATTTTAAGCATGTTTGGTTGTTTTTTATTAAGCGCCGTTTCGCTTGTCCTGTTTATTTTTAATTCGGGTCTTTTGCCGCAGTTAAAATTTTAATGTATGTTTGGTCCTTTTCCTTTAACCCGCCATTGGTAAGATCTTTTTTTAATGTGTGTCTTTAACCGGGGTTATCATTTTATACAAGATTTGGCTGCTTTCTTATAATGCGCCGTTTGGTTTGCACCGTTTGTTTTTATTGCGTGCCTTTTACTGCGGTTATCATTTTATGCAGGTTTAACCCCTTTTCTTTATACGTGCTATTTGGTTTCCCATGTTTTTTTTTAGGCATATCTTTTCCCGCGTTTACATTTTATGCATGTTTAGACCCTTTTTGTTTTACACACGGTTTGGTTTGCTCAGTTTATTTTTAATGCGTGTTTTTCCCGTTTTTATCATTTTGTGCGCGTTTTACCACGTTTGTTATTAGTCGTTCGGTTTGTTCTGTTTGTTTTTAAAGCGTGATTCTTACCTTCAATTTCCATTTTAAGTATGCTTTTTATATAGATACATTTTTGATGCCTGTGTCATACCTGAATGCCTGTCCTTTTGCTGATATGTTTCCACAAATATGTATACTTTTTTTTGCAGTACAAAAAATACATATAACTTTTTCTAATTAACTATAAACTTCTGTTTATAATTTTGAAAATAAAAACTTTTCTATATATTTTAACCACTTTTTATGTAGTTACAATGTGAATGAAACGAAAAGCGACAGTTGATTAAAAATCAATTTTCCCATTAGTTATATATAGTACAGCTGGTTGCTCTAGTGGGAATTGCACTAATTGTTGCGTGTAAATAGCACGGTTTGATGATGTAGGTCAGAAGATAAACATAAAACAAGAAAATGAAAATGAATTGGACAGGAAGTATGGCAGAAATGATGATTGATAGTGTAAGTTTAAAATCCAAAAAAACGAATGAGAGAAAATAAGTGAAGAAGAATGGAAGACATGATGTCGAAATACAGGATGAACGTTGGGAATTGAAAATTTGAAGAAAAGAAAGAGAAGCGCTTTGACGAAATGAAATGTACAACAATTTCATAAGCTATATATAGAATCATTGGTTTCAAAAGGAAAACGAATTATAGAACTATATGTAAATTAGTTGCAATTTCAAAATCGGAAAATATTCAGTTAAAAGAAATACTGCTAATTTACCAATATTTTTCAAGTCAAGTACGTAAAGAGTTGGTTTTCTAATCAGAACTAACATTCAATAACCACACTGGTCTGTAAGATGAGCATGCTAACCATCAACTTGTAACAGGCACCGGCGAAAAAAATATATCAGGTTGATATTCATGGAAAAATGCATCTGAGTTTTAGCTAAATTTTTCATCTATTCCCACAAACAAAACAGTACATTTTACCATCCAATCGCACAACCGCATTGTACCCTTTATCATCCATATGTAAAAATGTACTGCACCCTCTACCATCCAGCCAGACAAATTCAAGTAGGTTACTGCTACACTTGGGTTTGCTATGTCCTTTTAATATTAACTTCTCCTGGTGATCTTTCCTCGTTATATATCCCGGAGATTTTTAACTTCATTCTGATTGTAGACATAAAGGTTCTTTTTGTTTCCTATTCTTTTTTAAACTTCTTTCTTTGCTCCATTATTATGTTCAACATTTTAGAACCCCGTGTCTGTTGAGTTAACTCGCATAATCTGTGAGGAAAAAAATGTTCTATCATTCTAAACTTACTGAATGGAGAACTATAGGCAAACCAGTTCAATTTCAATACCTTCTGCTTTGTGTCTAACGAAATTTATCTCTGTATAATTTGCTTAGCTTTTGTAAAGCCTTTTCTTCAATTTGAGAAAACTGTGTGTTTTTAAAGCAGGTCTTGAGTTCTTCTAATTTAATTGGAACTTTCTTTATTGGCTTCTCCTACGTTTACTGAATTTTGCTCGTGTGATTTACAGTGTATCTACTGGTTTTAATTATTTCGTATTTTAACCTGAACATTCAAAATAGGGAGATTAGGAAAGAATCAGGGCTTTAGAAGAATGCTGGTGGATTCTTAATTACTTCAAATAAACATAGCGTGACAAATGTTACAAGCATTCTTTCTACCTTTCCGTTTGTTTTTCGTGAATTTAGTTTCCATTTCTTTTGCACTATGTCTTTTTTAGTAAACGAAGAAACGAAGTAAATTTGTCTCACTAATTTGTTGTTTGTGATCGAAAAAGGCTACGGCTAAATTTAAGCAAGGAATCGCTGCAGGTTTGAACGTGAAAATATCCTTATTCTTTCGAGAATAAATTATCTTGAAATAGTTTAATTATCTTGAAATAATTTAATTACTGCTCCACGTGGGGAAGGCAAATAAACAAAGGAGAGACTAGAGGGAGAAGGATGTGAATAAGGAAAGAAAAGAAAGGAATAAAATGAAATAAAAAAAAGAAAACAGAAACAAAAGAATTAAACCGGAAACGAATACTAAAAAAAAACAAAAAAAACAGCAGAAATTAAGAATAATAAAAGAAATAATTTGAACAGTGTGCTTTTCAGGCCACTCCTGTTGTATGCTTGCAATATGTACATGAAAAGATATCCTTGCTTCAGAAACTCCTTTTATGTACACTGTGCCTTCAGAGAATAGACAATCATGGTTCTCCACACATTTCTGTCTTTTTTTGCTATCTTTTCTATACTTGTTCTCCCAACCATTTACAAAATCTCGTTAGGTCGGTTTGATATATCTGCGTTCTTCTGTTCCTTTTGCTTTTTACTCTGTCCTGTGAGTGATCTATTTTCTCAGTCCTCCTTCCTCATTAGTTTTTCTAAATATTTCCTTGACAAAATCCAACGGAGAATCTCTAATATGATCGATTCTGACTTGGCGGCTCAGATGCAGTCATTTTCTCACGGGCATAATGTGCCTTCTCTATGTCCCTTCTACAAATACTTTCACAGATTCTGGTCCAATGAACTTAGCTCACTGGTGCCCCCTATGAATAAATTTAATAGAGCTACTAAACTAACAGCTAGGTTCTACCCTTTTTACAGTGAAACCAATAAAATGTAACCGCAACTTCTACGCTATCATCTTCTTTTCTCGTACTTCCCTCCTGTGGAATTCTCTTCCGTATACTTACATCCTCGACAGCTACAATCTCCAAAAATTTAAATGTAAAGTTAATAGTCATCTCCTATCTCACTGACTTTCATCCTTTCTCCCCGTCAACTCCACTCTCATCACACCAGTATTCCCATCCTTCATTTCCTGACACCTCCAATACGTGGTCCCTATTTTTCATCCCTATTCCTCCTATGTAATCTTCTGCGCACTAGTGGTAGTGAGGCTGCCTTTTTTGGAGTGAAATGATTAAAATATATATCTTTTACTGATTGTTCAGAATAATAATCTTTAAAAACATTAAATACAGTCGTGTGCACTTAGTATTCATATATATATATATATATATATATATATATATATATATATATAGCTTGTCACTTTCTCTTTTGTTCACTTCTATCGATGGTGCGACGGGAAATATATCGCCATTTTATATTTTTGATTTAGCATATGTTGTGCTGTTCGTTTTTAATTTTGCCAACTGCACAGTGAAGTAGGGTCAGTTGAGCACTGTCTTTAAGAAAAAGAGCACCATAAAGCAACTGTCCGTTATTGAATTGAAAACAGCATTTACTGCTTGACATTCACACCGGAAGCTTAATTACGAATATTTTAGAATGCTTTGGTAGGTTTGAAGAATCGAATTAGTTGGATGATATATCCAGATAACATCTTAGTTTTTGGAGTGATATCCAATGATGACGACGTTATTCCTCCATTAATCTTCCAAAATGGCTTCAGATAAGCAGGAGGGCAAGAAAATAATATGACAACAACGCTATAATTCAAATGTTTACTTCTATTTTGCATTAAAACGCCAATAACAAAACCATTTCTAAAGATTCAATAAGAGATATACGACTAAAATCTACATTCGTAAGCATTCTGAAGCAATAAGCAAGTTCTAGAATTTCCAAGAACAAAGTGCTATATGTAATACATACTTGGGCGATCATTTTCAAACGAGACATGACTGACTGAACAGAAAATTCTCCGGTGTAAGTTGGCGTTATTTTTTGCGACAGACTTGTTGCCAACAAAGCCTATAGAACCCAGTTTAATCTCTAACTGGAGAGAGGAAAACGGTTTAATACATTTCCCAAGGTTATTTGTGCGTAAATGAATGCAAGGAATAAAACTTGGGCTCAAACTCGGCTCTCTGATTTCTTATTCCGAGCCGATATACATTGCTTCAAAACGCACACCCAAGGCAAATGATACAGAACCGCAAAATCAACATTTTAACAATTTCCCTAAACCTAACTAGATGACCAATCATGATTACTTTTAGTTTTCACCTTGACCTAGCGGATAACTATTCAACACATGTCATAGTTATTGTATTATTAAAGCAAACATACGAAAAACATTAACAATGCCTTGCTTGTATTTATCGAGTTTTTCAAAAAAATCATCCTTATTAATGAATCGAAACACATTGACATTCTTCAATTTTTATTAGAATTTCTTTCATGTTAGTTGAGTTGCGTTTTATTAAGGTTGTTATTACTCGATATCTGTGTAAACAGAATGGATCAAAAATAAAGAATAAGAATCCAGCATTTCAGTTCGCATCTCTTATTCTTAGCATCATGAAACATCATCCTGAATTCTGTTTGTGCTAAGCAGTAAAGTCAGAATGTATAAATTCCTTACATTTTTGCGGCAGTCGATTTATGACTGAGTCAGTTTTGTCAACAACATCATAAAATAGTCATTTTAAAACACACAGAAATTTCTGCCTGGAAAACCGGCTTAGCGCAATGTTACCGTTTATATGACGCTCCCAAATATTTCTAACCTTAAAAAGGCTATTATTGGATAAGTCAACCGGTATTTTATTTCAGACATGCCTGCCAAACATTTGTTAATTATTAGCAGTAACTGGAGCAGTTCTGTCAAGTATTGAAAACATGTAACATTTTCACAAGTTTTATTAAAAGATGAGAAAAACCTATTATCATTAAGAATAGAAAATCTGTTTAATTTAGAGTCAATTCCTAATAAAAATCTTATAAAATATAACTGAATAAATTTAAACAAATACTATAATTAATAGGATATTTTGTTATATTTCAATGGCCTTTACGTTTGGATTTACTTATTACAAAAAAAGGTTTAGTTGCAGAAGAAGAATTCGACCTGTCAATTAATTTATCATAATTTGTAAAAAGGACAGATATTATAAACGGAACATTATACAAAATATTAGATTGCATTATTGCAGTTTGAAATCTGTTTACAATGCCTGTATATCTTAACTGTTAGTGTTATATATAAAGATATTAATTATAACAAGAAGAGTTTCATCCCTCCATGCACAATATTTTTTAAATAATCAGTGAAAATTTTCAAATGATCACGTAGATTTCAAACCGCACATAGAAACATAGAAGATCGTACTCCTTTCTGTGTTATTCTAACTTAATCTCACTTAAAAAGTTTGCAACAAAGTTTGCATGAATATGTTCTTCATTTTAAATAACCATTTCACCCCAAACATGGTAATAATGCCATTAAAAAGCAAAAGATTGCTAGAAGTGAAATTTAAATATCTTTGTAGTTTGCAGGGAATTAAGAAACTGGAAAAGAGCTCTTTTCCGGTTTCTTAATTGGGTGCCAAGCGTAGAGACAGTGAGTGTTGCCACGCCGAGGTGGGGGGGCAACCATAGATAGAATCATAGCTGAAGATGTAAAGAAACGTAGAGAAGCCTGCCACCGACCGACCGACCGACCGACCGACCGACCAAAAAGAGCGGTCGCTTCCGATAGAGTCCTGGCTGAAGATGTAAAGAAACTAAAAGAGCCGAGCAAAGAGATAAAGTCAAAGAGTAGTTGTTGCTACGCCGAGCTAAGTCAGACAAGACAAATTTACCGCTGCCGTCACTAAGATCCATCTTCGGCTGTTTCCGTAAGGCTTCGATGAAAAGCCCTGATAAGACTTTTAGAATCGTCAAAACATGAAAAAAAAAATGAAAACTCCAATAGAAGTGATAAACGTTACCTCACGAGAATTTGAATTAATGTTGAGAAGACAAACAATACTCTCAAACAGAAACTTTCGCTCCGTTGTAAGGATAAGAATTCGACAACTGTTATATTCTATTTCTGTTTGCTGTTTTTTTTCGTATATAAAGACCTTATTCAGGCACCATCAAATTTATTTGTTTTTTTGTGCCGTTTTTGTTTTATTTAACCCATGTGTGCACGCGTGTCCCGTCTGGTCCTACGTGGTGAAGATACGGCTAGCGGGATTTCAACATGTCTTTCTTGAGATCAAAATTCACAGCGTGGGCATGGAGAAACACCGTTGTAATAAACGACTTGAAGACCAGCTGCTGTGACGTGGCCATAACGACTAGCGACCCGAGAGCGTCGTCGTATCTGATGCCCTGTTGACAGCATGAACCCAGACTGACCGCGTCATACTTCTGGTTTGGCCTAAAAGTTTAATCATTTAAAAATGTACTTAAGAGCTTAAAAGTGATAATCTGTTGGTACAAGAACAGGAGAATAAGGTGGATATGGTAAATTCTTGTATCCCAACTCTGTGAGTTTTTAAAATGTCATTCATGCAACATATGGCTGCGCATTATAGTGAAGCAGAATTGAAACACGTCGATTCACCAATGTAGGACTGGTTTATTCCGAGGTTAACACCATTCCCAAGAGTATTTGCCCTTAAATGAATGAAACAACTCGGTTGGAACTCAAACTTCGCTCTCCAAGTCGACATTCACTGCACTACAACGCATATGCAATATTTCAAATACTAATTCTGATAAAAACAATCGTAGAAGTTTCTGAGACAAACATCTATTTATAATATTCCTAATTTTCTGATTCTGAAGATAAGTACGAATTATCAGAATTCGAAACAGTTTTTCTTTGGTTTAGTCTTAATTATATAAATTGTGTCAAATTGAGAACGATGTGGTATAAACGGAAAAAATGACAATCGAAAATAAAAAAAGTTCACACTGCTAAGCATTTTAAATAGTCAGTGTTGATTCTTATGTCCTACTATGTCTTTCACTGCATATATATATATATATATATATATATATATATATATATATAGCTAAAACAGGAATACTTCCCGAGAAATGCTTATAAGTAAAGCAATAATTTGCTCAATTTATAATTAAAATATTTTATAAACTGTACACAGTGTCCAGAAACACACGAAAAGGTTATAAAATAATTTTCTTCTTCATAATTAATTAATATTATTAATAGGTTTCATCATCATCGATCTTACAAACAGGTGTGGCCATAAGATCACTTCACTTCATATCACCTGACAGATCCTTTTATATGTTTAGGAAGGTATTCATTCATAGCTTGTTTTGGGCAAAGTAGATATATCGGAATCATTCCCTCACCAGGCTAGATGACAACCATTGTTCTCCAACTTACATGCCGGCCACGGACATAGGGGCTTGATTTCATCAGAGGAAATCCTATGCTGTGGCTGTTGAATGTGTATGAGTATTTACTTATAAAAATTTACAAACGACAAATAATATGTATACCAAATTTGGAATATATACATTCATTTACTAAAAAGTGAAATTTACAGATAGATATCTAATGGGCATCTATTCATTCATAAACCTTTTTAGTCTATTTAGAGCGAGTTATTAACAGTTGCTAAGCTTATCTTAATTTGACAAGAGTCTTTAAAAGTTAGATATGCTATGAAGATGAATCTGTCTATTTTTTCAAATAGTGCTTAGAGTAGCATTTTTCAGTGGCTACTTTGGTTTATCTTATATAGATTTATTTTGGTACATGTAAGTGTCAATGTGTATTTTTATTTGCTTTTGATGACGCGATGAACATCATTTCAATTAACTTCCTCAGCTATAATTTTCTAACAATAATTTCTGCTCTTTCATATTTTATTCATAGTGCTTATTGGTCAATGGTGCCGATACAGTTCTGAAAGATCGATTTACTAATCGATATTAATGGCTATTTCTTTTTGTATCAATTAAAATGTGTAAAAGTGGAATGGAACTGAACGATGAAAAACTATTCTGAAAGAAAAATATAATAGGACGTCACATTGGTAATCGCTCGCATTCATTAATCTTAGAATAAAAAAACAAACACAGTGATATTGTCAAAATGTTAAAGAAGAAAAGAAAATATAATTATTTATTAGCCTATGATTAATTATGCATTTGCAGCTACGTCCGAAAATAATTACTTAAATTTGCTTTCATCGTTTCTGACCGTTTCGGCAATGTATATATTTATGAATAAGGTAATCAGATTTTTTTCGGTGTACTGATGATTCTGATGAGGATGCTTGTGGTAATATTTAGACAATAACAACAAAATAATAACGCGAGAAGGAATTGAAATCATTTAACCTGAAAAGAATTTTGGAATCGGTTAATGATGTAATGTCTCAAATGAATGCCACCATGAAAGCAGTAGTCTGAATATAAATGAAGTAAATGATTATTATTTGTTATTAACGATTTAAAAGAATAATAATTATAATAATCAATCACTTAAGTGCCATACGTGATACACGCTTGGGCGATCATATCTCGAAAGAAACATGACTGACTTGGAAGAACATGTACATTGTTATTACTTTCTGCGGTCGACTGGTTGCCGACTAAGGCTATAGAACACAATCTGTCCTGTTATTTAATCTAATCTGGAGGAAAGAGTGTATTTCTGAGTAAGTGAATGCATCGAAGTCCACTGGAATTCGAACTCAGCTATCCGATTTCTCACTCCGGGCCAATATCCTCTGCATCACAACGCACATCCAATTATAAAAATAATGTTAGTAAAAACACTCATTGAAACTTCTCGGCGATGTTAGGTTTTCAGCGAGTAACAAAATGGTACAGCATTAAAGCTGAGAAATCCCTTGAATCAAAGACATTCAAAACTGCGAAATATTCCATACAAAAATTAGTAAACTGGAGTATAACAAAACAGACACTTACATTAGACAAATGAGGGTTAATCCTTGATCTATCGTGTCTTTTTTATACAAAGATCTAGAAGAGAGTTCAATCAACACTAAATTATTGATCTTTGAAGCCACAAGAAATTTTCTCAGAACATTTTCTTCCTTCAGCGCCATTCACATTCATGATACAAAAATAAATAGCCATTACTATCGATTAATATTCTGTCAATGTATCAATAAAATCCCTAGCAAAACTAATACACACGTAGCTAAGAAAATCGTGCACATCACCTCTGCTACTATATTAGTCTCAAATTTAAAATAAACGAACAATCAAAGACTTTGAAAAATTGAAAACTCTGAATTAGGTGTTTTAAAAAGACCTCATGTTCAACCAGTGAGAATGTGAAAAACTGGAAGGCGTCAGAATCTTAATAACTGAAAAACAGAAAAATGTGAAAGTGATTATGAAATTAAGAAAATTTTGTTTTTGTTTTTCTTTTAATAGATAACACAAAAATGTATCAGAGGAAAACAGAACAAATTACGGATTCAAAAATATTTAAAATGGTTCAAAGTACTATGGAAGTAAGTAAGAAAACTGCGCAAAGTGTCGATGACGTTCAGAAACTTATGGACGTTCAATCTACAGAGATGAACATCAGATACAAAAAATATATGAAATATGTGAATCAGATAATGAAATATATAAAAACCAGTGAATTAAATAAGAATTTATAAAAAAAAGGTAAGTCGTATAACAATAATGCAAGAAATCTTCTTAAGAAATAATGCAATCATTTCAAAATTATAATATACATAGATCACTCAGTTTCGGGCCAGAAACCAGGTCTATTTTGAGCAGACAAGGTAAACATCCTCAAATAATTTACGTGACTGTTCAAGTGGGAAAGATGATAAATAGAGATAGATAATAATAGTTTGTCTGAAAACTGCGAAAATAATAGATGAAAAAATAATTAAACGGGATAATAATCACTGAACCATCAAGAACAGTTTCAAAGACCATCGCATTGGAGAAAGTGTAGCTTGCTAAATGAATATGAAAGAATAAGTGAGACTCCACGTAATTATTATTGTTATTATTATTTACTAGTTTAATATATATGAAAATGTCTAAATAGAGAAAGGAGAAATATGAGATAGTAAGATGAATTGGTACTAGTAGAAACATTATTTTATTGTGATATAGTCATGGCATCATATGTCATTAAATAAGGATCTCGATCTTGTATTTAACGACCATAGCCGTTGTTCCGTAATGCAAAAGACAGGTTTCTTTTTGTGACATTATATAGAAAAACACATATTTTCCTATAAGCTGCTTTTATTGTCTTCAGTCTGAACATTTTTCTCACTTCTTTTCAGTAAATGAAAGTGAATGAAAGGGAATTTCCAATCTTAGCATTGAAGACCATTGTAAAATTTCGAAAGGAGAAACTATGTTTTACAAGAATACTTTTTATTAATTACTGATTTGTCAATGAAAGGATACACCACGTTCTTCTTTTCCCTTTTTTGTGACATTTTATTATAGAATTTCTTGCCGTTACGAAATATAAAGTAACAAAATATATTTTCTTCGGGAATATAAAATGCAGTGTCAGTCAAGTATCTAGTTCTATTTCATGTATTGTTTAGTCATATTGCTTGAATAAAAATGTTGAATAATAAAAACTGACTCCTACATAAAAATTCTCACCGATAGAGTTTAATAATGCGTATATTTTCTGCTGAAAATCACATAATATATGCTCATAGAAATATAACTTTAAAATATTGTCTTGTTAATAGCTATCACCTAGGTTGACTAGCAATATTATGACACAAATTTCCGCCACAATGACCATTCGACCTTGATGTAGTGCAGTGATGGTTGGCGTGAGAGACGCAAAAATGCTTGAGCTAACTCGATCGAATAATAATAAATAGCATTTTTATTGTAAAAACATAAAAACTGACATAAATTATTGCATGCTTAAAATCTTTAAAATATATCACAGGATTTAAAAATGTACAGAGAATGATCAAACTCATAGTTTTCTTTTTCATTTGACCAATCTTATTTCTCTAGTAACTTTTGTCTTGGAAATATATAAATCTATCATTTCCCCGTGCATTGAATACTGCTCTTACATCTGGTCGTGTGCCACTGCTATTCATCTCGGGGTTCTTGACAAAATCCAATGGAAAATCTGCAATGTAATAGATCCAGACCTGGTAGCTCAACTTCACTCTTTTTCTCACCGACATAATGTAGCTTTCTTCTGTTTCTTCAAAAATACTTTCACGGTTGCTGCTCCTATGAGCTTAGATTCCTGGTGCCACACTTGCATGAATTAACTCGAGCTACTAGACTATCAACTAGGTCCCACACTTTTACAGTTAAACCAATCAACTATAGCCACAAGTTCTCCTCTGTCACCTTCTTTTCTCTCACTTCCCGCCTGTAGAATTCTCTACCTGTTATGGGACCCTCCTACGAGGAAGGAACTCTTCCTCTTGTTACATATAGATTACCTGCGTGACTTCTAGAGAGCAGTCAACAGGAGATTACGAGTAGTTAGCTACTAGCAGTCAAGTACAGCAGTTAACGAGAGCAGTTAACGACAGCTACTAGTCAGGCAGCGTAATAATACCTTTAGACTTATTCCAATATTATTTATTATTAACACTTTCTGTGAATATCTGGTTTCTTGTTTATACTAATACACAGTTTTGAAACAACCTTCTTGTTCCGTGTCTTACTTCTGGCGCAAACCGGTCACTATAACTTGCGGTGAAGTTTCGCCACAACTACACAACAAATTATCGACGAAGATCCACAACACTTCCGTATACTTACTTCTCTGACAGCTACAATCTCAGAAATGCTATGTCAATTGCGATCTCTTATTTTCTTGACTCGCTTCCTTTTGCCGACAAATCTTGTCTCATGTTCTTTTCCCTATCGTCTTTACTCTCGTGCAGCTTTCTCCACATCAGTTTCCTAATCTTTCTCTTACCCATTCTCTGACACCCCTTGTAACTTGTTCCTCTTTCTCGTCATTCTCCTTTTATGTAACCCCCTGCACACAGTGACAGCACTGCCTTGATTAGGGTGAAATGATTATTACAAATATTCTTTCCATTACAATGATCTATCTCATTTTTTGTTTGTCAGAATCTCTTATGATGCACGAACATGAAATTCAAATTCAAATCCGTTATTTATTATTAGTTGTCTCAGAAGGCCTAAAATTCTAATCTGAGAAGTTTTTCCCGTTTATTTCGCGTTATTACATGAATTAAGTAGAGTACAGTATATGAATTAATTGCCATTTATTCAGTTATTTCGTTTTCTCCACGTTTCTCCTTACCGCCTTTATGCTTCTTTTTGTATTACATATTTCTTTAAAACATTTTGTTTGAATTTGTATATTTAGCTTCTTGTCTTCTTTTTTTGTCCAGGTTCAATTGATTTCATCTTATTTTACTTTACCCTATATCGTTTCTATCGCTTATTTTTGTCACTTGTACTTCATTTTCTAATATTTCCTTAATTGTTTTCTTTGTCAGTCACGATCTGAATAATACAGACTTCATTCATATATTTAACACCTTTCTTTACTTTTCACTGTTTTCTAAATACATACCCAACCGTTACATGACAGCGGATCATAAAACTCTAAACTTCACATTTTTATACATTAGTAAAGAAATTCAGTTTACATAGCAATTTACATTAGTAAAAAATGCAAATTTACAAGAATAAAAAAATTACATAAGTAAATAAATTTAATTTTCTACTGTCCTCTACTAAATTCAGACCGAACGACTTCATGTAAGAAGAGAATAAAACCTCAAATTTCACTTTTTATAAGTTAGTAAAAAAATGAACATCGGATCCTGAATTCTTTTTCATAATTCACTTTTCTTTTTCTTCGACTCTTGTACTTCTATTTTTTATTCTTTGTATTTTTTCACATTTTCTTCTTTAAAAAAATTGTAAATTGAAAATAATAAACGTCGATTGAAATTTTCATCAAATAGTTAAAAATGCAGAAATGCTCAATATTTAAATTCAAACTTTGACATCCGATGTATCAAATGTCATTCAGATTTTAATCCATTTTGATTTTCTCGTATTGCTTTTAATTACCTCTCCTATAAAAAATGTTAGATAATTAAATTCAATAAGGATTGGATAAATCGGTACAAGTAAACTTCTTTCATATTGGCGGTGGTTTCAAATTTAAGACACAAATATATAAATTGTAGTAATGTCCTGTAAAAGTTGATAGGGACAAACAGATGATCAGTTGGTTAGTTTCACATGCCGACATATTTATATTGTTTGAGATTTTTTATTTTATCTCTGTAGACTGCTTCAGAAATGTAAAGATAGTCTAGGAGGCTGTTGCTATGGAGTCTCTAACGAGTAGGCATTTGTGGGGTTGAGTTGCTAGTGGCACATCTACCCAATTTTGAATTCCCTTTTGTTTTAGACTGCGTGACGAACCAGAATTGAAATACTACCCTTCCTTGCTATTAATTTGTAGCTGGTTGTGAAAGACCTGATGGATTCATGCATTTCCGGGTGTTATTTTGCATGGAAGCAAACCCAACGCCCTCGTTTGGAATTTAAACTTGAGGAGACAATCGCGATTGCTGCATTATGTGCACATCTATCTTTTCAGATGAAAAGACAAATAGATGCAGTGAGACAAAAGTGAGAGGGAGAGAAAAAAAGAAGAAAAACAAGAATAAATCATGAAAATTCTTATAGAGCGAGAGAGATGAGAGTAAATGATAGATTTTGATGAAAAAGAATAAAGCGTAAGAGATCAGAAAAGAATTAAGAAGTTTTTAATATCCAAAAAGCAATTTCTAAATACTTAGAATGATTGCCTAAGGTATGTCATCACTTAATGGCGATTTTCTTAAATATTTTCATCTCTTTTTCTGTTTCTATCTCAGTCACCAGTTGAGTTTATGTTTCTTTTAGAAAAAAGAAATTGTTGCAAAACAGTTGCTAAATAAGTAATTCTGGGAAAACAAGTGTTCCAAGGAAGATAGATATCCTTATTCAGACTTTTATTACTTTATAACTTCTAAGAATTTAGTCAGTATAAGTACTTGTAATGTTTGCAAGCTTCAATATATTTTTCTTTTTTAACAGCGAAAAATAAATTCTTAGTATTTCTTACTCTTCAGAATGCAACATAAAACAAGCCATGTAAAAATATTTCTTTCTAGAGCCAAATTCCAACTTTCTGAAGCTTTTGACCTTGTGATTTGTTTATAGTTCTCGCAAACGTAGGTCGAAATAGAAACTGGAATGTTGTATACTAAAACTTAAAAAATGATATGCAAAAAAAAAAAGCATTTTTATTAAAAAAATATTTGTTATTTTAATAATTAAATTGTTTTTAAAACCGTGGTTATTTTCTATGTTAACTTATAAAAGTTTTATTTTTTCAAAAATATTAATAGTAAAATTCTTGTACTACGTTGCACAGCCGAATAAAACGTACTGTACTTTGAATCGCATTACCTGTTTGCACTTCGCCCCAAAATTTGGTTTCTATCGGTGAATCTATATTAATTCTTCTTGACCGTATGGTATTACCATATTTGTCTTCGCATAAGATGCGTTTTTCTTTCTTTTAAAATACAAACAATTTTTTCCTGCATCTAATATAGCCGTGTTACTGATGAGAGACAACCGAGTGCTGCAAAGGTAAGCTAAGACGTCAGATGGGACAGCTGGGTATGAAAATTATTGCTAGCAATAAAACGTTAAAAACAAGCTAAATTATTAATATAAATTGTGTTAGTCACGGTTGCGTTTGTTGAAATGCGAGTTTCTGGTAAAATGTATTCAGTTTTCCCCTGTTGCCCGTTGTATACGACTGATGATATGCAGTGAAATATTGTACTTTGTATGCATATATTGTAATTATTTATAAGAATTCATTCACATTTATGTTATTTACTGATTGCTTTATAACAGTTTGCTTTGTTTATAGGTTTCTGTACTCATGGATACAAACTTATTACCATTTATTTTCGGATTTGGTAAATTTAATCTTTAATGTTTGAATATGATTTTATCCTTTATTCTGTAATATTATTACAATCTTTTATTTGCTGGCACAAAATCATATATTGTCGACTAGAAAACAACTTTGAAATATATTTAAATAAATATATGATGAAACATAGTAAAAATATCCCCACAGTATCATCGATTTCCATATCTCAGAGTGCGTGCTATGAGAGGGCAAGTTGAATTTATTCCAATTCTCGTATTAATTTGCGATGGTCAAAAATATTTACACTCAGTGTTGTTCTCATATCTACAAAACAAATTAACTCGTTTTTGTTTCAGTGGATCCACTATTTGCTTTCGGTAAGAGCTAAAAATATATTATATATATATATGCTTATATTATGATTAATCATCGATTGGTCAGATGAATTAACTCTTTATTTAAAACATACAGTGCTTCCCTGACAGCTGTGACTTCAATTCATGAGACGACATTTTTAAAGAGACATGAACTATGATTCAGTAAAATAACAAGACAAACGACTCTAAAAAGAATAATACTAGTAAGTTTTAACTCCGAAGAATTATCCCGTAAAATGGAAATTGATTGACTTAGATTTTTATGGATTGTCAATTTTTGGAGATTATGTTAGGCCAGGAATACGTTTTACATTGTAAGAACTTTTTGTAACTAATGATTTGCTGATAATCGTTAAATTAATAATTTACTGATAAGCAGTCCACATTTTGAATAAGAAGTTCTTTCTCTCAAATTTCCGATGTTTTATTTCTTTTATTTCCTCACATATTGAGAAATAGGTCGAGTCTGGAACTTTATAAAATCCTCGTGAATATATATTGGCTTGGCCAAAATGTATGTTCATTTAATAAGTAGAAATTTCACTTAATAAAAAGAACAGAATTTTTGGCCAGCCCAATGCCTTCACCTACGCGCAAATACCCTTGGGAAAGGTATTAATCAGTCACATCTATTCGGTTATAAATTAAATAACAGAACAGATTGGGTTTTATAGCCTTGGCCTGTTACCAGCAGAAAGTAATGTCAACCTACTGTGGGATAATATTCTGCCAAGTCAGTCATGTCTCTTTCGAGACATGATCGCCCAAACGTGTATCACCTACGGCACTTAACTGACTGACTGAATATTTTAAATTTTATCTGTCTGTTGATTTCAACTTTTAGCAAAGGTAAATTTAAAATAACTATAGAACGTAATTTTGAGATGAAGAGCTTCTTGTTCGAAAATTAGATTTCAATAAGAGGCAATTTCATTGTTCAAAATCGGAAAAATATGTCATATAAACAGAATACTATAAGACATAAGCAATTGGGAATAAAAATAAAAATAAGCATTCGAATTAAATTTATAAATATATATCAGTTCCATCAATTTAAAACGAATTAGCAGAGTTTGTAGCCATTGACAGAAAATAGCGAGATATCCAAATTAATGTTTAAACGCATGAGAATTGCTTATTTTACCTTCTGAATATAGCAGGATTGGAAAAGAATTATATTATTCAGATTTCTAGTTATCTCTTTTACTTCTTTCCATCAAATCTATTTCATTGATCTCTTCAGTTGCAATGTTCACATTCACCTTTGTCATACACTCAAAAGTTAATTAATTAATGCAAGCATTTTATTAGCCTTTGGAAGTTCATTTTATCTTATTAATAGAGAAGAGATATTTCGGAAATATAATTCTAATGTCACATAAAATAACATGAAACGGAATAGCAGGAAGTTAAACGAAGTTAATAATGACATTTACAACTGCGGGAAGCTTTGCTCTATTATAAAATAAAATTATAATTATTATAACCTTAAAAAAACTGAAAACTAAATTTATAAAGGAATAATATTTATAATGAATATCGTCGCGATAGTTATTTCAAAAAGCGTTATGTATAATAATAATAATGAAGATAATATGAAAATCATAGAAAAAAATCAATTAAATAATGATATAAAAGAAACGTGAAATGGAACATATATCTAGAATTTTCCAAAAACCTTAAAATTTACTACACAAATATTACAGACTATCATGATTAAAGTTCTTAGGTCAGTCTCAAAAAGTCTATTAAAATGTTTTGAAAGACTGTAGATTGTAGTACGTATTAAAAAAGTCTTGACGACAGTGATATTAAAAATAACAAGAATACTGTTGAAGCCTCTTAACGTACTGGAGAGACTTGGTATCAATCATTTTCTAGCAATAGCTATCAATTACTTGGTAGCATTGCGAAAATTGCTGAAAACTACTAATAATATTAATAAATCATTACTATTTAAGATTAAAAGATTGTACTCACGAACCCCACTTTATTAAAAGAAAAGTCTCAGTGTAAACTACGTTTACTTTGTATGAAACTGCAAATCAAGAAATATGGAATTAAAAATAATAACAGAACTAATAAACACATTTACTAAACCAGTAGTAATATGAACATGATACTCAAAAATTGTAAGAAAAGAGGTAGGAAACTCAGCAGAGTGTGAATAGGTTACCGTAAAGTAATTTGATAGTGTGCCAATTTCTTGGATTCTTAAGACATTGAAAATGTACAAAGTCTTCTCGGTGATATGAAATCTTCTTAAACGCAGCATAAGAACATAGAACACCATATTGTATGTAAATCACATTAGAGGCACCGCCACTCTCAGTTTCCTGAATATTCGACGACGAATCTTTCAAGGAGGTTCCCTGTTACCACTTCTCTTTTGTCTCTTTTTAGTCTCCCTTAAGCATGAAATAAACAATATTAGTTATAGATATAAAATAAAATAAAAACTACTTAATCACCTATTCTACATGAATAATCGTAAACTCTTTTCAAAGACGACAATGAGTTAAAGGGTTGACTCAATGCTGAAAAATGTTTCAATGACGACACAGGCATAGATTTCAGATTAGATAAATGTAGAAAAAACATTCAGGAAATGGTACGTTACAAAAACACACTTAATAGATCTAGATTTTGTCGCAAAGATTAGGAAACTGGAATAGGAAGAAACCTGTATGAAGGTAACATGGAATACAGTATATCCAAAAAAATAGAAGAGTGTAGGAATACTACAGACATGTGCGTCTGTTACTGAATTCCAAGTTGAATAATAATAATAAAAAAAAGAATATCAGTCATAAATACATTGGCTGTTTCCGTGGTGCACTACAGTTTCAACATCTTTAAATAGAAAATAGCTCAAATTAACCGGAATGGAGTCCTAAACGAGAGAGCTTTTTATTTTCCATCTCATGCATCATCCCAAGGCAGATGATGTGTCCAGATCTTAAGAACATATAGGATTACCTCAATTAGAACTGTCTTATAAAACTACATCAACAGGTTTTCAAAGATACCTATAAACTACAGAAGACTGGATGATGATCTCTGTCAAAGAACATAAAAGCAGTAATGAACATTTTCGGTAAAAAAAGGAAACCGAAAATTTAAAAATGGATTTTTATATAGGTAAATAAATGCAAGTAAAACATAATACAAATACTGCAGCGGCAAAAAACGCTAAAAATAACAGCAAAGGCAAATCCAATAGACCAGATACAGAAACGATGGCAAGATAAACCTCGTCTAGGTTTATTTTCTACCCGTACCAGACAAACTGATGTAGACAAACTCCATAGCCACCAGGCGCTATGTAGTGCAGGGTTAGATGCTAAAACAGGAGGTTTTATTATTGCTAACTTGAAATTATTAAACACACATACTGAAAGAATTGCATTTACTCAAAATGCAGATTCTTTGCTAAATATTCAGAATCAATTGACCATCTTGTATCCGGTTGTACCGTTTTGCCACTCACTGAATGTAAAACGGAAGCAAAAAAAAAACAAAAAGCAAAAAAAACAAAAACAAAAAACAAATAAATATATGTAACTATCTCGATTTATCTTGGCAACGGAAGAAGTTGTGTGACATTATTGTGCCACTCATACAAGTGCTTATTCAAGTGATGAAAATTGTCTCGGTGACACAAATGGAAAATTTCAGAAAGGCCAGCTACGTAAGATACGTTGACGCTAGTTTTGTTAGCGATCGTCACTGCAATACCTTGATTCGTGGATCATTTACCAGCTGTTTCTTTCTCAGTAAAGATATTTTTTAATGTCAAAAAGTACATATTTTTGTAGTGAGAATGTTTCTTTCTTGCACCCGTACAGAAAGCACAAAGCATTATTTTATGCGAAATCTTTATTTCACCACTTAAAATCTTCAGTCCGTTGGTTATCACAACTATTTGCAACTTTCTATCCTATGTAGATCTTAATATCGTTCTAATACTCATTTACACACTCTTGTTAATTACTTTATTCGTTGTACCTTTTTATCCCTCTTGCCATGTGTATATCCGGTGAGAATTGAATTATTCAAGCCCTCGTCCTAGATTTTTCAACTGTCTATTTATGATTCTAAATATACGTGTTCTCATTGTTTCTGCTGTTTATAAAACCTCCTCGTGGCTCACATGTTCCCTCAATGATATTCTCACTATCGTTTTTCTGAGTAACTATCCTTCTGTAGAGCTGCAAAGTCTCCTCTTTATCTCTAAGGAGATTGTTTGCCCATATTCAGAATGAATGAAAATAAAATAATTTCCATATCTTCATAAGTGTTGATCCTTCCTAAAAAAAAGGGCTACGTCACGAGCCCATAAACTCTATAGGGTCGCAGCAGCATATGTACTGCAGCTAGAGAAGCAAAAGTGTGTCTAGGACAAGATAGTCTGGTCTGACAGAACCCCTCCCATTTCATATTAGTTCTGAATTCAAAATATTCTCTTCACTGAGAGAGTCATGCTCTTTAACCCATATCAGTCGGGTTGATATGGAGAAGAGATGAATTCATAATTTTACAAATATAGTTTCTTCTAAAAAAACAAATATCAAAATAAAATAAACGACATTTAAGATTTGAAATGCGTTTTTAAAATAAAATATCTTTTATGAAGCTTTTATTTTAGTTTCAATTTCAAACTAGTATATCAAATTTAACATTTTCAATAAGCAAAGTACTTTGCATTTAGAAAACTAATTTAAATTAACTGGATATATTTTTTCACTAAAATTAGCGCCGTTTTCAATCGTCTTTCATCGCAATTGAATTATTTAATGATTTGTTAATTAACAAATTATTTTTAAATGAAATATAGCTTTCTAAAATTTTTATTTCAGAAATATTAGATCATATAAAGCACAATAAATCTGATTTGAAAAAACAATTATTTACTTGAAGTTTAAAATATTGCAAAAATGCATTTCTAAGCAGACAGTAGCTGTTTATTGAAGGCGTGCGGGGTTTGGCAGATTGATGATAGATTGGTATTTATTGAATGTAATTCTATGGCGTTAAAAATAACTGAATATAAAGTGAGCTACTTTTATATATAATTGTTAAGTACTCAGTAATTTTAAAAATAAAAAAGATTATTTTCCGTAATCTAATACTTTACTGAATTGAAAATATTTTTATCAATAAATTTATTATAGATATCGCCCTTAATATCTGATAATGCCGTGTATAGTCGATTGTATATAGAAGATCGGCACGTTTATACACATAAAAACTCAAAACACTTTTAAAAATATTAGTGTGATGATTTGTACTAAGATTTTCTATTCATGATTAGTAAATATAGCGTTGACCTAATAAAATCATCTAAAAAGAACAAATTGAGACAAAATTTTAAAAGATTGAAAAATATTTAAAATTTAATGTTATTCTAATTAAAATGTCAAAAAAATGAAAACAAATCTTGCAAGAATTCAGTATTTATCGAAACATTTTTTCCTGAGACAATAGGGTCCATAATATAGCTTAATTAGAGCAATTAAAATACTCTCTGATTATAATGTCTTAGCATGATTGCAATTTTTGTTTGCAATTCAGAACAGGTTTTTGGTAAATGAGTAACAAAACGGTGATTTACATTCTCAAGGAGCTTTATTTTAACTAATATTAATATGAAATCGACAAAATTGAATTTTTAGAAAGTCCATTAAGTAAGTAGGTATGTGGAGGTAACATATACAAAAATTATTTCTACCATAATAATAATTATTCTAAAATAATTCAATTCAATTTTAAGAAGTCCTGAAAGTTTTAGTAAAATCAACCAGATATTTGATTTTTGCAAGAATTTCTGATGTGTTTTTATCGCAAAACGACGCTAAAATTTTCGATGCTGATCTTTGCTTCACCCGTGGACGAAGAAAAACGATATTTTTAACCAAACTTTCGAACGTTTTGAAAGAACTGAAAAATTTAATAAAAGATATATATTTTACTTTTCCACTTAAAAGTAAAAAGAAATCATTTTGTCGATGAAAGTTTGTTTTTATGAAGTTTGTGGTCTTACTCATGGTCTTTTTCAGCAACGTATTTGGATGACGGAATGAGGGTTGCATGGTGTCACAGGAGAAGACGTGATCAGAGTCACCGGGGATAGGGAAACGTGGAAAGCCATGATCGCCTACGTTCTGAAGGGATAGGGCACATAGAAGATTGAAGTTACCTACCCAAATGTAATCATGTGAAAATGAACATCATGAATATAGCGTAATTTTGAACAGGACTTGCCTATTTTTCATTCGTAATCGCTAACCATTACAATAGTTGCATATTCGTAGGGATTTGAGAATAAAAGATTTAGGAAGAATAATAATCTCATCACAATTTTTTTTGTTTTTGAAAAAACTTTGAGTTGCATAACTTTTGAAACTTCCCAAAAACTTTAGCATCAGTTAAATTATTTATAAATGGTAATGTTAACAATACTTCAGCTGATTTAATGGAGCTCTTTTTACATAACCACCACCAAAATCCACAAAATAATCCTGGTATGAATAATAAAGAAACATTGTTGTTAAACGAAGGACTACGTTACTGACATCAGTAAAGCAAGAATTACAAAAAAGACAAAAAAAAAAAGCAATTAGAATAGCTAAACGGAATTTGCTTGTTTTTGTGTGTGATAATGGGGCAGCAAAAATATCGAAATATCTACAGAAGAAAAACTAAATGCAAGTTGTCTTCCTTTTGTAAATGGCCTGTTCGTTATTCGGCATCAGTTTTTTTCTGTTAAATATTTAAAAAGCATTGTTATTTTTTTTCTGATTCTCGCCTCCATCATATTTGTTCAACTTAGTTGACGTTGCATTCAACACATTCTGTGAAAGGTGGTGCGGATATTTGAGGAGGCTGAACAAACAAAAATGCAATGCTTCTCTATTATGCATATTTTGCAATGATCGTCAGTTTCTCTCTTTCTTTTAAAGTAATGGCTTCCTGCTTTTATCTAATGTAAACTAGAAACTACCATTAAAGAGAATTTACAATCTCAAAACATTGGTTCAGCTTTAATAAAGAAGTCATGAGGTGTATGCACATTTATGTTTTATGATTTATGCAGTTTGTCTCTCCAAGACTAGTTTACACACTCAGATAAATGCAAGGTTATATTTGAATCCATACATGATGATTGCCACCTCGGTGTCTAGTATGGCCATCAGAAGATATTCTAAGACCTAGTTGTGCTTTGAATTAGTATAAGTCGTTAAACCGAGCAAATTTTTAAAACCTACAGTACAAATTAGGCAGATATGTATTTTGCTACTATTAGGTCAATTTTTTTGATTGATTGCATGTCTTTTCAGATGTGTCAAGTTTTTCAGTAATTAATGCCATTTTGTAGTTGATAGGTCATTTGGTACGATGACTTAGTACATGACTTACTTTTTCTTATTTATTCACGTAAAGCTTGCTACAAATATCGCAAACATCACTGTCATCTAAACCTTTGTGCAAATTAATTGAAACGACTTTCCTTTCTTTTAACATACGGTCAGTTTTGAACCCACTGGAATGACATGGTGTAATCGATTACTGTTTCCTCGTATTAGGTAATTTGCAGTGATGTGCAGTAATATGAATCTATCTTCAGGTTGTAAGATTAAATTTGTTTGGCCTTGAAAGATATTACGCCATCTGTGATTGCATCAGATTTTCATCACTCCCAGACACTATGGTCTCTACTGTCGAGGAATTGTTATACAGCCATTGATTGTGATGAACGTTACTCCAAGAAAGCGTACGAAAATTGTAACGCTGCACGAACGCATTAGAATGCCTTACATAGAGATATTGCTTGTATCAGCCTTTCAAATGTCCGTCGTGTCACCTAGGCGTAAAAACAAACTGAATCTATTAATCCAAAACGTAAAGGAAATTCCGTTTAAAAACCTTCCACACACAATATATTTTTCAATCTTGCTGACGCTCATGCAAACAACATGGCCACTTTGACACAACCTATTTTTAGAAGAGTTGATTTAATGCTGTCGCACTGACTTAACTCAAGCACTTCTACGTCGCTGACATATACTCTCTAGTTTGTTCCATATATGCATGCAAGCATTACTGGTAAAAATGCTGAAATTGCTTCAAGTAATCGCAATACAAACCCTGATTTCTCACGAATACAGTAACGACGTTAGGACACAAGCCTAGTACACATTGATTTTAGTCTTTTTTTATATATCTCGTCATCTCCATAGTCGCTGTGACAACTTAGTGACTGCATTACTGTTCCTCGCATCTTCGAATGACCATATTCTATACAGGATTCTACCAAAATTAACACGAAGCATTAACCATGTCTATACGCTTATTGCGTAAAAATATATTTGGCTCTATGTTAGGATTTCCTCGTGCAGCCTGGTACAATTTTTAAGACTTTCCAAGAGAAGTACAAGCACTGGTTAATGCGTTCATTAGACTCTAAATAACATCCTCATTATGAACTATAAGATCATTAATCTCATGGCAAATGTCGAAACGAGTTTCATTCTCTATTTCTACCAGTTCAGATTATAACATATTAGTATCGTCATTCTGCGTCTACGTAGTTGAAACTTCCTCTGTGTTGCATTTGTAATGAGGAAGTAAATTCATACAACCATTTTCACGAAAGCTGTGGAAATGAAACACGGCAGATAACTTTCCGAATGATAAAATCTTAAGCTCTTCAAGACAAGGGATCAATCACTCCCTATACTCCACGTCCACAATATCTTCTCTTCCTACTTACTATGAAATTACTATCACACACCCTCATCTTTTAATCATCAACATTGAGTAAGTGTTGCTATATTGTAGTTAAAGAATAACCACATTAACAGTGTTGCGAAAGGTTCATCTAAGGCAGTGTTTCCCAACCTAGGCTAGATTGTCCACCAGTGTGCGATTTTAAATTTTTGGTAAGCGATGTGCAACTGAACAAAAAGTGTTGGGCGATATAGGATATTGAGTATTGAGGACGTATTTTAACATATGCTATCCAAAATAATATTTATAGTAGATATGCAAATAATTTGCAAAAAAAAAAAAAGAAAAAAATAGAGAGAAAAAAAGGTGGTTAAATATAAATATCCACGCAAACAAGGAATATTTTGGTATGTTTCACATATTTTTTCAACGGCCAAGTTTGCTTTTCTTCAAAACAGAAATAGCAGCAGGCGCATGAGTTGGCGTTATTTGTTACATCCTAAAGTCAGTTTACGAATCAGTAAAAAATGGTAAAACACTTTTCTGTAGGAAAATACATTGATGACGCAAAAAAGGTTAGGAAGCACTGATCCTGGGGAATGATTAACGTTTTATATTCTTTATGGATGAGAGCAAGTTACTTCGTCGTGCTACTGAGAACAGTTTACGTGTGCGACGGTAATTTGGAGTACGACAGCTTTAAAAATGTAATCATCCGTGACACCCAGACACAGTGACTGTCATAAGTTAAAACTCTTATTCTATTTTAGCTTCCGTAAGGATGTGTCTTTTCACCGGATCTGTACAACTTGTACAGTGAGAATATTTTGAAAACCCTAGAAGTTATTCCTGGATTCGTAATCGGAGGCCACAACATAAACAACCTAAGATATGCAGATGATACAGTCCTGATAATAGACACAGAAAAGGAACTACAAGACCTCCTACAGAAGGTAGCTGAAGAAAGTAACAAGAAAGGACTAGAAATAAACTGCACGAAAACCGAATGCATGGTCATCAGTAAAAAGAGCAGCCTAATATGCCAAATAAAGGACGGGGATACTAGAATCAAGCAGGTAGGAAATATAAAATACCTGGGAAGTGTTATAACAGAAGATGGAAAGTGCTCTGAGATCCGAAGGCGAATTGGCATGGCGAAGAAAGCATTCCAGAAGTTGTTTAAGGTATTAAGGAACAGGACAATTTCGCTAGAAACAAGGAAGAGAGTACTGGATTGCTATGTGTTGTCTATTCTTCAATATGGCAGTGAATGCTGGACAAGATCATCAAAGATAAAGGAAATACTCGATGCAACTGAAATGTGGTTCTACAGAAGGATGCTGCGAAGATCATGGATCGAGTATATGTGCAATGACGAGGTCTTAGAAATGATGGAAACAAAAGAGAAAATTAATACTGAGCATCAGAAAGAAACAGCTGAAGTTCCTGTGACATGCAATGAGGAAGGAGGGCTTGGAGAACCTGATACTAACAAGCCAGATAGAGTTAAAAAGAGACAGTGGAAAGCAACATCTTTGAAGGCCCTAATCAGGTTGATGACGGCACGAGGGTTGCATGGTGTAACAGGAGAAGGCGTGCTCAGAGCCAGTAGGGACAGGGAAACGTGGAAAGCCATGATCTCCTACGTCTTGAAGGGACAGGACACATAGAAGAAGAAGAGGAATATCTGTATTTATAAATATAACATATCAGAATATAAACAAACAGAATGCATAGATTTACAACCTATCGTTTATCTAGCCGAACCGAAAGATTGCAATATGTTTACTATCTCTCTTAGCTCTACTTAAAGATTAAAATAGTTTTACTACCTCTCTTTTTTCTAGCTTAACTGAAAGATTAAAATATATTTATTATCTCTCGCTGAACTGGACTAATTGATTTGTTTTCTATAGCTTTTCATACTTTTATTGCATATTTAAAGTTTTTAAGACTAATAATATTTCTTGTCAAAATAATATTTCATTAACAATTTTAAAAAAATGTGAGTGGTTTTTTCCATATACGAAACGTACTGTTAAATCCATCGCTAGGATTCCTATGTTTTACAATGTTATTTGCTCGTAAGTTAATGTAACCACCCAGAATAAAATTCGATATCGACTGTCCGGTTTTTTACGCCTATCGGATATCTATTACACCACTCGAACATCCGAAATCTAAAGAAGATATAATAATAATAATAATAATAATAATAATAATTTTTTTTTAGCATCCATTTGCCTGGATGCTAAAACAAGAAAGCTTCTTTCTAAGCATAAGATGCATCATCCAAAGGCTGATGTAGACCGTCTATACATACCCCGTTCAGAAGGTGGAAGAGGTCTTATTCAGCTGGAATTGTCATACAAGACAACAACTATTGGCTTACTAACATACATAGAAACAACAAAGGATTGGATGATACAATTAGTAAGGCAACATGAAGAAAGAAAGAAAAAATATTCAATAATAAAAGAAGGCAGTAAATTCAAACAAGATTTACAGTTAGTAGATTCTGTAGAAAAGCAGAACGGAAGCCAAGAGCCGACTATTGCGGCAAAGAATATGAAAATGAAAGCCAAAGATAAAGCTCTTGAACAGATGAAACAGCGCTGGCAAGACAAACCTCTGCATGGCCAATATCCAGTACGTGCCAATAAATCCAATGTTGACAAAGTTAATACTCATCGATGGTTACGTGCATCTGGATTAAAGTCTGAAACTGAAGGCTTTATTCTTGCAGCACAAGACCAAAGTCTTTTCACGAGAAACTTTCAGGCAAATATTATGCATAATAATATGGATCCAAAATGCAGGTTTTGTGATAAACACCAAGAAACAATAGACCACCTAATCTCAGGCTGTTCTGTGCTTGCCCCAAATGAATATAAAAATCGCCACGATAGAGTTGGGCAATATTTACATTGGGCAATATGCAAACATTATGGAAAAGCTGTAGGCAAACACTGGTATGAACATCACCCAGCACCGGTTACAGAAATAGAAGATGTAACCATTCTATGGGATTACACCATCTACACAGACAGAAAAATTGAAGCAAACAGGCCAGACATTATTGTTAAAAACCAGAAGGAGAAAACTTGTCTATTAATTGATATGGCTTGTCCAGCGGATTGTAACATAGCAATCAAGGAATTTGAAAAACTGTCAAAATATAAAGACCTGGAAATTGAAATAGGAAAAATGTGGAAATTGAAAACAAGAGTTGTGCCAGTGATAGTAGGTGCACCTGGAATGGTAAAAAATGGAACAAAACAACACATTGAAAGAATCCCTGGAAACCCCAGCTTAAGAGATATACAAAAAATTGTCTTATTAAGTACAGCCCACACACTAAGGAAAACTTTATCTATGTAATGCTGCAGATGATAGGGAAGATAGAAAAACATGAAATGGAGCCATAACAACACGCCACTATCTGCCTTAGGTCTCCCCGCAGACTTTGTTGGTAGTGAGACCAAAGCAGAAATCAAAATATGATGATAAATGACAACATACCAATAATAATAATAATAATAATAATAATAATAATAATAATAATAATAATATATTGTGCTATTTCTAACATTAATCAGTGATTTCTTAAGTATATTTTCAGCTCTCAATTTTTTGACGTTGCTTAACGTTCCCATTCTTTAGTCAGGCAAGCAATCATGACAGAAATGTAGATATTTTTGCCATTCAAAATAAACAGAGAACATGAAATAAACTTCAATTTGGATAAAGGAATCAATACCTGAGCAGCATCTATTGTGCAATCGTCAAAGCCATTTCTAAACTTGACTTGGGAAATCTGTACGTAAGAACAATGGTAGTTAGGACAATACATATACCTTAGAATGGATAAAGTCGATAGCATGCAGGTGAATAGAAATGAATAAATATGGACTCACATTAGGGATTGCGTTGATTCGTTATCAGGGCACATGGGGATTATATAACGCAGATATCTGAAACATTACACGTCCATCAAAAGTTGCAGTAGAACTTTTATAACCACTTCACCCTAAGCAAATCGATAAAGAATCTATGATGAATGAGAGAATAAATTAAACAGAGAAAATGTTATTGAGGAGAAAGTACAATAAAAATAGTAGTGAAAAAGAGAGAAATTGGTGTTTGATGATTGCATTGGTATTTTTGATGATCACAGTTAAAAATAAAGTAATAAACCGGAAGAGAGTTCCACAAGTGAGAAGTGCGAGGAAAAAAACTTTTAGCAGAGAACTTATCGACGTATTGTGTTCGAATTCTATTTTATTCGTTGCATTCACTTACGCGCAAATATTTGTAAGAAAGTTATTAATCTATCACTTCTTTATCCAGCTATGGGTTAAGTAGCAGAACAGATTTGTTTTTTAAAGCCTTGATTGGCAACCTGTCTATACCAAAAAGAAATGAAAACCTACTAAGGGGAAATCTTCTGCTTAGTCAGTTATTGAGCGAAAGGGATATGATTGCCCAAGCATATATTACGTACTGTAATAAACTGGGTGTTACTACGCCTAAAGGATAAAATGGTTTGCGTAGGTTCAACAACCATACTTGTACAAAATACAAGTTACTGAAACATAGATGATAACTTAGTTGATGGCGAGGGGTTGTCAATAGCAAAGGGTCGTCGATAGCGAGGTGTCGTCCATTCTTTTCAGAAGCTAAATGATGAAACCTTAGCACCCACATCTAGTCCCAAAGAAGAAAAATACTCAAAACGAATACCACGAAAATATTCATAAAAAAGCCACAGAGAAGCTACGGGATGGTGGCAGAAGCTTATATGCTTGTCAGGATCTAAACCATTGCAGCGTTTATTAAATACTATGTTATAGATGTTATATTCTATGTTATATTCTATGTTATATTCTATATAACATATTCTATGTTATATTCTATGTTATAGATGTGTTTATCAAAAGGAAATTTGAAGAAAGAAAACTGAATCCGTATTAATAGCAAACAAGTAATATATCAAATTATTGTAATGCAGGAATGGACAAGATAAACAATACATTTAAACCATGCAGAAACGGGTAATGAAATAACAACGGAATGTGACAATTTAGTTCATGAAGAGTTGAAAAAATTACATCACTGGATTTAATAGGTAATCTATTGATTATATTGCAAACGAATGTGATTAGACTACGCAGTTTAACGTAATTTGTGCAAGAAAGACAATGTTTTAGAAAGCACTTTTTTTTATTATTCGGTCGAAATATCTCGGAAACTCATGAGTCTATCACGCTCACCATCATGTCTTTGTATCAAGGTTGGAAGGCCATTAGGTGACCTTACGTGTCATAAAATAGGTTGTCAATGCAGATGTATGTTGGGAAACCAAACCTTCTAAGGTTATATGTATAGAGCAATAGATCATTGGCTTGAAATAAATTGATCAGTTAATGACAATATATTAGTTGCATACATGATCTAGCAGATCTTGAGATGCAAAGATGACATCAAGAACTAACTAAAGAATATCAACCTCAGGTAGAACTGGGAAAACTTAATTGTAGAGTGTTCCAATAACTTAAACCGATTTTAAATGTGAATTATGTTTAAGAATGTAATGATTTTTCAATTTCTTTAGGATTTAACAACTTCGGCTTTTGGCAAATTTAACAATGCAAAAATTAACCCTCTAGGGCCATTCGTATCATATTTGATATAGTATGAAAACAAGCCTTGAAAGAAATATTTTCCTGAAAAATTTTTTAAGAGAAATATTTTATAAATTTCAAATGAAAGCAGTACTGACTGCTCAGTCAATGAATACCAAATGTTTCCTTATAGGGAAATACCAAATGTTTCCTTATAGGGAAATACTGTATCAAATATGATACGAATGGCCCTAGAGGGTTAATAGTCGAACAACGTGTAAAAGTTATCAAATCTATTACTCAAATGAACGTTTAATCAAGAGAAGTTCCCAGGATTTAGTATCTCTTGGAAAAGTGATGAAAAATTATTCACCACAATCGTGCTACTTGACGCCTTTGATTTCTTCTTTTGGGGTCATTTCAAAAGTAAGGTTTATGCCAACAAACCAACAAGGCAACAACAATTCAACAGCTGAAGGATGAGATAATAAGGCATATTGGTGACATCGAGGAGCAATTATGCAGAGACGTCATGTAAAATTTTGACCATCGAGTAGAAGTGGGCCGCTGAAGCATTGGCAGACAGTTGGGCAATATTATTTTTACATTTAATTGCCAGGATTCAAATAACATTATCCAACTGTGAAATCAATGAAAATAACTGCAATAGCCGTATTAATGAAACACACTGATGAATATAACATGTTTCGCAAATAGAAATAACGATATCTTTCTGATAACTGCCATGACAGTTTCCACCACAGACGATGTAGTATCAGTCTCAAATGCGTATTTCAAATATTTTTGTTGTTATTGAAGATGTTGCTGGTAATAGCTTGTTTTACTTGGGAAAAATGATCCTTTCTTCTTCGGAATCGGTATAATTACACGAAAAGAGCAAAAAAGAAACAATATTCAATTATCACAATTTGCATATAAAGTACAAACCTCCTTTGACTATTACAATTATTTTTATGATACTAATTAGTTTCCATACTATTGATGTTAACAAATATTTTCAAAGCATCACTAATTATTTATCATTATCACTGACATTATTTCTATTATTTCAATATAATTGTCATAACCATATTATAAGAATGATTGTTATAGATTTTCCATAAGATTTTGTGATTGATTGACAAGTGTACATACAATGATCAAAGCATTTGCATTGATTATCCTGTCAATTCAATAAAAAATATGACTCATTAGTTTTCAGGAAGGCAAATACGCACATCAGGTTAATATCTAATCAGACCCACTGGCACAGCTACAGTTTTCTGAATAAATAATTGTCAAAATGATACTATTATATAACTAAATATTCTTAATGATTTTTACGCGTATTTTTCGACATAATAGATAGGAAACTAGTTGACGCCTACAGACAAACACTGATTTTAATGTGATGCAACATAGAGAATAATAGCAAATGAAAAAAAATAACTTCGAACTTAATCATTTCGTTATTGTTTAAAATATGATATAACTATTCGCACTAGTTTGCAATATTTCGTTAATATGTTAATTAAATATGACAAATTGGTAAATACTCACACATATTTGCGTTGCGTTTATTTAGTAATTGACTTTAGTTTGTAAGACTGATTATTACTACTTCTCTACACGGTATACATAAAACTAAAGTAAATACTAAATTTTAAAAAGCAATTAAGCGGACTGCTATTCAATATAAATCAATTAAGCCGATATACACTCACCTGTACAATAAAAAGCAATAAAAAGAAATAACACCTACACAATATAAACAAAAACAAAAATAAAGAAAATGAAAATCAGCCAATCACAAACAAGACCAATCCCACAAAATATCAAATCATAGTGAGCTCTATATAAATAAGAAATAGACGAGATACAGCAGCAAGAAACCCAGCTGCGATGGGTGATAGCATCATAACGTTCTTATCTTCCTCACGAAACTTCGAAATCAGCAATAACCTGACCAGTGACTAAGTAACACATTTTTGCTCTAAAACTGTCTCTCTCTCTCCTTCTCTCACTCTCTTTCTCTCTCTCTCTTTCTCTCTCTCTCTATATATATACATATATTGCTTAATTACTCAGTTTTTGTCATAACAAAATTAGACCATTACACATTTATACTAAAAAGTATTCAATACATTAATATTGTAGAACATTTGAATATTCATCATTTGTAAACGAGTTATTACGCAACCTAGGTTTCTACTATGTGGTGTATTCAGGCGATTTGCAATAACTGATTTTACCGTTTTTTTTAAAGAACGCTTATGTAACGGCGATTTGTTTGAAGGATCACACAGCGGCGAATTTTTGAACGCGCAATTTTTAAAATTCCTAGAAATTATGGCGTTTTACTCCATGGTTGTATGAACCTAATAGATAATTTTTGGTATGGTTACACTTAGTCATAATTTCTGTTCTTTCATTTAATAGTTCATTTTTGTTTGGGAATAGCATAATCGTTAACTTTTCTTCCTGGCACAGTCTACATATTTTGCCACTGTTGTGAGGCTTGTTTGTTTTCACTATACTCCACGTTATGTCAGGGTCTTTTCCATATTTTAATTTCAATTTCCACAGGTGGCTAGCCAATTCTGTACAATTTTAAGTTTTCTATTTTAAATGTATACTTGTGATTTAACCATTTGTTCTTAAAGGTGTCTTTGATTGATCCCAAATATATTTTCTTTTGACCATTACGATCATGTACTTTTGCTTTGTAATTGATTGTTTTGTATTACAAATTCCTTGAAATGGGCATTTATTTTTGTCCCTGCAGTTACATTCTTTAATACTGATCTTGCTTTGTACAATGTTATTTAGATTTCTCGGCGTTTTGTTTTTGTTATGAAACTTTTTAAATTACTAGTGCAACTATAACATAGCTTGATTGTATTTCTATTGAAAATTTTGTTCATTTTTGAGATGTCTGAAAAGGATATATTTATCGGTTTAAAAATATTTATCCTATTTTGTTTGTTTATCTATCAGTTTAAAAAATATTTCTCCAAAGCTCAGAACTTATCCCCTTTGGAATTAATTTTTAATCTTGATAGTTAGGGAAAAAGAAGAAAAGGTAGGAAAGGGAAAAGGAGGAAAAAGAGAAAAAGTTAGTATGTATTATTTGGGGACAAATTCCAAAATGTGAATCTTTGCTTTGAGTAGTTATAAAACACATATGTAAATTTTATATCATCCCACATATATAAACAGCAAACTAAAGGTTTTATATTTAAATGTAAACCATTTGTACAAACAACATCAAACATTACCTGATGAAAAGAATGTATCTCGAAACATAGAAAGATCCGAGTGGCACTGTTCAATTAATTCATAACTATATATATATATATATATATATATATATACCAGCATGCGATGTAGATATAGAAGAAACCAAAGGAGTATCCTGTACATACAGTGATAGGATAACTCTCATATATATTTTTTTTCTAAAAATATGCTGTTAAATATAAGAGACAATGAATGTCTATTATGTTTATTCATGAACCGTTCTAAACGTCGTATTTTTGCTTTAATTTAAGTTGAAAATAAAGACAAACATTCTCCAACATTTGGATAATTACTTATTGATTTTCTTCTAAACTTTCGGCTCACATGAGCCATCTTCAGAGAGGTTGTTTAAACTGAAATATTATAACATCCACCATCACCGACGATTTTATTTTGTGTTGATATAAAACTCCGCTTGGCAACGGCAATAGTTACCAAAAATAATAAACGCAGTTCTTAAATTTGCGATGCGGTTTTATGACGTCACATCGCGTGATAGCGCAAAATGACAACAAAAGCATGTAGTTAAATCCGGAAATAACATATTACATTGCATTTGACTATCCCTATCCTTTGTCAGATATCGTAACTGACATAACACAATACTTTGTCAGATATCGTAACTCACATAAAACAATCACAAAGTAGATTACCAAATAACAGAACCCACATCACTTGAAGATATCAGCAGAAACAACTAAAACGGATAACACATGCGATTAACAGAGAAAATAATGTCATCACAAAAAATGTTGACTTTTTACATTAACCTAAATAAATATTCAGAAATTTTAACAAACTCCATCAATACTGGAAGCATTACATTGACTCGATAAACCAATTTTCCGTAACAAATAGTTTTAATAGAGATATTTTAGAAATTTCATCAATGAATGCCAAATGTTGGTTCATGAGAGAACGCCTAATGTCACTAGTTCAATGACCACTTACATGCAAAATAAATTAACTGTTTGAAAAATAGCACTCATTTAAGGATGAATTGCAAATAATATTTGGTTTTGGAAGTTTCCTATTGTGGACTGAATCCGATTGTAAACGGACAACGGATATATAAACAAATTGACACAGACAAACAGACAGGTTTAGATATTTATGGAAAAGTACACTATAAATATTGACTAGAAAAGTAATTGTTTTCATAATATTGCTTAACGTCTCGATAATTAACACCCTTAATAATAACAATAAGAAAGTAAACACTTCCTGATTAAAACTTTTAAATCAGGGATCACCGTCAAATCGATACTTATTATTGTCCATTTTGATTATGTTCCCACTCATTCTGTCAATTCTCTTTCTGAAGTTATCAATAAGCACTTCTTTTCACACTAAACGGAAAATCTCTTTGTCCTTGCGCGCAATCAGATATTACAAAATCAGAGAAAAGAAACATATAACATCAACAATCACGTTGAATCATTAATCTAAAGCAAGGCTTTAAATATCGCAACTTGGGCAAACATCTGAGCAATAACAATGATAATCTACAGCTAAGGTTTTAACTCTCATTCCTCACAAAATCAGCGAGGCACTAGACAATTTCTTCACGAGGATCATTGCACTAGATATATCAAATATCTTTGTCAAGTTGTGACATGGATAGCTGCTACATATACTCTTCAAGTAATAAATCTTTGAAGAGACTTTCATTATTATTAAAACCTTGATGTTAGTTGTCAACCCACAGTCATTGGAAGATCATAAAATTAGTACCAGCAATCTCCATGGTTTTCTCCGAGGTTCTACTCTCTTTCTATTAAATATTAATCATCTATGAATATATTTTTATACTGAGCAAGTGTCTATCTAAAAGTTATATAGAAGCACCTTCCAAACAGCTGACAGGCCTGAATCTAGAAGCTGATTTCACATCTAACCTAGGCCAGGTAAAGAAATTCCAGAAGAACTGTTTTATAAAATTTAATATTGCCAAAATCAAACCAGTAACGTCAAACCGCCAACGAGCAAATCGTAAAGTTTCATCGATCATGATCGCTGGAGACTTTTTGCCTTGAATATTTATTGGGACTCAAGATCTCGCAGACAACAAGTTGAATTTATCTATATGATCTATCGTTAAAGGTGCTTGAATAAGGGATGGGTGTTTTCTCTTAAACATCAATTGTCTCTCCTCACCTCAAGTGAAGTTCATATATACGATCTATCGCTAAAGATGCGTGAATAGGAGACAGAGTGTTCTTTCAAGGTGGTTTTTTCCCTTAATCATCTATTGGGACTCAAGCTTTCATCAGACTTCAAGTGGAATTCATATATACGATCTAATGCTAAAGATTTTGAATGTGAAATGCGTGTTCTTTCAAGGTGGCCCATTGCTTTGAACATCTAGTGGAGTTAACGTACACAATCTATTGCTAAAGTTGCTTGAATGAGAAACTGGTGTTCACTCAAGGTGGCTCATTGTCTTAAACATGAGTAGCGGCTCAAGCTCTTCTTAGACTTCAAATGTAAATCATATATCCAATCTATTGCTAAAGATGCTAGGAAAATTGTTGGTTCCATATGTGGTTCTTATAAGTATCTGTTATATATTATCTAGACAAAAGCCAGATGAGATCAGTATTGGTCAATTTCTGCCATATAGGGTCTGGATCTACCCAGTCTTATATTGCATGTCATGATAGAATTTAAAAATATCTACACGTTCTTTTGGATAATTAAAACGATGAAAACGTCACATTATTTAATTTAACTCACCCGTCAACCGTAATGTCCAAACAAACATTAGAAAATTCTAAATTTAATTCAAAATCATTTCTACGATTCTTCTTCTATGTGCGTTGTCCCTTCGTGACGTAAATGATCATGGCCTTCCACTTTACCCTGTCTCTGGTGGCTCTGAGCACGCCTTCTCCTATTACACCATGTAATTCTCTTTCCGTCATCTACCTGATTAGATCCTTCAAATAAGTTATCCGTTGATTTCCTCTGTCTCTTTTCCCCTCTATCGGGCCTGTTAGTATCAGGTTCTCTAAGCCCTTCTTACTCATTGCGTGTCCCAGGATCTTCAGCTGTCTCTTTCTGATGCTCAGTATTAATTTCCTTTTTGTTTCCATCATTTCCAAGACCTCATCATTGCTTACATGCTCGATCCATGATATTCGCAGCATCCTTCTGTAGAACCACATTTCAGTTGTTTCAGGGTTTCCTTAATCTCTGATGATATTGTCCAGCATTCACTGCCATATTGAAGGACGGACAGTACGTAGCAATCCAGTACTCTCTTCCTAGTTTCTATCGAAATTGTCCTGTTTCTTAATACTTCACTCAACTTCTGGAATGCTTCCTTCGCCATGCAAATTCGCCTTCGGATCTCTGTGTCGCACTTTCCGTCTTCTGTTATAACACTTCTCAGGTATTTAAATTTTTGTACCTGCTTGATTCTGGTATCCCCGGCATGTATTTGGCATTTTGGGCTGCCCTTTTTACTGATGTCCATGCATTCGGTTTTCGTGCAGTTTATTTCTAGTTCTTTCTTGTTACTTTCTTCAGCTACCTTCTGTAGCCTTCTTTCTGTGTCTGCTATCAGCACTGTATCATCTGAGTACCTTAGGTTGTTTATGTTGTGGCCTCCGATTACGAATCCAGGAATAACTTCTAGGGTACTCAAAATATTCTCGCTGTACAAGTTAAGCAGTTCCGGTGAAAAGACACATCCCTGTCTTACGCCTCTTTCTATCTTTGTATATCTACTCAATTCATTACCTGTCCATATGCAAGCGGTTTTTTGCCAGTAAAGATTCTTTATTACTCTCAAGTCTTTCCCAAATATGTCCAGGCTGCCGAGCATCTCCATCAGTTCTTTGTGGCGTATTTTGTCAAACGCCTTCGCATAATCAATGAAGCACAAGTATAAGTCCTTCTTCATTTTTATTGCCCTTTCTGAGAGCATCCTAATCATAAATATGGCATTCCTTGTTCCCGTGTCTTTAACGAAACCACACTGTTCTTGTCCTATCTCTGGTTTGATTCTGCTTCTCGCTCTGATCATCAGGATTCGGACGATCAGTTTTGCTATATGCCTCATTAAACTGATGGTTCTGTGGAGTTCACATTCGTTTCCTCCTGGCTTCTTAGGTAGTGCTATGAAAATAGACTTGCTGAGATCAATTGATATAACCCCACTATTATAAATTTCATGTATTATTTCAGTAATATTTTCATATCAAATTCTTCCAGGGCTATCAGCAGCTCTATGACTATGCCGTCTGGACCCGCTGTTTTATTTTTATTCAGTTTGGCTACTGCAGATTCCACTTCAGGCTTTAATTTTTCCGGTCTGTCCTCATCTTTGCGTATTATTGGTTGTTCTCTCTTGTCGTGGAAAAGATCTTTTTTATATTCTTCCCATCATTGGAGTATTTCCTCTCTCTCCAAAATGATTGTTTTATTCTTAGATGTTATACATCATGTTGAAGAGCAGGGTTTTTGTCCAGTCAGTTCTTTTATTTCGTTACGTATGTCTGCTTAATTATTCCTGCTCAATCTCTCTACTTCTGAACATTTGTCATTGAGTCATTTCACTTTAGCCTGTCTAAATTTTCTTCTTATTTCCTTGTGTAGTTCCCTGTATTCTATTCCATGTCTTGATATAATTTACTGCCTCCTTTGCATCATTTCCAGAATCTCTTCCGTTATCCACTCGTTTTTCTTTCTGCGCCTATTTTCCTTTGCAGCATTGCTGATGTCAGTATTGCTTCCTTTAGCGAGTCACATTTTGAGTGTCCTTTCCGAGTTTGTTCTTCGTATGTGGTTTTCACGCTGTCAGTGTATTCATTCTGTAGTTTGAGGTCATCCACAAGTGCGTTGTATATCAGATTTGGTGCTGCATTAGGCTTCTTTAATCTCCGGGGATTCACCTTTAATTTGCAGATGACTGGGACGTGGTCACTTCCACAGTCAGCACCTGGATAGGTTTTGAACCACTGCATTTCTGAATCTGCTGTTAATGGTTATGTAGTCTATCTGTTTTTTGTGTCACCTCCTGGGCTTCTCCATGTGTATAGACGTCGTGGGTGTTCTTGAAACTAGGTGTTAGTTAATACCTGGTCATTTTCTATGCACTATTGCACCCATTTTTCTCCTCGTTCGATGCGGATTCCTAAACCAAAGTTTCCAGTTGTCATACATTCCCTCTTTTTGCCTACTTTGGCATTCAAAACTCCCATGATGATCCTGATTTCTTGGCTTTTACATTGAGTCTTGGCCTTCTCTAGAGTGGATTAAAAATTCTATTTCTTCTTCGGTGCTTTGTGTGGAAAAACTGTCCCCTTTACGCCGTTGTTGCTAACAGTCGCCGGATGACGGTCAGATGACGGACGAGGAATTGCTGTCTTTGGGAGCAACCCCATTCACGCCGTTACGTTTAATATGTATTTTTTGCATAGCAATTATTTTACGAAGGATAGAGAAAGTGGAGTAGTATCCTGTTGCCTTCTCCACGGAGGTTTATTGAGACACCAACTCTAGTTAGCTGGCCGTTGACTCATTAATAGTTCCTCCGCCCTTTGTAGGCTTTTGCTTTTTTTATCCTACAGGGTTGCTAACATTCCGTATATATATTTGAAGAAAGGTGGGGTGGAAGAAAGAACAATCATTAAAATATTAAGTATATACTTAGTATAAGCTCGGAGAAGTAGTCTTGTAAAAAAAAGTCAATTCCCCTAGTTCCCCAGCAACAACTCACTAAATCTGAAAGGAAAAATAGTAAAACAAAGCAAAGAATATGGCCAAGAAAAGGATATCATTTTTTTCTTCCCCTTATTTCAAAATTAGTCTAACAGGCGACTAGTGGGGTCAAAGCTATAGATTAACATTACCCGTAAACAGAAGTTTGAAACTTTTTGAATTGTTCGACCTTCTCAGAGACTGGACTTTTCTTTTGAATAATTTCTGATTGGTCTATGCTTTAGAAAGACACCGGTCAGATAATAAAAGTGTAGCACGTAGATTCGCACGCACGCACACACACACACACACACACACACACACACACACACACACACACACACACACACAGAGAGAGAGAGAGAGAGAGAGAGGTGTTAGAATCATAACTGAGATATTACATTTCAAATCTCAAATTTTAAATTACACATATTATAAACTGTGACAAATACTACTACTAATAATAATAATAGTGATAATAATAACAACAACAACAACAGCAACAACTCACTAAATCAGAAAGGAAAAAACATTAAAACAAAGCAAAGAATATGGCCTCAATCAGAGATCATTTTTTAAGATTTTCAACAAAACAGTGTGAAAGTTAGTTATATTTGCGTTAAGAACATAGATAAATATATTTCATGATATAATAGGATGATATCAAATAAATTGTCTCACCTGAATATTATCAGTTACTTTAATGCTAATAATATTGACTCTTCTAAAAGTAATTCCTACCGCTGAAAAATAAGGCCTGCCCATTGAAAGGCCAGTGTATATCCAGAAGTATTATTTATAGAGCTCACATCTATTCGGGTGATGATGATTTTAAATTCTATTTTGGAGCATTTGCTATCATGTGGAAATATCGCTTCAATAACCACATGTTAATTTAGACAACAGTAAATACAAGAAAAGCTCTGCATTATCCATATATTATTGAAAATAGACCAACAACAATAACTCAATTATTACCTGAAAAATTGCCTCTAAAACCAAATATGATGAAAAGTGAGACAGATGTAATTGATGTTTTTAGAAAAACTCTAATAAACTTAACAAAAAGGAACATTAATGACTTCATGCTACCATATAAAAAATATTTACTTAAATTCTTAGATCCAGATTAATACAGGTACCTCTATATGTTTGTCTCTTTCTTTCTTTCTTTTTCCCGAATTATGAACTACGCTGTTTTGATTCAATTTCCCTGAGTTGTTATAATAATTTCAAAACATTAATTTAATTTTTTCTAATTTGAAAGTTTAATTTTTTATCTCCATGTAAATTTTGTCTTTTTAAAATTTTACTCTTGATGAAGTAAAAATTAGTAAACTAATATTAAAAGATTTAACTCCCATGAACATTAAGTGAACTTAAATTCAGAACTCTTAAACGGCTAGTTCAAATTCTGAGTTGCACTATAAGGGATGTAGATTTTATAAGCACATTCACAGTGCTTCACAAAAATCATTAATAATTAATCACACAACAGTTTTCAAAACGGGTTAAGGCATTAGAAATGATTCAAATTCAATGCACTGGGTGTCGTACGATAGTTTTACGTGTAGAAGATCGTGGTATCCAACCAGCTACCAATATCAGCGGCAAATTCTAATATCGATGATTCGAAATTTCTGTACTTTGTGGGATCAACTGGATGTAGTTGATTATGAACTGCACAAACTGACGGAAACCATCACAGGAGATTGCTATCCACAACGGTTGTTGCGTTTCAGCAGAGCACTGGAAAAAAAACTGCCGCTCTATGTTCAGAGACACGGCAATGTGATTCTGCAGTATGACAACTCTGGGTCACATGTTGAAAAACGGGTAAAAACCTACTTGGAAACGTTTAAATGAGAAATTCTATCCTGCCCGTCGTATTTATCAGACATTATCCCGACCGACGGTCATTTGTTTTAATCGATGGCATATGGCTTGGTTAAGCAGCACCTTTATTCTTATGGAGATGTAAAAAAATGGGTTGACTCGTGGTTAACCTCAAAAGACGTGCTGTTTTTCCGACGTAGATTTCAAATTCTGCCGGAAAAATATAGTGGCTAGCATTGCACAATACTTTCAGTTACATGTCTCTTACTAACTTTTGTAAATAAAACATTAATTTTCATGAAAAATCAGCAAGGACTTATTCAAGGTCCAAATATATATATAATCTGTTATTACCTACCTAAAAGTAAATTAAATCACAAGAAAGTCTTAGCCTCTGTAAACTTGGTTAGTGCACTCTGAATAATTTGGAATTTAAAACCCTATAAGGGTTTATAAACTTTTGAATTTCTTGTATCCCATTATGTGCACCGTTTCTCTGTATGCAGCTCTTCTAAAAATTTTAGTTGGTTCTGTACAAGTTTTCACAACTATAATCACATAAGATTCATAGATAATCTGGCTTTTCGTTTCTGAGGCATGTGCTGCTCTACCTTCACACATGAAAACTGACAAAAAATTCCATCAGTGTATATGTTTGCATTAGAATAATTTTAAGGAAACTTCATTCTGTTACGAACAAGTCGAAATTAAAAGCAATCATGATTCTATTATATTTATTTAGCAATATGAGACGGTCACTGGACATATTATCTAATCAGTCGGTTTGTTTTTATTATTCAATCTCCCCATATCTATGAGCCACACTTACCATAACTACGTCGAAAAAAACATTAAAACCCAGAAGTATTTCTCATCAACGAATAAGACACTTTACAAAAAGTAGCAGCTTTTTAAGAAAGCCCCGCCCATACAATTCCATAAGAACTTTATCAATGCATCTTCATGCACAGTGATCTGTCTACAAAACGTGCTTACATGTAAATAAACATTTATTCATTACGCTCTTATTTCCTACTCAAATACGCTCACGTTCTCAAAATCTATATATATTCAGAAAAAGTAGACATGTTTTTTTTTAATTCTGCACGTGGAATGTGTTTTAAGCGCCAAAGATAGAATGAGCTTATAGATTAAGAACAGAACATTAGACATTGGCTATATTTGCAATTCCGCGAAACATTAAGCAGAGTGATTTATGAAGAGTTATAAATATTTGTATGTTAGTGGACCAGCAAAATAAGCACAATAAGATAAGGTTTGATTCCTTCCCTCATAAAAATAGTTTTCAGGAAAGTTTTAGTTTATGCCAGTTTATCTTTTTATGCTTGCGTCGATTTAACAATTGTCGATTGGTCTATGTTTTCATGCCTACATCGAAATGTTAATTGCCGACCAGTCAATATTTGCCTGTTTATATCAATCTGTCATTTAGTTTGAATGGTTATTGTTTATTCCTTGATTAATAAGATATTTCCAACATTACACAGAGTAAAGATATAGGAAATTCAATAATGGTGAATTAATTTTTCAAATAAATTCTTGTTTTTCAGCCTTAGTCATAATGAAAGCAACCAATAGATAACCAGTTGTAGAAAATATCTATCTTTGCTTGGAATATTCATTCTTCTTCAAGGTTTTCATATCTTTTCCTTCTGGGAATTCATTGCATAATGTAGAACGCCACAAAATACTTTCAATAATTTTGTACATGCGGTTTTAAAAATTCGGTATAATTTAAACAAAAAGGTCGGGTTAATTCCTCGAAATCTTTCAGTAATGTGAAAGATTCCAATTCGCTGTAAGACATGCACAATTCATAGAATTTGTTTTACAAAAATCTCTTTCTTTTCTTTCTTTTTCTTTTGTCCATTTCTTCCCAAACATGAATTTTATTCAACAAGAAACTGTAAACTCAATCCGATACTCTTTTCATCAACCTTACGACATTTCTTACCTACGTTATTGATTATATCACGCCACATTTTAAAATGCCTAAAAGCCTTTCTTTCCCGGAACAGTTGGTAGCACATGGTGAACAGTATTCACTTGTAAAAACCATTGTTCCAACTACAATACATAAAATAAACGGAATACTTTTTATAGGTTCTTAAATGCAAACAGACAGTCAATCAAACGAAAATAAGACACAAAAGAGAATGCCGTTTGAAAGCATATTTCTTGCTAACAAGAAATTAAACAACTAATTTTTATTCTTTTATTATTTAACGATTTTACTTGGTTTCTTTGTTGTTTTAGTTTGGTCATAGTGCCGTGAAGAAAAATGGGTTTCCTGATCACCTTTATTTTTTCTTTAGTTATGACTTCCTTTTATACGGAGAAAGAAAGATTTCTTTCAAAAAAGATTTTACAAGTTTACAGAATAATTTAATCTTTCACAATTCTCATTTCGCAACATTTTTTTAACTTTAATTTAGATAATTAAATAACAATACAAACATACATTTAAATGATAATAAAATCATTTTCATGCACCAATAAAGTATTTTAAAACAGGTCCGGGACGAAAATGAATTCACTTGATATCTGAGAATATTTATGAAAATTCAGTCTGAACAATCGATACCTAATGTCTACAATTACATTTCAACGATTAAATAATTAATTTGGATTTAGGCATTTTTTCCAATCGGCAGTAATCAAATATGGTTTGACTAGTGCCTCAAAGATAATTTTGGTTCAATCACCTGTAGGCCATAAATCAACTTGGCAGAATTTTGTTAACAGTTTTTGATAAAATTTGAAACACTTTTAAAATGTCATTTACATTATACCAGAACCATTGTTCTTATCTTTGCTGTTATCACAACGTTTTGGCCGTTGTGCCCGTCTACGTAACAGTAGATTAGTAGATTAACGCATTGGTTCGTGAATTTGATGACATAGTAATTGTGTGTTCAATCTCTGGGTTGGGTAGTGTGTAGTTGGATTTAATCTAAACAAAGCGAGCCATAAATGGGAAGTACTAAAAGTGAGAATTATACGAGATACACAGAGACATGGGCAGTGGAAAGCGAACAGTCTAAACCCGTAGATTAAATAAATGGAATTCAGATCGAAATATACACGGTGAATGTCGAAGTGTTTGTGATAAAGCCCGTGAAGCGCATTTTGAAATTTAAATCTGTAGAACTAATAAATCGCATATTCCTATAAGATTATTTTTTGAAAAATAGCGTTGTTACACCATTTTGAAATTTTAATGAACTCATCATCGTCTCTAGCCACACTGATATTGATTTAAGAAAGTGGGATGTTTAGACAATATATATAGAGATATTAATTAAAAAAGACGAAGCAAATGTAGGATTTATTTCGTTGTGAGTGTTTATTTACAATAGCAAAAAGGTCATTAGTTTGTTAAGGCTTTTAAATTTGAGAACATTCATGAATATTCATCTGGTAGTTGAATGTTCACTCAAAACATGTGATGGGCACTAAATGGCACAATTAAAATTCTGACAAAAGAAAAGTTATCAAGTAATATCCAAGAAATACAGCAAAACAGGCGTGTATGCGGATGAGTATATATATATATATATATATATATATATATGTGTGTGTGTGTGTGTGTGTGTGTGTATGTATTTGTGTGTGTATCTTTGTTAATAGTTTTTATTGAAAAAGAAAGAAAGAAAAAATTATTGAAAGAAAAAGAATAAAAAGTCAACATTTGCCTGTACCAATCATAAAAATAAACAAGAAACTTATTTAGCATAAATCGACAGTTTTTAATATCGATAGTATAAAGCAACTCTAAAAGGTAAACTAAACCAAAGTAGAATTGCAATATGAACAGGCGATTATGAACACACACACACACACACACACACACACACACACACACACACACACACACACACACACACCTAAAAAGAGACAGAGAGAGACCAAAATCTGTAATTTATCATGAAAAATCATTTAATTATGTATTAGCAGCTTTAAAAAATTGCACACACACACACACACACACACACACACACACACACACACACACACACACACACACACACACACACAAAAAAAAAATCACAACAAAAAGTAGTGCCTCCTCCGTTTGTCAGATGTTTGCCAGCAGCCGCTGCGGGAAAGTAAAAAACCTGTATCTTGCTTCCGGGCATAACTGATCACTGGAGGAGGCGTAAAGAGCAATTTGATTTAACTATCAAATCTAACAAAATATCAACTATTTAATAATGTTCTTTAAATCAAAATAGATTTTTACCTTTACTGTAGAAAATGTTTTGCGTCCAATTTATTCGTGAACAAAGCAGAGATGTCCGCTTAATTCTTTACACAAATAGAATAACATTTCAAAAGCTGTCTTCAGTCTATCTCTTAGGCATGTGACAATGATATCTGTAAATAGAAAGCAGGTGAACAATTGATGGACAAGCGAGGTTTTTTTTTCAATGCTATTTTATGTTAGGATCGTGGGTAGAAAAATACATTAATAGTTAGTTTGTTTTTTTATAATCGTGTCGTCCCAAACAAGGCATTTACTGTTACTGTTGAGCAGGGGGTAACATAGGAGGAAAGTTATGAAAAAGAGTGACAAGTTACGGGGGGTTTCAGAAAGAGGGTAAGAGAAGCATGAGAATACTGATGAGAATGGAGTGGACGAAGAAAGAAGCACGAGGGAGAGGATGCAAGTTAGTGAGATAGGATATGACTATTGACTTTATATTTGAATTCTTGAAGGTTGTAGCTGTCGAAAAAACAAGTAAACGAAAAGGAATCCCATAGGCGGGAATTGTGAGAAAAGAAGCTGTTGGAGTAAAATTTACATTTACAATTTATTGGTTTCACTGTAAAAGGGTGGGACCTAGTTGCTAAACTTGTTGCTCGAGTAAAGTCATATATAGTGGGTACCAGTAACCTAAGTTCATCTGAGCAGAAGCCGTGAAAGTATTTGTAGAAGAGTCAGAGGGAGGCCACATTACGCCGGTGAGAAAGTGACTGAATCCGAACTGCCAAGTGGGGATCGATCACATTACTTATTCTCCGTTGTTTTGTGTAGAGATGAATATATATTTATTTATTCATATCTTTCTGGACTTAAAAACATAACTGTACACACGTAGATACAAACATTTATATGCATTTAAAGAAAAATATAATATTGTTCTGACCACGGCAAGCTCCCAAAATCTGAAAAGTAAGTTTGATGGTGTTTAGCTGTATGACGTGTCCAGTTATTTTAAGTCGCATTTGTTAAACGGAAAATAAGAAAATTCTTGTGTAGACTGACTTTGAATTTTAACTGATTTTCATATTGAAGTTTATAAATGGAACTCCTTTGAAAATTCAGTACATACCTCACTGTAGATAGGATTGAAGTATCATTCATTTAGGAATAAATTGATCGATTAAAAACACATTGAAGGATTGGTTGAAGTGCCTCAATCGAGTTTAGCCTTACGTTTTAATCATTACTTTTAATTATTAAAATTATACAAAGACGGGTAGCATATATATTACATTTATACAACTTTTCAAAACTTTTCATATATATATATATATATATATATAGTGTAATAGTTGTTACAATGGTTTATAAATTCATAGTATCACAACACAAAAATTTTCGTGTTTCAAAGCTAATCTTGTTTTTAGGTGCTTCTCATCGGGTGATGAAGTTGGAATGAAAATTATCTGTTGAAAAAAGGTTTATTTGTGGTGAATATACTTTGTTTAAGTGAAAGTGGGGTTGGGAGCTTATTTGGATTCTGTTGGCCTTATTGTAGTCTTAGAGCTAGGTGTTGGGATAGGTGGCTTATTTCAGGACAGGTTTCCTATTTATCTGGTCTGGATGTAGTAGTAGTGGCCTCGTTGTTCATGATATGAGTTGTGTGTGATTTTTGGATGGTCTAGTCGATTCTTTTATGGTTCTTAAGGTGTTGCTATTTGGTTTAGAGGAGGATATGTACTATTTAGATTTGGGCTGGTCACTTTTTCGTTTAGTTTAGGTTATTTTGTATTGGGATATATAATTTTTTGTTTTTTGCAGTGTCGATAGTTACTTTTATTTTTCTACCATTTACTGGTTGCTGGACTTATTGTTGGTGTGGTATCCCAACACCTAACTCTAAGACTACAATAAAGCCAACAGAATCCAAATAAGCTCCCAACCCCACTTCCACTTAAAAAAGCATATTCACCACAAATAAAACGTTTTTCAACAGATAATTTTCATTCCAACTTCATCACCTGATGAGAAGCACCTAAAAACAAGGTTAGCTTCGAAACGCGAAAACTTTTGTGTAGTGATACTATGAATTTATAAACCATTGGAACAACTATTGCAATATAACGCTCTACGTTTGTATCAAGCACTCTTTATAAAAGTAAATGCATGAACAGCAGTTTAAAAAATCTACGAGTTCCACAACTGTGTTACAATGTATATATATATATATATATATATATATATATATATATATATATATATATTAATGTAAAAGAATAAAGAATAAAATTGAAACGTTCAAAACATTAATGTAAAACTATAAAAATAGACCAATAATTTTTTTAGTTTATAACGTTTTCGTACAAGGTAAAAGATTTGTTTAAAAAAGAAAAAATAATAACAGAAAGGAAAAGAAAATAATACATCAAGAAAAAAAGGAAAGAAAAATGTCAAAAAGAAGAAAGAAAGCGTAAGAGATACTATAGAGGAAATAAAGAGAAAATAGCTAAATGGCGAGAAGTATAAGAAAGAATTAGAGACAAAGGAAATGGAATTTAATGAAAAAATTAAATAAGAAAATGTTAAGAAAAGTCAAGCTAATGAAAATTATGCTAAATACTAGAATTCAAATTTGAACGGCAATGAAGTTACAATGTTGCAATTCAAATCTTATAGCAGTTTTAAATGAAATCACAAACTCAAATAAAAAGATATTCATAGAACGTAAATTGGAGGATAGGTATATATAAAGACTAAATTAAACTGACTTAACACTTCGTTAGTAGGGAGTACTTTTCAGAATCCTGTCCAAAATTGGCTGCGTAGGACTGTGCAGTTCAACGGCAACACGTCGGAGCTCTTCAACATCTGCAGCGGGTTCAAACAGGGTTGTGTCCTCGCTTCTGCTCTCTTTAGAATTTTCTTCGCGCTACTTCTGAAGCACGCATTCGGCACATTATTGGAAAGGATTTACCTGCATACGAGCTCAGATAGCCGTCTTTTCAATCTCGCCCGTCTCAATCCTATGACCAAATACGAAAAGACCTTATTACAGACATGTTGTTTGCTGATGATACATCATTAGCATCCCACACTCGTGAACTTCAATCACAGATGGATCATTACTCTCAGGCCTGCAGGTTGACCATTAACTAAAAAAACAAAAAAAAAACAACAAACAATTGTCATGGTTCAAGGTACCGCAGCACCACCGGTCATAACTATCAATGACTATGAGTTGGATGCGGTCCAACAGTTTGTTTACGTTCCTTGTCTCAATCATCACTTACAACCCCGCCCTGGACAAAGATCTCGACAAGAGAACTGAGAAGGAATCCACAACACTTGCGTGCCACACAACTCCAAGATGTCAGTGAAGACAAAGATAGCAGTGTATAACGCCTGTGTCATACAGTAGCAAGCCATGGACAACGTATGACAGGCTAGGGATGTGTCTGAACACCTTCCACGTGAGAATTATCCGACGCATATCGGGAATCTCATGGCAAGACAAGTTGCCCAACACTGAGATCCTGTCTCGCACGGGTCTGTCCAACATGATCACACGCTTTAACCAACTCAGACTCCTTTAACTAGGTTATGTCCACCGCATGCCAGACGGTCGCATTTCAAAAGACCTCATATATGGAGAGCTGGTCTATGGAAAAAACGCACTGGGCATCAACACGGAGTCACGAGAGATCGTAGCACTCAACCAGTCCAAACGGGGAGAAACCCTGGTCAAACAACTCAAATCAAGGGAGGAGCAGCTGACACAAGGGAGGCGGTTTTGCATAGTGACAGCTCCCACAGACCAGAAACAAAACATAAATGCAGCCTCTGCAAAGGAGACTGTCACTCCCTCATCGGCTTCTACAGTTACAGACGCCGATGCTGCAGCCAACAGACAACTATATATATATATATATATATATATATATATATATATGCACTGCGAGTGTTGCTGATCAGGTGACTTTAGGATCTGTGTTAAGCAAAAGACATTAATTTTGTTAACGCGGAAGTCGAATCTGTATAACTCAACATCGTCGTAGTAAGTGAATATCATTCCAGCTTTTTATATGAAAATGTTAGAAACTATAAATTTGAATTCTTGCGTGGTTCTATGATTTCATTTAAAGCAAGCGATCAATTAATCCGTCCATACTTACCATATGACGATAGGTTTATTACAAGGACACTTGTAGTCACAATTGTGACTAACACGTTTTAAATATACTAGCAAAATGCGTAATTATATATGTGTCGTTTAGATGGATATAGAATTCGAACAAAAGTTTAGAAATTAAACAAAGTGGAAAAACTTTTTATTGAAGTGCTTTGTTTTGTTTGAAGTAGTTACATGGGCGTTTTTACGCCAGAATGAAAACACATTTGTGCTTCACGAAATTTTGTGAAATCCGGTACGAAATCGATTAAGTCCAACATATTTTTAATTTATTTGCTTAGACACATTTCGGAAAAAATGCGTCCTCCGGCTGGATCAGGACCTGCATCTTAAAGGGAAAAAATATCATTAGACCTGACGTGACATAACCACTCAACCAAAGCCCGAAATTAATCTTTTGAACAAACATTCGAAGGATGCATATTTTTCTAATAAGATTTCTCGATTAATCAGGCCAGTTGTTGTGAATAAATATAGTTTAATTATAAAAAATAGCATCTACCCAAATATCAGTATCCATTAAAAATAATGTCTCAACAAGTAATTTAAAAAAAAATGTGCTTGTGTGATTATAAAAAATCCATTTAAATGTGTTTCCAAAGTCGGTGGCTTCTGTTTCGTGTGAATAAAGACGCAGTTTTGTTCTTTCATTCCTACTCGGAGCCTATTTTTTTTTTATATATATATATAATAATAACACAAAAAAAAATTATTACAAAAATAATAACTATATCTCCATAAATGATCTACTCGACTATTGCGCACTTTTTGTGAAATGTAAATATTAAACTGTGCATATTAGTTTAAACCACACACACACACACACACACACGCATATATATATATATATATATATATATATATATATATCAAATGGATACATAAAATAAAACAAGTAAACTTAATTTTTAATTTTAATTTCTTTTATTTTATTTCTCTAATTTATTATATTAGGTCTAATGAATTTATATCTTCAGACTACGTTTTCAAATATCCTCTAATTTATGTCTTATGAATCATTTCTCTATTTGTGTATATGATCTGATCATTTTTTTAAAAAAATGCCAAAGGATTTAGATTGAAAGTATGTAACCGATATCTGTATATGTCTGCAATTCATTTCCGGCCAAAATTTTGATTTTTTTTTATTAGCCGTTTCTATTGTCTCTTCTCTTTGTTTCTTCTGTACATTTTCTCACATTTTCCTCTTTATTTTCCTCTTCACTTTCTACTCTTTTTGCATCTTTCCTCTTTTGCTTTCCTTCTTTCTTTGTTATATAATTATAGTACTTTGTAAATACCGAAAGATTTGCACCCAGACACCATATAACCGGTATCAATTTCTATCTACTATTCTATGCTGGCCAAAATTTAAAATTTCTTTCTCTTAAGCTGTTTCCATTGGCTCTTTCATCTCAATACTTTCTCATTTATTTTCTCTTTACTTTCTATATCCTTTTTATCTTTCTTTTTCCTCTTTCTTTGCTTTTTTGATTTCTCATCTTAATTTGTGATCTTTTTAATATCTACCTGGTAAAAAAAAGAAATTTCCAAAAGTAAATAGAAATGTTGCTTTTAAATGTTTTTTCAATAAAACCTTTCTTGCCATCATTATTAACTACCCGAGGAGTCATTATTCTTTCAATGTTGAAACAAAATGTAAAATTTGGTCGTAGTTTGTAGTTTTTACATGTTCTAAAGTAATAATAATAAATATTCATTTCTCTATTTTTATATTGAGCATTGTTTTAATGTTTTGAACGTTGCAAACTTTTTCCTTCTTTTCTTATTTGTTTATATATATATATATATATAGAGAGAGAGAGAGAGAGAGAGACATAACTGTGGCCATCTCAAATTGCTAAAATTATTTAGTGTATGCAGTAAATAATCATTTTTCAAAATAATATTTTTACATAATTCTCTACTGAATATCAATCTTAAAAATTGAAAATTGATATACTGAATATTTCAAATCAATGGTAAGCTAATAATAACGTATCAGGCTCTCGGCATACTGATGGATAAACAATATATATATATATATATATATATATATATATGTGTGTGTGTGTGTGTGTGTGTGTGTGAGAGAGAGAGAGAGAGAGAGAGAGAGAATGAGAGAAAGACAAAATGGAATCTTCATTATGTTTTTTCACTTTTCATTGTCTAAAAAAAATGTAATCGATGTTGTATCCTGACACTGAATGTCATCTTGACATTTCAAAACAAAAAAAAAATGCTCAAAGTTGAATATCAAAAATGAAATGTTTTGACTAAGCATATATTTTACCCTCACATTTATATATATATATATATATATATATATATATATATATATATATATATATATGTGTGTGTGTGTGTGTGTGTGTGTGTGTGTGTGTGTGTACACTACAGATATATCCATATATTCAAACCCACTCATACAAGCGTACGTATATTTCTGGTAAAAGGATTTTAAGATGGGATACAGACAACTAGAAGCAAGAAACTTTATCAGGGACACGAGCTCTACTTGAACTTAACTTTGATGTGATGGTAACCTTTATTGCAGGTGCAACTAATAGCTTTTAGTGACCAGTGAAAAAAAGAAAGAAAAAACGGGCGTAGTTATTTCAGATGAAGTCAAACATCAAAGGAAATATCGCTCCCGAGTATTAAATTTGGACAATTAGATACTTTAAGTGAACAAATAAATATTCCATTAAATACGTTCTTTTCTTCTGAGATTTTGATTTCTAAACAACCATAATATGTAGAACTATTTTAAAATTTTAATAACAGATAAATATTAGTAAATAGTAGAATGTTTATCAGCTCGAAAAACAAATGAGCGAAGCGAGTTCAAATTCCATATTTGTTGTTTCGGTTCCCTTTGCATTATGCTTTTGAAAAAAATAGCACGCCCCCTCTTCTCTCTCCCCAACCATGTGTACATTGGGATTTCTCGAGAAATAAAAATAAATTACGCTACTAAACTTGCCTAGAAGTTATGGAATTCAACTATTATTATAAAGATTTAAACCGGGAAATGCCTCATGACCACCTTCCTGATGGTATAAAGCATTTCATAAAATTTAAAAGTGATAACAGTTCTTATATAAATTTATATATCCTTATATGTATATAGCAAGTGTAAAAGCAGAGTGGTAACAGTTTTAGGGTTGAAAGAAATTTGCAGATTTCAATATTGCATTCAAGTATGAAACAGTCTCTCACTAATCGATGTTGACGTCAGGGTCTAGACTTTCTATATCTTGGATATTTTAACTGTTTTGCCCCATAAGTAATCGTCGTCATATTCTATTTTTAATTCGAGCATGGACATTGTTTGAGTTTTGATTTTGTCAACTGCACACAATTATACAGTCAGTTGGACATCGTCTGTAAGAAAAAGGGCACCATGAGGCAATTCACTCCACCATAAATTTAGAAACGTCACGCTGTACCACTTGACATTCACATCGAAATCTACAATACGAACACTTCATAGTGTTTGGCTGTCAATGTAGTGTTTGACAGTGTAGAGAATTTGGAAAGAGATGAATGAGTCTAATAGGGATTACAAAGGGGTTTGAATTTATTACTTGTGAGACCGTAGTTATGCCACCATTCACCTTCCTACAGTGCCTCAGACTCAACACGGAGGCCTACATCTAGTGCTTTGAGGAGGTAGTGCTGCTCTGGGCCAAGTAGTTGGCTGCTGGAAGATCTCATGTTTGGCAACAAAATTCTGTACCAGACCGCACAAGAAGACCCCAGTCATGGGCGTCAAACAATTTCAGAGACCACATCAACCCTACTATCAACCGCCCAGACTGCAGTTCCTTTGATTATTAATTATGTGTAGGGCGCAGTTGAATCTATTCAGTCATCCACAGGCTTTTTCTTCTGCGACTGGTTTCCTGTGATACCATGTTTACTGATGTCACTAGTGCTTCTTTAAGTGCGTCCCATTTCTAATTTCCATTTGTTCTTCGTATTTGAAAGATACCAAAATTTTTTATTTAATGGAAAAAATAAATTTAATGATTAAGCTTTTAATTCAATTTAAATGAAATCTTCAAGAATGTTTTTTCATTTTAAAAATTTCATTTTAAAATTATGTATCGGAAATTCATCCTGAAATATTGGCGGTACCTAGAATATTAGTACCACGATACTCACTTTTAACTGTATGAGCTCCCCATTTTTATATATTTATTCTTACCTCTAATTTTACCTTCATTTCATACTACAAATTGTGATCTAATTAAAGTTTTATATAAAAAGAGATATTCTAAATTTTAAATTAAGGTTAAATATAAAAAAATATATATTAATTATAAAAACTAAATTAAAATACAAAAATGTTTATAGTCGTATACTTCACTAATAAGGATATGTTTACCAAATAGCAGTTCCTAACCCCTTTTTAGCGCATCTTCTGCTACTTTCCCCACCCCATATACATTTCCTTATTTTTTCTCTTTGTTAAACCCAAAGAACTGGCCATAAAGGCTGTAAAGGACCATACCTTATCATCTAATGTTAAATCTGTCTATAAAATTTTCAACATGTCCATTAATCACCTCTCTCCTCTACCTCTTTCCTATTTTTGTTCAAATTCTAACTTACAACTTACAATTCTGATTTCTCATTTTCCACCCCACCTACTTCTCACACAAAATTCGTTAGTATAAGGTAAAGAATTTTGCATTTTTCTCACTATACGTGATGAGACATTGTCCTTTCACAGGAGTCAACACATTTTTTGGCCTCTTCCTAAGAATGAAAATGCTGCGCAGTCAAGTCATGATCATAACAAGTGATAATTAGATGGGGTATTGTCTGGTGAATACGGTTGGTGGTATAGACCTTCCCATTTAAGGATTTACAAGTAGTCTTTCACCAATTTTGCAACAAGAAGCCTAGAGTTGTCATGTTGCAAAATCCTTTATCGTGACTTTTCTCGTATAGCTTCCATTTTTCTTCTATGATTAGCTTATGCTTTCAAACATTCCGTAACTGTTGATTCTGCAAATTCTGCAAATTCTGCAAATGATTCTGCAAATTAAGCTTGTGCATGATATGAATCTTCTTGAACTAATGCTTCCAGTTCTTTGTTTACACTCTTTTTCGCTACGCCAAAGCGTTCTTTATCCTCAAGATCAAAATCATTTTTTTTAACCGGCAAAACCAATCTCGTCATATGATTTCCGACAGAGCAAGGTCGCTGTAAGTCTCAGGAAGAATTCTGTGTAATTCAGCTGCATATTTATTTTAAATAGAGTAGTGCAGTACATTTCCCTGGAAATATACTTTCTGTGTCTCAAAATCTGACATGTTTTAAGCTATGAAAACATAGGTGTTTAGACTTCGCCGAAATGATATATACTAAGGTATGCCTATAATATTTTGTATATGTGTCAGCATCACGAACTACACGCACGCAGTTTTGGGAACGCCTTCTGTCGGAAAAGAGCGAAAAATTCCAACCTATTTTAAGGAGATAGTTTTAATAATTTTTTTTATCCTAGCAAGATCCTTCTTACCTGACAATTGATCAACGGCAGAAAGACATGGAACAATAGAATTTTACCACTGTTATAATTTTGATTAAGGCATGGCCTGAAAACATTTCGGCCTTGTCTAACTGTAAATCCTTCGTAGTCCTGCGGTTTAAGACAATGAAGATTTAATAAAGGCTGCACCTAGAGGACGCAGGTTCCTTTTCAGCTGGAGGGCGCATGCTTTCTAACGAGATTTCCACATTATTTCCATATGTCGGTAGATATAAAGAAATTAGCTGTTAAATTAAATAATAATAAAACATAAAACATAGTTTCTGCTCAAATACGAGTATGAATTTAAGAATATTATTTAAAAAAATAATTTAAAAATATTTGAGTTAATCCACTTCGTAGTAGATTTCGTGAATACCTGTATATATACATACATACGTATACATACATACATACATATATATATATATATATATATATATATATATATATATATATATATATATATATGGACATAAATATCACTTTTTGCAGGTTTTGTAAAAATGACAGACAAGGTGTGAGGGTTAAATTTTTTTATGCAGTTTTTCATGTAATCTTAAGATTTCTTTAATTTGAAGACATAAATTGTATAAAAATTGTCCAAATGTTTGTTTATCCAAAGGCTTTCGTCTATACTTTTAACCATTTCCGAGTACGTGTAACAGAATGTATGTATAATGTGGAGTAGTGGTATGCGTTATGTACCGAAGACGGTAAACATGTTGTTGGCGTGTTCATAGTTGATGTCATTGAGTGTTGGGTTTTTCGTTTCTATTTATAAAGCCTCTATTATTTCGAGTCTTGTTTTGTATGTGGATGATGCTAAGATATTTACATTGCCAACAGATATGTTTCTGATTGGGTTTGTTAAGTCTCCCTACATTATATATATATATATATATATATATATATATATATATACGTGTATATATGCATATATATATATATATATATACAGATATATGCATTCTCATGTATGCATTTATATAAATATATACATACATGCACATATATGTATAGATACATATATATTTGTACTTATATGTACATTCATATATGCATATATTTATACATCTGGCTAGGAAACATTATGCGCTAAAAGTCTGCCTCCTTCTACCGAGCACCTATATCTCAGAGGTAGAATCGCCGACTGACGCCAATTCAGACGGGTTTCAATCCTGATTTTAAAGCAATCGGATGTCTTAGCGTACTGATGAGCTGTGATACGGCGAACAAATCTCTCTGCGGATGACTATACCAAATTGGATCTTCAGGGAAAGTTGGAAAATTTGGTGAAAGCTTCGTAGCTTCGTTGGCTCTCTAGGTTTGTTATTTACTTTGTTTGCTCTACGTGCGTATTGAGCGTATTGAGCGCTTTTTGTTTTAGGTTACTCTTCTTGGTCTTTTTTTCTTTGGGCTGCGTACTTTGACTGATGTTCTAGTGATTAGCTCGTTCTTTTTTTATTACCATTTTTTTCCTTCCGCGTATGTGCTCGGAGGGTTCTTCGAAACGTGTATAACGATAAGTTTATATATATATATATATATATATATCTCCGCTTGCATACATAAATATATACCATTATATATACATGCATATATATATATATATTTATATAGGACGGTATATATATATATATATATATAGTATATGTATTTATATATATATCCTATGTAAATTTACTGTAAATATATATCTGTAAATATATTAATGTATATAGTAAATATATTAATATATATGTCCAAGGGATTAAGAACGAAGAAAATAATTACAACGTTCAAAATATTTATTTAAAACAGTGCTCAATATAAAAATAGAGCAATAGATATTTATTATTAACTATTACGTTAGAACATGTGAAAACCTACAAACTGCCACAAATGCTACAAAAATTCATTTTACTTTGAAATTGAAAAAACAATGTCCAACCAGGCTGTTATTAACTATCTGATGAGACTCTTCTACTCTTGTCAAGGCTGTGTGAAGCTGTGTAAGAATGCGAGTTGACTAACTTAAATAAAAAAATAACAAGGATTGACTAGTGATATCCAGCAGATTGAAATATTTTTATAAAGTGGGTTCAAGTGTAAATTGATGCAAGGACTAACTGAAACAAAAATTGAGTTAACAAAGACGAAACAAATGAGACTCATCATCCGTAAAATATTTTATATCCATTTCTGTTTCAATTGTCTCTCAGCAATATCATTAAGCTATTTGTTTTAATATTTTGACATTTCTCACCATGGTCCTCCTTCGTAAGTATGTATTGGTATTTTGTTGTATGAAGAAACGTATATATATATATATATGCCTATAAATTAGACACATTTATATTCATATATATATATATATATTTATATATATACATATATAAATATATAAGTTTTCATGGCTTGTAAATTTTAATGCTACCAAAACTGGTAGCTGGTCTCCTTTAAACATCGCAGATAAACTATCCTACCTTCCATTAGCATGAATCATCATGATGGTCTCCCAGAAAGTAGTAATACACTGCGCTTCCTTGGACTCACTTTCTCAGCCAAACTTCAGTAGAACGACTACATCCAATCAATGGCTATATTTACGGCTAGAAAGTTTGGGTCACTGCGTCATCTTGTATATATCCAACTCTAACATTCATCCGTGCATTAAATAATGTTGTCCCTATCTGTTAAAGTGCTCCTGCTATTCATCTCAGGTTTCTCGACATAATCCAAAGGAGGATCTGCAGTGAAATTTATCCAAATTCGGTACCTTGACCTCAGTTATTTTCTCATCCATAGGATGTGGCTTTCCTGTCTTTTCTACAAATACTTTCATGGATTTTGCTCTGACAAGCTTACCTCTCTGATAGCCCTCTGCACGAATTTACCTGAGATAACAGACTGGAAACTAGGTCCCACCGTTTTACCGTTTTACCGTCAAATGTAACTGCCACTTCCACTCCTTCAGTTTCTTTTCACACATTGCCCACCTGTGTAACTCTCTTCCCTACACTCGCTTCCCTGATAGCTACAAAATCCAAGAGTTTAAGTGCAACATCAATTGCCATCTTTTATCACTTTTATTTCTATTTTTCTCTTATCCTTTCTCCGATATCCATTTTGATTTTTTCGCTTTCGTTCTGTCTTATTTAGAATGAAACGATTATATATATATATATATATATATATATATATATATATATATCGACTTTATTAATAAACATAGTCTGCTTTAGGGTGATACACTGATTTCTCTAACAATTTGATGCCTTTTTTGTAGAACGACGTGTCTTTGGCCGCAAAATACGCTTCAGTTTCCGATATCACTTCTTCATTGGCGCCAAATCTCTTTCATTTGAGGTCTGCAAATCTCATTCATTTGCGCTCTGCAAACACCCAGTAGTTGCTAGAGCCAGATCTTGAAAATAGGGTGGATGTAGAAACAATTCAAAGTGCAATCCATCGTTGCAATCGACGTGTGACACGGTGCGTTGTCTTAGTGAAAGATCACATTATTTTATTCATTTTTTTGCCATCTTGTGGCGATTTCTTCCTTCAGACGCACCAATAATGCTATATAATATACGCTATTGATGGTTCTTTATTTCTCAATTTAAAAGATGAACAAAATATTTTACGCATCCCAAAATACGGAGGCAAAAATCTTGCCTGCTGATGTTTGCGACTTTAGTCAATTTGGACAGCATCCACCTGTTGTTATTCACTCAGCTGACTGCCGATTTGATTCCAGAGTAAAGTGGGGGATCCATGTGTTATCCATTGTCACACATTTATGTAAAATTTTCTTGTTGTGTTGAAACATTTGCAAGCAACTCTCTGAATCGTCGACGCGTTGATTTTGATCGACTGTGAGCAAATGCGGCACCTAATTTGAACACAGGTTTCTCATTGTCAAATGTTCATGCAAAATGGTGAATACATTGCCTTCTGACATGTTCAACTCCTCTGCTATCTCACGCAACTTCAATTTACAATCCGCTATAATGATTTTGTGCATTATTTTTGTGTTTCTCGGGATAAGTGTCGATTTTGGGCGACTTGAGCGTTCAGCATCATTTGAATCTGTACAACCAAGTTTAAAATCAGCATACCACATCTTAACCGCTGCTTCCGACAGAGCAGAGTTCAATTATTAAGCCACTGCTTTGCTTGAACAGTATTTTTCTCATCAGAAGGCAATGCTTTATCAACACACTAAATTCAGACTTTCCATTGTTTTGAAAATTTGCAAAAGTAGCTTCACTTAAATAACTGTAATTTTAAACAATTAATCTGATTAGGCCCAAATTTTCTCACGTGTCATTTAAAGGTTAGTACTTCATAAAAGTCATATGGATTTTTTATTAGTGGTGCCATCTGTATGTCAGGCTCGGGACATATTGAGTGATGTATTATACATAAACACACACGCACACACACACACACACACACACACATATATATATATATATATATATATATATATATATATATATATATACAATCTGATGTATGATGGACTTTTCCGTCTCATTATAACTTTCACAAGTTGAGATATATAAATCAGTAATTTATCCAGGAAAAGTTTTGGAAGATGTAATAAATAATCTCAATGAATCCTAGTAGAATACGTCAGTTATTAAAACTGATACAACATAGAGCTCGATGTCCGGGAAGAAATATTAGTTAAGAAAAGATGTAATAAATAATCTCAATGAATCCTAGTAGAATACGTCAGTTATTAAAACTGATACAACATAGAGCTCGATGTCCGGGAAGAAATATTAGTTAAGAAAAGATGTAATAAATAATCTCAATGAATCCTAGTAGAATACGTCAGTTATTAAAACTGATACAACATAGAGCTCGATGTCCGGGAAGAAATATTAGTTAAGAAAAGATGTAATAAATAATCTCAATGAATCCTAGTAGAATACGTCAGTTATTAAAACTGATACAACATAGAGCTCGATGTCCGGGAAGAAATATTAGTTAAGAAAAGATGTAATAAATAATCTCAATGAATCCTAGTAGAATACGTCAGTTATTAAAACTGATACAACATAGAGCTCGATGTCCGGGAAGAAATATTAGTTAAGAAAAGATGTAATAAATAATCTCAATGAATCCTAGTAGAATACGTCAGTTATTAAAACTGATACAACATAGAGCTCGATGTCCGGGAAGAAATATTAGTTAAGAAAAGATGTAATAAATAATCTCAATGAATCCTAGTAGAATACGTCAGTTATTAAAACTGATACAACATAGAGCTCGATGTCCGGGAAGAAATATTAGTTAAGAAAAGATGTAATAAATAATCTCAATGAATCCTAGTAGAATACGTCAGTTATTAAAACTGATACAACATAGAGCTCGATGTCCGGGAAGAAATATTAGTTAAGAAAAGTCTAGGAATAAGAGACAATGAGAATCAATGGTGTGGCCAGGAAAGCAGCTTTCTCGAGATGTCAAGGTCATCACATATATAATTTTAAATTGTATCTTGTATCAATAAATTTAGGTTAAATTTAATAAACCGATTAAATTTCAAAGAAAATGAATAGTTAATATCTTTTAAGGGACCATAAATCTACTTCCATGAAAAAAAAACTTGCTAATAACCTCGTTACGTTATCTAAGAAGTAAAGCTTTATTATGTTTCTAAATCGTAATTTTTCTATTATGCACAGTTTACATTTATCCCTCAGATTATTATGAGGTACATGCGGAGCCTATTAATTTCTAATCTATCTATGGGTTTAGGCCTTTTTCTTTATATATATTACACATTTTCATGTGTGTCCGTGTGTAGCAAAAATATACAAATACATACAGATATTCAATAATCAATACAGCCTAATTATTAATAAATACGGACCGAACAAGAAGTCCTTCCAAAAATAAAAATCTAATATTCATTCAGATTTATGGAAATGGGACGGTTTGAAAGTTTTCAGCGCTTTCTCATAGACTTATACGCTTTAGTGTACGTTGGCGTTCCTGTTCGTTTAATTAAATGCAGGCATGCAATCAATGGATTTTAAATGTCACCTTATGACGCCTCCACATATGCTATTTCTGTTTCACAAAGCTACGTTTAACTATAAAGTCTCAGCCAGGTGCATTTACACCGTTTCCTTTTACCCTGATTGTAACAATCATCGGCGACCATACTCCAATGAAACATTGCGTTGATATTCGAAATATATTTGGCTTGCTTGAAAACAAAAAGCACTTGATCCGTATCGACATGCAATATACCGCAAAATTTTATTGCTTCTGGAATTATTAAAAGGTTTATACATAGATTCATATTTACAGAATTAAGTGTACACAGTGCAGAGTTATCATCTCAGATTAAACTGAGGATATGTGGTTTACTTGGTCCATAGTGATATTAGTAATTTTGAAGATATTATTTATACATTCTAAAATATATATATTCGAAACAATGAATACAAGTTTTGCAATATTATTCTATCTGTAGCTTAAATCTTAAATTCTTTGGCTGAAAGAAAAAACTGAGTGCGTTTATTACTTATGTTAGTAATCTTATTTATGTAAGACTTCGTTTGTGCTATACTATTGTATAACATGGTTGATGCTAGTGTTTTCTCATGTATATCTATGAAGGTTTTTGTTAATAACAAGTCTTTTGAAAGACAGGAAATCAAAGCTTGTGGCTTCTTGGTTGTACTCTGTTTTTACTTATATTAACGATCTTCCCAAGAATGTTGTCAGATCATTAGTAAATAACGATTCAGTTTATGAATGCAATCCTAAAAACTTCCAGTACATCCAAATGCAAAATAATAATTTATCTTTATGAACGAGAAGATGATGAATTTTCTCTAATGACGAGGAGCAGTCCTTACTTTGAATGTCTTTTGGAACTCAAGTTAAATTCAGCTCTTAATGATAAATGATTTATCGCCAATAATGCTAGAGAAATGGTCGGTTCTTCTATGATTCCAGGAAATGCATTACACCTCATACGCTTCAGTTTGATATGAGTCAGGATAAAAAATACAGAATATTATGATCATACCGAAAAAAATAAAGTTAAAAAAAATTTCGTTTTCGCGACCTTGTGATATATTACTTATTTTCATTAAAATAAAATTAGCAGATCTATCACTATTTTCATGAAATTCTTTCCGTCGTTCCCGTTCTCCTTTTTAGATCCGCAAGTTCAGACGTTTACATTTAAGTTCGCCAGACTATATTAACTGATTCATCTCAACAAGAGACCGGAAATGTTCTACAAATGCGTATATAAATAGCATCCTTAAGCAGTCTCGCGCAGTTTCTAACACAACGGTAGTATAATATAGGAATTTCATTTCGAATGAGGGCATGGGCCTTTTTCTCTGAAAGAATATTCTACTGCCGCATAATATCACTTCACTAATCCACTGGTTCAAATGCAACGGTATGACGATATACAGTAACGGTTATAATATAATGAACGGAAACAACAAAGACATGAATATGTGTATTATTTAAAAAGTAATTCATGATTAGAAATGAAATTTTTACCGATTAAAGATTAGGGTATAATGCATAAATATTATACAAAGTTACAAAAATTGACATAATAGTTTTTTTTAAATAAAGATTAAATGGAACAAAGATAATAAGCTACGAATTCAGTTCTGATACAAAACACTTAATTCGGAAATGTAAAATATATAATAAACTGTTGAATAGACAAGCAGTGTGAAGTTATCTATCTATCTATCTATCTATCTATCTATCTATCTATCTATCTATCTATCTATCTGTAAAGGAAAACTAAACGCATCATACAAAGTTGTTATAAAACAATTTATTTCGACGGGTAAGTTTTTAATACCCATCTTATCAGCCCACAAATTACAAAAAAAATGCAGTCTGATGAGATAGATAACAAAGTCTTACTGGTTGAAATAAATTATTATTTATAACCGCCATAAATGATGCGTTAAGCTTTTCCTTTATGCAAATGATATTGATTTGGATAGTACTCATTGTGCTCTTGAGATAGATCTATTTCTTTAATAATTTATATTAAATAGATCTATTTGGATTTTTCTCTTTGTTTAAATATTATATATATATATATATATATATGTAAATGTGTGTGTGTGTGTGTGTGTGTGTGTGTGTCTGTGTGTCTGTGTGTATTTAAACATGTTTCATCGAATAATATATATATGTGGTGACGGATTTTTTCTGCATTCCGTTGTGGTGCTGAAGCGTAAAAACATGCGCAATCGCATGACTATTTTAAAATTTAAAATTTTTCTGTAGTAGTTATAGAATTTTTTGCAAAAAAAGCGTTTCAATATAACGGAACACACTAGAAATTAATAGAAATGTAAAATGAAATTAATGTTGTACGCATTTTAATATGTTGTCACTCTATTTGTAATATATTTTCTTGATTTTTGGTTGATAGAAATGAATTTGGAAAAGATTGAATGTACTTCATTAGCAAACACTACGGCAACTTACTCGATAGAAAATATATCTTTACATCAAGAAAATGAATATACAACTAGACAAGATGAGTGTGAAAATAAGCAGGCAAAATATGTCTATATTATTCGATGAAACATCTTTCACTGAAGACATGTATATATATATTGTTTTATAGCCGCCTTACATGATGCGTAGAGTTTATATATATATATATATATATATATATATATATATATATATATATATATATATATATTACAAGTGGTTATAATAAAACATTTTACATGGCTACACAAAAGCTTTCATGATTCAGTAATATGAATTGTACTTCGTCAGATGACGGTTGGTAACAGCTGAGAAAAATGACTTTTTGAAATTTGAAAGCAATTCGTTACTTTTTTTCAAAACCTTTAAAGGGAGTGCATAAGGTCAGAATTAAAAATTAGTGTAACTATATATATATATATATATTTATTACGAAAATGTGTGTCATTCGGCAGTATTCGAAACTGTGAACCCTATCTACATAAGAAAGCTACCATTTGATCGGGCAATGTCTTAGGCCGCTCGACCACGAATGACCTCCAGACTAAACGAGGTTTTAATCAAGCCTATATACCACAATTTTCAGTTCATCGCAACAACCATATCTCCTTAATCAAAAATAATGTTCAAACAAATCAGTTCAAATTATCGATTGTTTATAACCAAGTTTCGTTAATCTTCGTTAATCTCCGTAACATGTTTACATTTGTTGACATTAAGATACATTTCAGAGCAGATATGGTTGTTGAGATGAATCAAAAACTGTGTTATATAGGCTGATTAAAACCTCGTTTATATATATATTTACGCTCTCACACCCTGATTGAGCAATCTGGAAGAATGAGAGACTTTGAAAACAGTAGCCACTCCGGCATATACGCATCGCTCATTCAATAATAAATTAGAGCTCTATGGCTATTGGGTGTGTATAATGATATACGCGATAAAAGGTCTGCTTTCTTTTACCGAACGCTCGTAGCCCAGTGGTAGAACGCCAATTCGGTCGGGTTTCAATCCCGGGTTAAAAAGCAATCGGAGTATAGCCGTACTGATGAGATGTGATACAGCGAAACAGATCTGTCTGCGAATGGCTATATATATATATATATATATATATATATATATATATATCAATTGTACATTGCGACACGGATATTTCTATGTTTCGAGATAGATTCTCATCATCAGGCAATGTTGATGTAGTTGTGCAGATGATTTACATTTGAATGAAAAAACTTTTGGTTTGTCGTGAATATATGTGGGTGTTTTTTGTGGCTAATCAGAATGGAGATTCACTTTGGGATTTGACTCCAAAGAATACATACTAACCAACTTTTTTTCTGTTTTTTTCTTCTTTTTTTCCCTTCATCCTACTCTTAAAAAATGACAAAAAGACAAGAAAAATATAATTGTAAAAACCCTCATAGACTGTCCGTTAGAAAACAGGTGCTTGACGGAATCAATAATCTATCAATGTGAAATATCATCAAAGGAAAACCCAACTAATATAAACGTTTATAAAGGGAGTACTAAAATACTCTAAAGCAGCGAATTTACCAGCACACCTCTTCATTTAATAATAACAAATACAGAAATAGAACAGCACGCTTCCCATCTGCCCAACCCTCAGCCTCGGTATCCTTACCCATCTATCACCCTGCTGACATTTCCTTTATCTAACCTCTCTTTCTCTTCACCTTCCCCTATGTAACCTCCTCTGCAATAGTGGCAGTGGAATGCCTTGCTTGGGGTGAAATGATTAATAAAAAATCCCTATTGAAATATCATTCGTACCTAAAGGAAACAAAACAAAAACACCCACAATCAAGTGGAAAATTCTAAAAGCTAAAACATGTAAGTTCTTAAATGAACCATGTCCATTATGTTTATACGAAAAACTATTCATTATTAAATCCCTTAAGAACAAAAATGTATAAAATAAATGCAACGAAATTAATGTCATGTGTAGACACTGTATGTTATTCACATTAGAAAATGCGTAACAGCTAAATAAAATAACATGCATATAACCAACAAGTACATAAAGAAAAAAATAATCACTGACGAACTAGATAAAAATAAATTCGAACATAGAATATATTTTTTAAAATAAATCTTCCCTTTTTATAAAAAACTTTAGAACAAATAAATAGATAGACCAAATATATATATATATATATATATATATATATATATATATATATATATATTAGATTTAATTATTTTTTTTTCTAAAAAGACTTTACAGCAAATAAACAAATAGAATAAAAATGATAAGTAAAAGAATATAGGATTGGTACTCAATGGGAATATCACATCAAAAGTAATAAAACTGAAGAGAAAAAGGGAAAATGATAAGATCAGATTAATAGCAGGTTAACCATAAATGAGAGAAAATAAGCAAGGGAAGAGTAGGATGATGAGAAAAAGGAAGAAGGAAAAAAGGAAAACAGGAAAATAGAGAAAAAAAATGTTGGTTAGTATGTATTCTTTGGGGTCAAATCCCAAAGTGAATCTCCATTCTGATTAGCCACAAAAACACCCACATACATACACGCAAACCAAAAATTTTGTCATTTAAATGTAAATCATCTGCACAACTACATCAACATTTCCTGATTGTGAGAATTTATCTCGAAACATAGAGATTTCCATGTCACAATGTACAATTAATACATAACTATATAATTATATTAAGCTCTATAATACTCATTATATTGAGCACTGTTTATGATAAAATAAATGCCAGAGCACTCAAAATATAAAAGAAAACCTTGAGTCCTCTTTACCTGGAATTATATATATATATATATGTGTGTGTGTGTGTGTGTGTGTGTGTGTGAATGTTAGTTGTAATTTTGAAAGTTGATTGTCTTATATAAGTAACACAATACATTTTCGAATTTTGTCAAGAGTGTTTGAAATTTTTTTGGAAATAAACACTAAAACATTTCAAGGTAAGAAACTTTCCGAATCTATAAATAATGGCTGCACCTTGATGTCGATTGTGGATGTGGTCTTTTAATATGTTTACATCATTCGCCATTCAATATAAAACTACGGTAGTCAACTTAAATATTGCTTCATTCAAATTAACAAATAAGATTTCAATTTAAAAACTAAGGCATTCTAATTAAATTATAAGCCACTGACTTTAAAATATTGGAATATTTTTTGCAATCGATAGAAAATGACATCAAGAGAGGCAAGGATATGCTATTAAACTATGTATTACAAACGTAATAATTGCATAATCAACTTAGAATTAGTGGATTGTAAATTCATTCTTGAAATTGAATGTGATAATTTTTAAACTGAATATCTTGCTTTTTAATTTGAATGCTTTATTATTTAATTTGAATGCCTTAATTTATAAATTGAATGGCAGATGGTGTAGTTTCTTACATTATTTTCTTCAGATGTATTAATGTTGGGCCTCTATTTCAGTAGTTGTTAATATTTATATTTTGGTGAACTGTAACGTTTTTAATACTTTTTAGGCTTACCCGAGTTAGAGGCGATCACGCTCATTATAGGTTATGTGTATACACCATATTCTGTACGAAGAGCTTCCGGGAAATCAACATCACATCACTTACAAATATCTCTCTTGGGTTTTTCATGCTAGACATGATTTTATTCAGAGTCTATGTTGCTTTCTCTTCCTCAGAAATGATGAATGTCTAACCAGTTTTCCCAGGCATGTTTCAGTGTGTTATTGATGCAATGTTATACATTATTTTTGGTTTGTGTGCTGCTATTTTTACTTCGGCTAAACAACTATCATCCTTCATCCTGAAACCCATGACCGATTAAAACACACACACACACACACACACACACACACACACACACACACACACACACACACATATATATATATATATATATATATATATATATATATATACTTTGCAAATAGGATATAGTGTATACAAATAGATATGTAGGAGATCAATGGTTATTAGTGACCGTGAATATTAAGTTTTTTTATATATCATAATAATATATATTATATTAGGTTGTTTTGAATTTTATGTATGGCTTTCCATCTTTTTACCAACTGACCTTTGTGTATTTCAACACCTCTTTACTTTTCTCTTGGAAGCACCAATCTCTTTCCAGTCGTGTATTTTCATCAAAAGTGATGTGGACAATTTGATTCAATCGTCTGCCTTCTGCTGCGTCCAACAATCTAACGCCTTTGTACATTAGAAATAATCTTGATTGATTGGTTCTTAGGAGACGGGAGGTTCCGGCCAAAGAGCGGTCAGCTGTCAGAAACTGGACAATCCACAAATGGATGTGACAGATAGTGTGAGATAAAAAGAGTATAATTTTCTCTGCAGGATCGATCCTTCATTCAATTCAAACATCATCGAGTAACCACTTGCTCCTCTGAAGTCAGGATGCCCGAGAGTAGAGAGAATCAATAAAAAAGCGACGTTCTACTACGGAACTATATTTCAGGAAAAGACAATTCGTTTCGTATTTTTGCTTGTTGGGTTTAAGGAAAGTGAAAATGTCACTAAATATAATTAGTGGAGGGGGAAATTAATCGTTTAAAAACACTAAAATAAAAGTTGTTTTCTATATTTGACTGAATAGAAAACGAGATAGTCACGATTTTTCTTTTATACAGGCAGTAGTATATGCACACAGTCAATCGTCTTTTGGAAAAGAGAGGAAATGATAAAAAGTAAAAGAGAAAGAAAGGGAAGTAAATAACGATTGAGTGTGTAAGAAAGAAAGAAAGCAAGTGAAGTAAGAAAGAGAACAAGAGAAATAACAAAAAAGCACGAGAAATAAGGAAGAGAGCACGAAAAGCAAAGAAAGCAAAATAGGTAAAGAAAGAGAGCAAGAGAAAGAAATAGAACGAAAGTAATTGAACAAATTTGGCTAATCAACGTTTGAATGTGGAGATTAATTTGCTCTTTGAAAATTTAATATGCTGATCTGAGATACATTGTTTGCAAAATTATTTTTTATAGTTAAAAATAGATAGAATATCGACAGACTGAATGGCTAATTACAGTTTCTTTTTAAGTTTGATGTTGAAGTTCAAGGAACAATATTTTTCTTTATATAAGTCTTTTTGTCTTAGCTTCTCTAGCCATAAACGCCGGATTAACAAGCAATTCTTTTCTTCTCTATTTTGGTTTTATTAGTGCTACTATTATTATTATTATTATTATTATTATTATTATTATTATTATTAAAAGTAGTATTATTATCATTAATTTCTATTCTTGTTATCATAATTATCATCTTGTGTCAGTTTTTGCTGTATTAACCAAAGCAAAGCAATGAGCTAGATTTTTCATCTGTATGCTATCTGTATGCTATCTGTATGCTATTTATCTGTATGCTATTTATTGCATTCTTCAGCGATAGCCAATGTAAAAGACATTTTAAAGGTCATGTATTCATTTACTTCTCCTTGCTTATTTTTTCTGATCAGAGCTTTCTACCTGATGGTCGTATATATTGCAGAAACGTCTAAATCACTGCATATTTTAATAAAAATTGAAAGTCAATTCAAACTATATATATATATATATATATATATATATATATATATATATATATATATATTGTTTTATTATTTCAAAAAATATTTTGGTCGATACTTGTATTTGAGTAGAGGCTCGATTTATTTCTTAAACAGCATATTTTTTGAAATTTCGCCTAAAGATCTGAACGTGATAAAAATCCTCTCAATGAAAAATTTACGATCTCTGGCAGTATACGTACATGCACCTCTCTGGGCAGAGGGAGCTTGCATCAAACTCGTTACGCTCTACTTAGCTACAAAGAAGTAATTAGTTAAGCACAGCCGAATATATATATATATATATATTTTCGTTAAAAATGACAGGCAAGATGCTATTGTTAAGTTTTATATAATTTTTCATGTGATTGTAATCTTATAGAGCTATGGTCAGACAGATGTAATGCGAGCCTTCTTGTTAAATTTACATGTACTTAAAAAAAACTTAAACAAAAAAAAACTCGTGACATGTTTTTGATGCACTTCTCAATGACTCTCTGGGGTTAACTTTCAAGGCCAATATCATCAACAACCATTTTGAATGAATCTATATAATCAGAAAATATTTTTATTTCATAAACTCTACATTAGCGAGAAAGAAATTATTCATATGACGCTATCAATGCTTGGCGTTTACTTTAAATACCTCACTATCGAAGTGTATATAATTCCAACTCATTTTTATTTGTTGGTTTTGTTGTTAATTCTTTTCTGAACATGAGCCTTGTTCCTCTACAATATTAGTTTTTCACGTATATATCTTTGCTTGTCTTCTTTTTGTGCATGTGACATGGACTAATCTTTAAGAAAATTGTGCTGAACAAATTTTTCGTTCTAGCAGAATATGTCGGTCTTATTCTTAACCATGACTCTCTATTCAGTGTCCTCGGTGTGCATTAGAACTCCAAGATGAGAAGTTCGATTCTATGTGAGTACAAGAACGGTAAGCTCTATTACTAAAACAGGTTCATTTCTTGATGCTTCCACGCACTTCCCGATAGAACTGGAAAAAATACACATTTAAAATTTTAAAAGCGTTTTTCAGAAATGAAATAATTATTAAATCGCTTTTCCATTGTATAAATTACTTTTTTATAAAAAGATTTGCATCTAAAAATATTAACATATGTTTTTAAAATAGTATTAAAATACAAAGAATCCTTTTGAAAATAGATAATATTAAACAAATCCAAAACACTCGTTTTAAACTACTTGAACTAATTAAAAACTTTTCCTCATTTACTCTTCAAAAACTGTTTAATCACTTTAAATATTTTTTATAACTTTCAGTACAGTATCCATATTTGCTTTTATATTTTTTTGAAAACTTCCGGTGAGATCTCCCTATACTGTTTTTGCAGTCCTCTTAACAAGTCTGTCAGGGATTGGTAGCAAATGGAAGTAATGGACTGCATTTTTAAAACAGTAAAAATATCACGAAGTAATTTTATTTTTATGTAGCAAAATTCGGAAAGAATTATGGGGAAGGCAGCAAAATAAATAGGAGTATTTTAAACATTTTACTGGTAGAATTAAATTGACCGATATCAAGAGTTGGCATGCCACATCAGTTACATATTAGCACTACAGTCAACGAAATACTTCATCTCTTGTTTTTGTGCATTTTTCATTTTGTTATTTATAAAAAGTGACTGCTTGAAAAGAACAAGTTCTTGTTTGATGATCTCATTATTCCCTGCAAACCGATTTTTATAGCTAATATATACAGCATAAACGGATAATGCTTACGTAATATTACTTTGCCATTGTCCCAACATTGCCCGGAATTCCGTGCGATTCTAAAATTTTAATTTTTTGACAGTACTCAAAGTATCCTTCAATACACTGTAGTTTCTATTTTACTAAATATATTGTTTGTCAAGGGCACATGGTTTAGTGGATAAATGCGCTGGTTAAAATAATTCAGTGACTTGGCCCAAAGAGTTGTGAATTTAGTACCTGGTCACAGCAGAGGTAAAGAAAAATTGGAGAGTTTAGTTACTAAAAGGGAAATAACAGAAATTGAGAATTTCAGAAAAGGCATAACACGGGCAATTAGAAAAATATTTCACCTTAGACTAAAAGTCTTTGGTTTCAAATTTCAATCTATAACACCTGAAGAGGCTTAGGGCGGACACCTGCCAAAACTTTGTGCATATGACAATAAAGATGAGGACAACAGTCCGAACAATGTAAATAGCTTAAATAGGTAAATGTTATCAGTGTACTTTATTTGTTGATTGTAACAATATAGAGCATATTTATAACACAAAGCAACTTTTGTCTATACTAAGGTAGTGTTTACGTCGGTTGCTCCAGTGACTTGACCCAAAGAGTTGGAGTTCAATACATTGCTACAGCATTGGTGGACAAATAACTTAGGGAGAGAAGTTAAAAGGAGATAACTGAATGACATTAATCAGTGGAATAGCACATGAAACGAGAATGATATACCCCAGTGATCGAAATAAATGGTTCGGTTAAAAACTCCAAGCCTCTGAAGAAGGCCGAACCGCATAACAGGCAAAACGTCGTGAATATGGCAATAAAGATGAGGAAAACAATCTGAACAATATGAATGGTGTACATAGGTAAATGTTATCAGACTGCTAACAATTACACCCTTTTGTAAATTAATTGAAACACAGTCTTTAGTTTGGCTTCTTTTGCCATACGGTCAGTTTAGACTCACTGGTGTGACAGGGTTAATTGATTTTTTGATTTTTTCCTGATTAGGTCATTTGCAGTAGTGTGCACTAAGATGAATCTTTTTCAGCGCGTATGATGAAATTCGTTTGGCTTGAAAAATATTGTGTCATCCGTGATTGCCTCAGATTTTTATCACGCCCAGATACTATTGTCTCGACTGTCGATTTGTTGTCGTACGGCCATTGTCTGCAATGGACATTACTCCAAGAAAGCGTACAAAAATTGTAACACAGCACAAACACATTGGCAAGTCTTACAAAGAGATCGTGAATATTGTTGGTGTCAGCCTTTTCAACTCTCAGTCATGTCATCAAGGCAAAGAAACATAAGTTATTATCTGTTTTGTTTCATTTAATTCATCCAAGGGTATAGTCTGATGTGCGAATTGCTACAACATGGAGCATACCTGCACTGTAAGCAACATTTGATATTATTATAAATTATATTGTATGTTTTTGTATTGGTTTGATTGTTCGTATTTCAATATTACTTTTGCGCTCAACAAAATAAAATAAGAGAAAATAGATTAAAAATCTGTTTTTCTGTACATAATTTTATAAAAGAATTCAACCAGGATAAGGATCCAAAGCCACTCAAGGTACAGATTTACTGCTTAAACATTAATGATGAGTGATTTTTTATTCAAATAAATGAGAAGGTAGTAGATTGTGATGAATATGAGAATAAGGAGGATAGATAAAGATTGACAATTTAATTACGAGTCTGTGGCGCAAGAATTTCAGCAAAACTATTCTTCACAAAATGTCATTTGCGTTCGCCGAAATAGGCAGCGTAGAAGTAAAGATCTTGAGTTCAATTAAAATAGCAACTGCCTTCAAACGAGGCCAATCACTGTAGATATTTATACAGTCATTAAATAGTGTAATTGAGAGATAAGGACACTAGAAATATTATATTGCACTTGTCATGTAGATTTTGAGCGTAATTTTGAAAAAGACACAACGGAAAGAAGAATAATTGCTGACTCTTGATTAATGATGAGTAACTGAACGTACTGATTGATTTAAGTAAGGACACTTAAATAAACACGTACACATATAAATTATCGATAGTTCAAATGAAAATTTGTATTGTCATTATTATCATATATATATATATATATATATATATATATATGTGTGTGTGTGTGTGTGTGTGTGTGTGTGTGTGTGTGTGTGTGTGTGTGTGTGTGTGTATGTTTGTGTGTGTGTTATCGAATATGAACACGGGAGCACTGGATGAACTTGCATATATTGCAATTAAACAAAAGAATGGAAGCAACTTATTAAATGTAATTTTTTTTAATACGGAGTTGGTTCATTTTCGCCATCGATCACAACTTGGATACTTCAAGGAATTAATCCGTTCCAGTTCTGAACGTAAAGGGAAGCGGCTCCTCACCGCTTCTAAAATGAACCATAAATTTTCGATTATATTATTATCCAAATGGATATATTTCACTTTAGAGCTCATCTAAATGACATTATATATTCATATTCTGAAATGTGATGTTTCAACACATATTTCTTATGTGGATTGTGAATTTTACATTTTGTGTTAGTATGTGCAAAAGGGACGCAATTCTTTGGAGTCTGTCCCTCACCTGGGAAGGAACGACGTAAGCAACACGTATCTCTGGACTACTATCTTGCGACTGTGCGCAACAAACAAAGAATTACCTTAAGGTCATGGAACGTCAAGACGCTCAACAACTGTGGTCAACTCAAGAATGTCAAGCAGGAGATGAACAGACTGAACATCAATATTTTGGGAATATGCGAATCTAACAAGGAGATTTCAGTAGCGAAAACCACAAGATAATATACGCAGAAGGCAAAAATTAAGTAAAAGGAGTCGGCTTAATACTGGACGATGAAAGAAAGAAATGCGTTCTGGGATACTGCCAGCTTTCCGAGAGAGTTCTCTCGGTCAAACTGAGAGGAAGACACTTCAAGCTATCTATTATAGTAGTTTATGTACCAACAACGCAAAGCACGGAGGAAGAAATATAATTATTCTATTCCATTCTAGACAATGCCAAGGCTCAGTTCAAAAGCCAAGAAACTAGAATCATAATGACTGACGTGAATGCCAAGGTAGGTAATGAGAGGGAAGGGTACACGACCGTCAACTTTGGATTAGGAATCCGCAACGAACGAGGAGAAAAATGGGTCCAATGATGCACAGCAATTTACGAGGTAATAACTAACACATGATTTCAAGAACATCTACGACATCTATGGAGGCGACACAAAAAACTAAATAGGCTACATAACTATAAACAGGAGCTTCAGAAATGCAATGGTTTAATGCAAAAGCTATCCAAGTGGAAGAGACCACCTCCCAGTAATCTGCAAACTAAGCGTGACACTCTAAAGAATAAAGAAGCCTACTGCAGTTCTAAGACTGCAATGCAACACGCTCGTGAATGCGCTATACCTGCAAAAATATACACTAACAGCTTGGAAAACAAATACGAAGAACAAATTGGAAAATGAAACTCGAAATGAGACTCAATAAAAGAGGCGCTAGTGACATCAGTAAACAACATTGGCGCCACAAAAAATCAGACGCAGAACAAAAAACGAGTGAATGACTTTAGATATTCTCAACATAATGCAAAGGAGAGAGAAAATTATTCCAAGGCATGGAATGGAATACAGGAAACTACACAAGGAAATGGAGAGGAAATGCAGACTGGCGAAAGAGGAATGGTCTAACAACAAATGTGCAGAGGTTAAGAGACTGAGCAGGACTAATAAAGAAATAAGAAAACTAATAGGACAAAAAACCTGCTCATAAACAGAATGTATAAAATCCTAGGATTGAACGATTATATTAGAGAAAGAGGAAATACTGCAACGATGGGAAGAATATATAAAAGATATTTTCCACGACAAGAGAAAGCAACCGATAATACAAAAAGATGAGGACGGACCGGAAATATTAAAGTCGGAAGTAGAATTTGCTATAACCAAACTGAATAGAAACAAAATATCTGAATTAGACGGATTAGTAATAGAGCTACTGGTAGCCCTGGAAAAATTCGGCATAGAAAATATTACAGACAAAAAATAAATGAAATTTATAACAGTGGTGTAATCGACCTAAGCATGTCGATTTTCATAGCACTGCCTAAGAAGCCTTGTACAAACGAGTGCGACCTCCACCAAACAATCAGTATATGAGTTATATCACAAAAGTGATCACCTGAATCCTGATGAATAGAGCGAGAAACAGAATCAGGCCAGAGATGGAACATGAACAGTCTAGGTTCGTCAAAGATACTGGAACAAGTAACGCCATATTTATGATTAGGATGCTCTCCGAAAGGGTAATACAAATGACTTGTACCTATGTTTTATTGATTATGCGAAGGTATTAGACAAAATACAACACAAAGAACTGATAAAAAAGCTCAGCAACTTTGACATATTTTGCAAAGACATAAGAGTAATCAAGAATCTCTACTGGCAGCAAAATATCTGCATACGAACAGGTAACGAATTCAGCAGATATACAAAGATAGAAATTGGCGTAAGACAAAGATGTGTCTTTTCACCGGATCTATTCAACTTGTACAGAGATACTTTCTGAGGACCCTAGATGTTATGCAAGGATTCATCATCGGAGGCTACTATTTGAACAAAATAAGGTCCGTAAATGATACAGTGCAGATAGCAGACACGGAAAGGAAACTACAAGACCTCCTACAGAAGATAGCGGAAAAGAGTGACAAGAAATAACTACAAATAATCTGGATGCATGGTTGTCAGCAAAAAGAGCTGCCTAAAATGCAGAAGGGGAATATTAAGTAAAGCAAGTACAAAACTTTAAATACCTGAGAAGTGTTCTAACAGAAGACAGAAAGTGTGATACAGAGAACCGAAGGCAAATCGGCATGTCGAAGGACGCATTCCGGACGTTGAGTAAAGTATTAAGAGACAGTAACATGTCACTAGAAACAAAGAAGAGAGTGCTGGATTGCTATGTGATGTCAGTTCTTAAATATGGCAGTTAATGCTGGACAATATCATCAAAGATGAAGGAAAAACTTAAAGCAAATGAAATGTGGTTCTACCGAAGGATGCTGCTGATATTATGATGAGGTTTTGAAAAGGATGGAAACGAAAAGGAGATATATACTGAGCATCAGCAAGAGACAGCTAAAGTTCTTTGGACATACAATGAGGAAGGAGAGCTTGGATAATCTGATACTACGGGCCACATAGAGGGAAGGAGAAACAGGGGAAAACAGCGTGAAACTCTCTTGACTGGCCTGAGCGTGTTGGTGGCAGAACGGGGGTTGCGTAGTGTAACAGGAGAAAGCGTGCTAAGAGCCACCAGAGATAGCGAGACGTGGAGGGCCATGATTGCCTACGTCCTGAAAAGACAAGGCACGTAGAAGAAGAAGAAGAAGAAGAAGAAGAAGAAGAAGAAGAAGACTGATAATTGAAAAAAATAATATTCCTTTTCATCATCCATTGCATTTTTTGAAAGAAAAACATCGTAGAAACATAAAAAATATATGCGTTTTATAGCACCACAGTTGATAGTATGTTTTGCAAATCTTGCATGTCAGGCCTTTTACAAACGCACCTGGGACCCAAACAAATGATACTAATTTTGTTATTTAACGGACAAAATTGCAGATTTTATATTTAAGAAATTCCAGTATTTAAGAAAATATATCACGTGCTTTTTACATTTTGATTTATTCTATTCGAATACCAACTAATAATTCTATTTACTGCATAATTTTATGTAAATAATTTTAATATTATTGACAAACTTTAAGTTTGTACGGTATTAATCAATTATTTAAAAATTTGTATGAAATATTCGATATTTTTGGTTGCTGAGAAAATAGTACGTGGGAAATTTCTCTCTAGTAGCCACCAGCCATCACACCATGAAAACAATATGGCATCTTATTAACAGTTGGGAACAGCACATATTCTTGAAAAATTTCAGGTTTGTGCTTTTGATTTTGTTAGCCAATAAAGAGGCGTTATAAAAACTGATTATGTCTTTTTACTGTTATCTGTATTCTAAATGTACAAGTGATTTTTCAGATTTCGTGCCATCAATTTTGAATTTTTTTCCTACTACAAGAACCATAAATGTATAGTGTTTCTGTATCTAAGAGAAAAAAAGGAAATTGAACAAAGAAGAGCGTGTGTTTCAAAGAATTTTTGCACAACGGTGAATGAAAATATACATTATTTAATTTGCCATAACTCAATCTCCATGACACACGCGTTTTACCTGAAAATACACTATAAAATAAACCATCTTTTTTACGAAAAATATTACTGTCCAATGCGCACTTTAAAACTCAAGTACTTAAAAGCTGACTTGACACAGCAACAGACGATTTTTTCGAAAATACAAAAACAGAATGTCGCTTTCGTTACTGCAAGCTATGAGCTCTGTCGAATAATAGCCATTAGTAGAAAATATTACAGTGAAGGAGATTTCGTGAAACAATACTTTGTAAAATCAGTTGAAATTGTATGTACAGAAAAAGTACACTTATTTAAACACATTTAATTGACCAGGAACACTATTGATGATACAGTGCAGATAGCAGACACGGAAAGGAAATGTCAGGTTGTTGTGATGAAATGTCAGGTGATTTGTTTGACACAACATTTGAAGGCTGTATCATCAAGGTTAGAACATTTTTATTTTGCTATTGATGCAACTAATGACATCACTGGAATAGCACAGCTTTTAATCTTCATCGGGACCTGTGACGGTGAATTTAATATTTATGAAGAGCTGATTGAACTGGTCTTCATGTATGACACAACAACAAACCAGGACATCTTTGTGAGTGTTGAGAAGGTCCCGCATGAGTATAGTTTTGATTTGAGTAAACTTGCAAGTTTATCTACTGTCGGTGCTGCAAATATGGTTGGCAAAAATAATGATGTTTTTGCCAAATTACCAAGAAAACTGGAAAACTCGTATTTACATTCATCATTTTCACATTTCCACTGTATTATTCATCAGCAAAATTTTAAAGATTTTAACATTGGATTATGTGCTTAGTTTGGTCATAAAATCAATGAATTATATCAGAGGCGGTTCTCTTAGCCACCATCAGTTCAGTCAGTTGTTGAAAGATAAGAATAATCATTTCACTGATGTTTCATTCTGCACAAAATTTGCTTGTTATATCGCAACGTGCTGAAAAGACTATTTGTTGAGGCAAGAAATAATTATGTTTTGAATATGAAAAATCAAAACACAAAGGAAATAAAAAATGAAAGTAGGCTTCAGAATCAGGCTTTTGTTTTAGATATTACTGCACAGTTAAGTGATTTTAATTTAAATGTACACGGTTAAAAAATACATATCCCTAGATTCTTTAAAATAATGAGCTATTTCTTCAAAACAACGTATCTCCAGGGATAGTGCCTTTTGTTTTCATCCTTGTTGCCATTTGTTGTAAACTCCGACCTTCTTCAAATGATTGAAATTTTGAAGAGAATCCTTTATTTCATTTTCTTTGGTAGATTATTCTCATTCTATGAGTAATTCCACTTTCGGATGGCTTAGTTATCTTCATTTAACGCAGCTCTCTCAGTTCTTTGTTCATCGCTGCTGTAGCCAGGTATTGAACTCATAAGTCTTTGGGCGAAGTCAGTGGATCTAACCAATGCTTTTATCCACTGGGCCATGTGTCCTTGAAAACATCGTGAATACGGCAACAAAGGAAATATGAAAAACAGTCCGGAAAATGTAAATAAGTAAATAAAATTGAAACAGTAAAAAAGATTCGTCCATGAATAGCATAATCTTTCAACTTGTGTCAGAGAACGGCATGTAAAATCCTATCAACAGCCTTTGACTTACTAAAGAAACAAGCAAAGCGTCACAATTCTCATAAAAAGCTTAAAAGGCTTTCAGCCATAACCCTTAGCAAATTAGCGGTTGAGCTAGAGAAGCGAAAGCCATATTACTTATCCAAAAGAATACCCTGCAAGGTTAAATATTTAATTAATTAGAGCCTCTAGTATTTTGCCAAAAGGAGGTAGTCCGATAGTTAGAAGGATGACATTGCTGACCTGAGTTCTAAAAACGGGAACAATTGAGGAGGGCTTTTAACAAGCGAGAAATAAAGAAACAGCAAAGCATTTATTGTGCAGTTTAGGAGCCATTTTGGCAAACAATTCTTATGGACATTTCTTATAAATTACCCAAGCAAAGCAGAATAGTGCTTTAAATATAGGTTTTTCTCTGATTCTAGACATATCAAAGGAGGTAGGCAAGCTCAAATCCTGCCAGAAAAAAACATATTTTTCTCTATTAATATTTCTCGAATATGAAGTCCGGAAGACGAAAAGAATAAATAAATATACTGTTTAATAAACGGAGCGTTTATTCAAATACAAGTATCTCCTAAGAATAACGTTTACGTAATAAAGCATCTCGGAAGAGTAAATAAAAAATATCCAATTCATTCTTCACAAATTGCTTTGTTTAGGTTCAGTCAGTCACTTAAGTGTCATACGTAATACACACTTAGGCGATCATGTTTTGAAAGAGACATGATTCTCTGAGCAGAATAATTTCCCGCAGTCGGTTGCCATTACTATCTGCAGTAGACTAGTTGACAATCAAGACTATAGAATCTAATCTGTTCTGCTATTTAACCCATAGCTATAGGGAGAAAAAGGGATGAATACCTTTTTCAAGTGTATATGTGCCTATGAGAGCGCAACAAATATTTGGGTTAGTATACGAAATTGCGCAGATATGTCTATTTCAAGAGTCAGAAAAAATCTGGGCTGAAAGGCACTATTTAACTTTCCTTGGTCATCCACACTTTTGTAGCCGAAAATGACGGCTTTTTCTTGGAAAAATAGATTTGAATAAGAAACCTCTTCCAAAAACAAAAAAAAAAGAATCATAAAAACATTTGAATTCAGGATATAACCCATCATTCAAAAAGCAGAAATACTTCTATCCAGAATGCATAATACAATCATGCTAAATATAACTACTTGGACCCAGAGAACACTGGAAATAAATGTAAAACTCTAAAAACGTCATGAAGCAAGTACCCATCAACTTACATTCCAAGAGGAACTAAAAAAATCAAATAAAAATTATCCAAAATATAGATAGATCAAAATACAAAAGTGAAAGATCACGTGTAGCAGTATGTAACAGGAAAATAAGAAACATCTGTCAAAAACTCTAATTTTCACTGCAGAAATGTTTGTAATACGCATAGCACTTGATTTCATCTCTAGAAACAAAACTGAAGAATATGTAATATTTACTGAATCCATGTCAGTTATCAATAAAAATAATTTAAAAAAAAACAACAAAATCTTGAAAACCCATTGCTGATGAAATTACTATGCTGCCTAGATTCCTTATCCACCAGTAAAAAATAGTGCTGTATTGGATACCAAGCAACATAGGAATTAAAGGGAATGACACGGCAGAGTTTTTCTGAAATCAAACCCTTGATAATAGTTTAAGAATTCCTCATGCAGGTGTAAAACGTGATATAACAACCTTCATCAATCAGAAGAGCTGAACTGGTAATGAAAATAACATGCTTCGAACAATCAAACCGAATAAAAGCTGCGCATACGTCATCATTACTACCTGATAAAGAATAAAAATCAACCAACATGTACAACACAGCGAGACACATTTTAACTGAATGTACTTACTTTGCACATGAATAGCATAAATATTACAAGGCAACCAACACGAGAAAACTATTTGAAAATACTGAAACGGTCAGAATAATCTCCGATCTTAAAGAAATAGGTTTATACTAACACATATTAAAATATAATTTACATGCTATATATGTATAAAACAAAATTTGAACTTATTTAATTATGTACAAAAAAAATCCGTTGTTGAAAGTATTTATCTGCATTCAAAATATATTTAGATGAAGGCATAAAATTGTTTTCAAAATATTATTAGGTTTCGGCATTAAATATCCCATAGATACTGATATTCCGATAAACAAAATCAACCGAACCAAATTATAACCTGTCTAAACAACCTAACATTCTTCTACCTATGTCATATCACTGAAACTCTACAATATTATTTTCTATAATCACCCTATATCTTCTGTTTCAAAACGCCGAATTTGTTTCATAACTTTTCAATCTACTAAGTTGTTTTTTTTCTTCTCTTTTTTTTTTGTTTAAAAAGAGGGGCTTTTTGTCTACCCTCTATATACCCTCTTTTGAAGAACCCGACATTCTTTTACTTAGGGTATATATGAGATGAGAAGTTATCATTATTTACAAGACTCAAATGCTGACTATTGTTTTCATCTTTGTTGGTGTTATTACAAGTTTCCGGCTTTCGTCCATTGTATATCGACCCTCATATTCTCCTCTAGCTATGTCTCCTCTTTTAAACTGCCAATAATTTTCTTCTCTCTTGTTTAGATGCCTTCTCTTTCAAACTAACATTATTGTCTCTCTTTTTATGTCCCATAAATCAGCATCCATTTCTTTCTTCTTTTTCTAGATTCTTTAAAATGTTTCTTTTCTAATTTCAAGTCTTTTTTAACCTTTTCAGTATTTGTCTATATTTTGATATGAGGTAGTATTTACAGTATTTACATTATTCGGACTATTTTTCTCATCTTTGTTGCCATTTGTACGACGTTTTGGCTGTTGTACTCTCCGGCCTTCTTCAGATGCTAGGAATTTCGAACCGAACCGTTTATTACAATCACTGAGGTATATTTACTTCATTCCTTGCATTAAGTTCGTTTGAAATGCATGAGTTATATCCCTCTAACTGGAAATTACTTGTTCACCACTGCTGTAGCCTGGTATTGAACTCACAACTCTAAGTCTAGTCAGGAACTAACCAACGTCTGTATCCACTGGGCCATGTGTCCTTAAGTCATAACTCATGACTTACAATAGAGGCTTAACGTTCATATACCCCAGTGGTAGTAATAAAGAGTTCGGTTCAAAATTTCTAGCACCTGAATAAGGTTGGAGCGTACAACGACCGAAACGTCGTACAAATGGCAACAAAGATGAAGACAATAGTCCGAATAATGTGAACCTTTTCACTTTCACGACTTGCATTTCTCTTTTTTATGAACTTCTGCGCGTAATTTTCATGTCCCCTTTCAAATGTTCCTTTTATTTATCTCCTTGATCTCTTCGCCAGCCTTCCTAACGTCGTCACTAGAGTGAAATTTTAATATGTACACACTTTTAATATTGTCTTTTGAGTACGGCCTCCTAAAACTGTATTTTCCGATATGAAGAAAAATGTATGTATTTGCGTATGTTTTCTGCCAATCGCAAATGTTGCCAAGTTCAGATTTCTCAGAGATTTGAAATATCGAATACTTCGTTAAAGCTATATGAGGAGGCAGTTCCAAGACATAGATAAAAGAATCAAAACGAGGCTGTGAGAAAGAAAGAAAAATAACGAAGCGCAAGTCGATTAGCGAAAAAGGAAAAATTGCAAAAATATAAATTACTCTTTGATTTTTTTGTTAAATGTTAAACATAAATTTATCGCGTCTTTGTTTCTTTGCTTTCTAGCACTTAAAATGTAATTTTAACTCACATTACTTGAATCACTGCCAAAATATGTTCAGATTCATCAACGTAGTTCTAAAAATAAAGTCATAAGAAAACTGACGGATATATTACGCGATTTGCTGCACAACCAATTCAAGGGAGACAAATTTAACCGGAGCAGCTTAAGTTATCTATATTAATATGACAGATTTTGTGTGTGTGTGTGTGTGTGTGTGTGTGTGTGTGTGTGTGTGTGTGTGTGTGTGTGTGTGTGTGTGGGCGCGCTGGCATAGATCAACAATACGGAAAGAAACAGAAACCTATGTTTTGTGCATCACAATCTAAAGGTGAAAATAGGTCAAATGGACTCAAAAGATCACCATGGATCATAGGAGAACCCGAATTTATTATGGTTTTAATTAGAGAAAAAGAATTAAATTCTGGGTATACATTTTTTAAAATCATTTCAGTGTTATTGGAAATTTCCGGGTGGTGGGGCCAATCTTTGATTGTAATAGCAGTTTTCATTCTTGGCTCTCAAGTCTCATCATGACTGTCCATCGTATACTTTTCTTTATAATATCTTTATTATGTCAGAATTGCTATCAATTAGTATAACGAGAATGCAGTTACATTCTCTTTAAATGTTTACCTACAACGGTTAGAGATCCCAGTCTACTCTACTATTTAGCCAATAACGAAGGGATCACGTGCGTTTCCTTAAGGTAATCCGATAGTTCAAGCTAAGATTTGAAATTAGATCGCTGACTCCATTTTCTGTGACGATATTCATTACTAACTACACATTCATGACTAAAATAAAGCATTGTTTTTCTAGTTTGTTTTAAAGCGTAATCTGAGTAAGAAAATATTGAAATTTCCAGGATTAAACTTGATTTTAAAATCTAACCAAAAAGGCACAAGTCTATAGATGTTAACAATGACTTTATTAGTGAGGGATTCTATTCACAGAAGAATACAACCAAAGAGATTAAAGTCAATGCCGTAGACGCTAATTAATTCAATGCCTCCGTATACAAGTCAATGGAAATTCCGGATATTCTTGAGATTTTTCAGCAACTCATTTTTGTGAAAGTAGTGTATTTCTCATGTCAGTTTTTGGATATTTAAGTTTCTCACAAATTTCGACCCTCTAAATTTGTGGAATGGAAATAGCCAAATTGTCTTTCGCCTTTGCCACAAGATAATTCATTTCATAGTATTGCTCTAATTAGACTTCATCTTTGGTACCTTGACGTTACTAATTTAAGCGCAGTACTGTATTATATATATATATATATATATATATATATATATAATTAGTTTTTGGTTATAGTTAAATTAAACCAGTTCCCAGTTGTATGAAAAATTGCTTAATACCTTTGTATTTGTATTGTACAGCTTTTGTATATTTTTTCTTTGAAAATTAGTTGTTTCCGCAACCTATGTTTCAACCCTTCGGTACCGTCAGACCATATATAATTACTGATTTTCTAACCTTTTTAAAACGTTAAACAAGGGGTTTTTACGAACACGCTACTAGAATTTTTAAACAACCGAAAATTTCCAAAGTTAGGGAGGACATTCTTTAGGATCTTAAACACTTTATCCAAGTTTATATGATACTAATATATATCTATAAGTGTGATTGCATCTGGACATTACTACTCATCTTTCCTTTAGTAAGTTTTTGTATTAGAAACAGTATTGCAACTGTCATAAAAACAGCATAAAAAATTAAATTAAGAAATAGCTTTTTTTAAATATTGATATGAGTGGTAATAAATATTTTTGTCTATTCATGGCGGTAAAATATATATATATATATGTGTATATATATATATATATATATATATATATATATATATATATATATATGTGTGTGCATATATATATATATATATGTATGTATGTATGTATGTATGTATGTGTGTGTGTGATTACCTAAATTCCATTGACATTCCTTCTTCATCCTAAGCGGAAATGGCATCTGATCGTGTCAAGTGATGGAATGTGTGCATAAAAGGCATTACATATTTTGAAAGGTCATATATTGATCTTCTACGTATTACAAGATAGAACGCTTCTCAAACATTCATGCTGCTTTTACAAAGGGTGCTGTCCCCTGTTCTATATGTGGAATATTGTACAGGTTTCAAGCTGATCAACATTTTCTTTCTTTCACTTTAAGATTTCTCTTGTTCTCATTGTATTATTAAACCTCTTCATTATATTTACTTTTTCTATCTCACTTTTCGTTTTATTTTCGTTTCTTGCCTTTGATCCCTTTGAATTCTGCTTTTTTCTCTACTTTTAGAATCAATGTTTTACCCACGCTTTTCTTAATTTGATCTCGCTTGCTTCTGAGTTTCTACACTTTCTCCACTTATTTTTCTTTTGAAGTTTACGTCCCCCACATTTTCTTCGAATTCTCTTAATCTTATTCTTTTTCCATTCACTCACTCACTCACTCACTCACTCACTCACTCACTCTCTCTCTCTCTCTCTCTCTCTCTCTCTCTCTCTCTACGCCCACCACAAAGTCTTTTTATTCTTTTCTTATATATCTGCAACCTAAGCAAGCTTTCAACTTCATAATTCGTCTTGCACATTTCTAAAGCTTCACTTTTTCTTCTTGTTCATCTTTCACATTTCTTGTTACCTATTAATTTTATTTTCACTTTTTTCTTCACTCTGTATTTTCTTTCTTTTACTTTCGATTCATCAAACAACATATATAAATTTCGTGTCGATCTCCTCAATGATTTAGTTTGAGTCGACATATATATATTTCGTTACTGACATAAAAACACGTTGAACTTTCATTTGACTTATAATTTGCTAAGATCTGTCGTTACTATCATATTGATGCATATTCATAGATCTCAATACGGTACGTAAATATACCTAGGAAGATTTGTTCAGAAAGTATGAAATATGATTCGGTAAGTATATTCCAATCTGACTGTGTATTTAATTAACATGTGTGCACATAAAGAAGATAGATCCACTTTTGATGGTTTAGTTTTATTCTGACTAATCTCCACTAAAAAAAAATGTCCTAGAGGAATTTCTTATAAAGGTGTTTTTTATTAAAGACTATACGGAGTAATGACTTTACTGTCAATGGCTTGTATTTTATTGATTAAGACAGAGTCATTACATTTGTGAGCGAATAAATAGGAAATGTAAAATAATTTATTTTATTATAGGTCACCCAATATACTGTATATATTCTAGTATAATCCGATATTTTATGATTATTTTTTAGCAAAAAATACGTAGTCGTACGATACACAGCTAGCTTTATGAAATATTAAACATCGTGCATTTTCAGCGACCTGTTTCACTACACACAGGAAACTATTTCTGAAGGGTTTAAATTTCATGCCCGAAATTCAGAAGTTGTACTATATCTGAGTTTTTTTGCAGGAAAAGATAAACGCTAATGTTCAAGATCTACTTAAGGTAGAGTTTTAGTAACTAAAGTAATTGATATGAACTCAAGCAGAAAATGTAGGAAGAGAAGATTACAAGGATATAGTGGACGGGTGACGAGTGATTTTCTGCTCGAAGAGGTTAATATTGGAGTGTTCGGTGAAAATCCACTTAGAACTTTGTCCCAGAAAGTAGCAGTCGCAGTGAAGATGCTTTCGAAAGGGAAGGCACTCCTTACAAAAAGAATACATTTCAAATGAGAGGAATTCAATCATGTTCGACGAACATTCGAGAATGGATCTCATCTGAAGATTAAAATGTAGTGGCAAAGTAGCGGTAGCTCAATGGTGATTCATTTGGGAGAATGGCACTCTAGGGTTAGAAATATTTCATCACCTGCAATCTTCGTAAATGTTTCTGAAGTCTGTCAAACCTGGAAACTAAAAGACAAGCGACTACAGTTACAACCTGAAAACAGTACTACATCTTTGCTCTGATCCGATTGTTGTTGAGCGAATAATTTCTCCCAAATTCTATTATTCATGTTAAAGATTTCATTATGAAATTCGCATTAATCAACCAATACTAGTAACATTTTTCAGGATATATTTATATTCGTTTGATCAATACATCGTATTGATTTCATCTAATATCTATCCATATAAAACATAATTATAAACTCCTGTTTTACGTTATCACTTTTTATTATGTAAACAAATAAAAACACAACGTGTCTATTAAGAAATAAATCAATTAAAACTATATTGGCCATAGAAAATATCTTATATACTTGAATAAAATATTCTATTATTTTACATATTTAATCGGCTCGATGATCTTGTATTTCACGAATATACACTTCAGGTAAAAGAGTATTGATTGTAGCCTGTACTACATAACCTCTTATCAAACCGATACATCTAATCAATGTTGCCCTATTATTCATAAATAAAATGTCAAAATATGTGTTTTCCTGTAGGTTTTTGCTAAAATTCTATGTTTCACTTCATAATATTTAGTTAAAGTTGACAACTCGATTGCTTTCCTTTCTTTATCCAGTGTTCCTAAGATACTGTTATTAAATCGTATCACTAGTTTATTCTTTTCGATAAATCAATTTTGTTTCTCATATTAACAGATGAATTTTATCTGAAAATAATGTGTCAACGGTAAGGCTAATTTGTTTTGTTCTTATTTTACTATATATTAAATTAACTATTTTGATCTCTCAATTATGCTGATAATGCTGTCAACTATACTTCGCAAAGGTCCCATCAATCAAAAAGAATTTTACCACATATAGCTACTTTTATATATTTATTACGACTGTTTGCATGCTGTATATAAAATTAGATGTCAGCAAATACAGTAAACACACACACACATATGTATGTATGTATGTATGTATATGTTTATTTTTTATTTAACTTTTAGGAGTCCTTTCAGGTCAACACACCTGCATAAAGAATCGTTCGTATACATTAGAAAAAAAAGCAAAAGATAACTGATCAGAGGGCACAATAAATGAGGAGGATGAACAAAATTAAACAATTTAATAGTAAAAAGAATTTACGAATAAAAATATTCAAGGCTCTAACAGAGTATAAAAAGAAAAGCATTGCTACTCACTGCCCTCTGAATAGACGAAAAGAACAAATGAAATTCCCTTTCTGTGTGCACAGACCCAATTGACGTAACTTGATGGGTATAGTTTCAAGTGCACGCAGATTGGTGTGTGGATATGGCGCTGCGCAGAATAGTAAAGCAGCTGTCTACATATGCATTGGAACAGTCTATACTATCAAGGAGATGCTGGCTATCGAAGAGTCATGCCTACACTGAGTCTTCCTTAAGGGAGACTCGGGTTGGTTGATCTTAGATTGACAGGAATATGATTGATTGATACGAAGCTCTAGTCTTTGATTGGTTCGTTCCACATATTCAGCATCACACTGATATTTAATATTGTATACAACGGAACTATTTTGGAAATGGGAAAGACATTGTTTGAAGAAGAGGAAAAACCAATCTGATACCAAAAACAACACGTAAACTGACAATTGTGAACTTTGTAATAATGCAAGCTAACACATGTCAAAGAGCATTTGCCATTTCTTACCAAGCCACTGCATTTCTAGGTAAATTAGATAAAGATTACGTCCAACAACAGTCAGTTTGTTAAAGCGACTGATCTTATGTACGAGCGCAAGTTTTAAGGCATTAGTCGGATACCCATTGTCACGAAAAATAAATTGAATTTTCTCATATTCTTGATCAAGAATTACTTTTGAAGAAATTAAAAAGATAAATCATCGCAAGGAATAATAAATGAGAATGGCGAACGTTGAAACACGATAAAAATATATTAGTAAAAATTAATAAGAAAATATAAAAAAGAAAAAACTAAACTCACTGTTTTCTTTATATTCTGCACACAATTCCTTCTAAAGTTTTGTTGGTTTGAAAGGATTTCTAAAGGTTAGATAAAAATAAAAAAAACATCTTACTATTTTAAGTCGCTATATATGCTCCGTGGTATCAAGTCCTTGTTCAGATATTTTCGTCGGGGATACTACAGAAATATTATTAATGTTGTGGGATCTCCCTTTTTCTATGATAATGGACGACTTGAGTATACATCTACTCCTGCAATTTAGATATCCGTAGAGAGAAAAAGGATCCGTAAGTTACCGAACAATACCGAAGTTATACAGAGAATACCGTAGTCATAGTAGCTCTGAGCTCCTCTCAGCCAGAATAATATTACTCAGCAACCGTCAGTTACGACGTAGACATACTAATTCCAGCACGGCTTCATTTCAAAGATTTGTAGATTTGTATATATATATATATATATATATATATATATTTTCTTTACTAATCGTATTCCTGGATTACTAACATTACAGTTTGTATCTTTACGTTTAATATAACTTATTTTTCTCTCTCAAATATCTGTTTTGTTGTTCATTATTTCGTGCGGTTCTTCACACGAAATCTACAACAATTAATGAACTCAATAATTCAATCAAGCATTAGCATAAATTTAACGCTCTTAAAGCTAAGAGATCTTTCTTTCATTCATGTCTATCATCTGGTGCCGTTCCTTTGTTTATTAAGCGTAGGTTTCTGAAAATCAAAACTGAATCCTGTTTCCTAATTGGACGGACGTTTATAAAGCATGAACTAAATAAATCGTTTGAGTATTTCTCTTCATGCTTTCGCTGATATGGGTAGTCACTTGTCGATATTAGAAAAAACTGTTCCTTTTTTTATTTTTTACGCTTTTCCCGTTATTTATCAGCAAATCGTTTGCTGTTTGGAAAGCGTATGAATTGGAAAAATCAAAGCGAGTTAATTTATATTATTCATCCCACTAAAATAGGTGAATAACAACTTTTTCCTGAGATTGAACTCTTGTCCTCTCATTTAAACTAGATTATCTGAATTTCTCCTGAAATTTACCTTTCTCCGCTGATTATGATCTTCTAGCTTGGCGAATTATCATTTCCGGACCATTAAGTCATTAAAAACGAGAAGTGACATTTACATCACTAATACCGACGAAGATTCTGGAAGGGTCATTTTGAATTATCAGGACTATATCAATAAAATAGAATTCATTTTGCATGATTCTTCTAAATTTCACAAGATTAGTTCAGTAAATACTACCAACAGAACAGAGGCGAGAACAGAGAGACAGTTCCTCACAGAATATAAGAGCAACCTAATTACTAAGTCAGTGTAAAACAGTATTATACCTATTGGTTCTCAACGGCATCTGATGTACGGTTTACCCAATGTTCATAAGGATGACTGAACTCTTAGGCCAATTTTGTCTATGGTTGGTTCGGTACTGCCTGAATTAGCTGAAATTGGTTGACTGAAATACTTCAACCAATCTCCAGTCTATTTTCTACGCATTGCATGTCTAACTATTTTTGGTTTTATGATTCCATCTTATTCTTTTTATTAGATTGAATTTTTCTACAGCTTATCAAACCTTTGTTGATTATTTCAAGACAGAAAATATTTTTTAGATTGTGTGAATGTTTTAGAGATAATGATTTACTGATATATGTACTGTTGATTAAACCATATTTCGGAGAAGCGGTGAATTCATTCATTTTCATTTTCCCATAAGTAAATGTAACGAACCCTACTGTAATTGCTCAGCTCTGCAATTTTCATTTCCGAAACGTTATCCATTACAGCACCTAGTATTCCCAGTCGGTCACCCATCTAGGTATTGACAGGCTCGAAATTGATTAACTTCGGCGAATGTATGATGACCGGTGTTTCAATGTAATATGACCGTAAGCCACTCTTATTTAAAAAAGAACGGATAGAAAATTTATTAGCAAATATGATTATGTTGACCGGTGATTACTTAAATCCAACATAATCATAGTTGTCCTTATTATTATAGGTCTTCAAATGACTTGAAGAATCAATTTACTTATAGAATCGTTGAAGAAAACAATTGATTAAGGAAACTGTTTTGAAATGAATTTTCTCAAAGACACTAAAATTGCCTTAAAAACGGCGAATAAAAAGGCCATTATTAGGTTTATATGCAAAATATACTGAGTAAAATATACTTGGGATGTTGTTTTTCTAAAAGCAGAGACAATTAATAATGCTTTTCAAAGAGTCCTAATCCAAATTTATAAATCCTACTAGATCTGCTGAAAATAACGCACCTTTTTACGAGGTAATCATATTTGCAGTCGGTTATGTGTCTTCGCTTCCCAATTGTTTCCCCGGTAACAGCGTGGTCGTCCTCGTGTCCTAGGCCTTAATTGGTGACGCACACTTTTTGCTTTTTCAGGCTGAAACGATCGATAGACTGGCCGTATGCTTATGTATACATATAAAGGCGTACATGAATTTGTATATGTGTCTACAGAACTATGTATGATCACAAACTATGGAATCATATATTGGTTTATCAGTATTTGTAAGTGCGTCTATTTTCTACACAGTGACGAATTATAACACGCATATCGAAATATGAATTACAATTATATACACATTAAATCTCACAAAATCGGATGTGCATATCATTCTCTCTCTCTCTCAATATATATATATATATATATATATATATATATATATATATAATGATTGCATTTGCATCAATGTCTCTATAGATATAAAATTATATCAAGTTGCATAATTTCATATATACGCGCAGTTTAAACGGATACTTGTTGGTGACTTCCTATCCTCATTGCTTATATATATATATATATATATATATATATATATATATATATATATATATATAATATGCGCATGCATAAGAATATATATATGTATTTGCTGTATGGTTTTGTATCAATATTTATGTTTGCCTTTAACAATGTCACACTGGGAAGATGCGCATAAATATGAATATGTGTAATATTTACGCATTCGAACACAGACGTGTCTGTGTTCGTATGCGTGATAATATATGCGAGGAGGTGCTGAAAACATTTGAGACAAACTCACATTCCAATTCCTGATAGACTGACCAAAATTTTTTGTTCAGGACGAGAATTTGTAAGTTCTTCATATATATGTGTATGTATGAGTGAGTGTATATTGTTATAGACCTTATTAAATTTGTGTATAGTTTGTTGTGGTGTGTGTTTGTCTGTATATGTGTTGCTGTGTGTATCATTTTTGGCTTCATCATTTTGAACTCGCTTAATGCGTGGTGTACCTGGTAACCATTTCAGTTAATATACGCCTGGTCACGTTCCGTATTGTCAATTAGCATTGGCTGAAAAGGAGAGAGGGAGAGAGACTGAAAGAAAGAAAGAAAGAAAGAAAGAAAGAAAGAAAGAAAGAAAGAAAGAAAAAAAGAAAGATAAATGTAAAACATCTGGAAGAGTCTACAAAGAATATCTGATCATAGAACATGTCTAGTCAATGCTGGTGTTGAAGACGGAATACGTAAGCTTCATTGAATCAGATTGACTTCTGCCTAGTCTACTGCCCAAGCAAGCAAACGGTAATAAAACACACAGAACGAATAGAACATAGATACAGATCGGTTGATGATATTACTTTTTTTTTTGTATATAAATATATATGTCTATGCACAGGTGCATATATATATATATATATGAAAAGATTCTTAATGCTACAAAATTTAATAACAGCAAGGGATAAACGGAATTTGATGACATTAGATACACTAAAAAACTAAGTTAAATTTCTGGGAAATTTAATCTTAGAATACTAAATGAAGCTCTAATGAGAGGGAGAGAAAAAATACAAAAGAACTAGAGTCCACCCATATTCAAACCCAACAAGCAATCTCTCTACTTACAGTGGGAAGACTTGCGAGATTTGATGTAAGTAGACTTCAGAGCTTTTAGATGATATAAAGAGTGCGACTGGGATAATATTAAAAAACAGTCAGCATTCAATCCAGCAACACATTATCTGCTACGTATAGCATGCTGTGCTATAGATTACCCGGAATTATTTACGAGTTGACTACTACTTGCGGACGGGTTCAAAATGGTTGTGGGGGTAAATGATGCTTATTTTTAAATCTAAACCCTGAGATGTTCTAAGTAGGTAGTTGCATCCGCAACTACATTCAAATTTATAAACAACAGAATTACTTTTACTTAAAATATATATATGTGTGTGTGTGTGTACACACACACACACACACACACACACACATATATATATATATATATATATATATAGACGTATATATATATATATAGACGTAAATTAACCTAGTGAGCCAACAAACATACCAAAGTTTCACCTAAACGGATCTTAATTGAAGGTTGGCTCCAACCTTTCCTGAAGATTCGTTTAAGTGATTTGTTGGCTCACGAGGTTAATGTATTTATTCTGCTCTGCTTACGTATTGAGCGCTTTTTTGTTATTGATTACGCGTCTTGGGTTTTTTCTTTGGGCTACGTACTGGCTCGGTCCAAATCGCAAAACGAGTATAGTGATAAGTTTGCATTTATATATATATATATATATATATATATATATATATATATATATATATATATATAAGAGCAGGCAGATACGTTATCTCATGGTGAATCGGAAGTATGGCCTATTGCAGGCGAACCATCATCAGCTTCTGTCTTTATTTAATAAAGGATTTTACACAAATGAGATTCACAAAGACCTAAAAAACGAATGGAAATAACGGTCGCTCCCTCAAAAGAGAAAATTTAAGAAAAAATACATCCGTTCGGGGAACACATACACATATTCATAAATAATCATATATACAAGCAACATAAAATCAGATGACACGCGTAGCGGCCAATGTCAACAAAAGTTCGAAGATACATTCGTCTAAGACCCGTGGATTTGAAACGTAAAGAAAGTGGGTTAGGTGAGTGAGAGAAAGAGAGAGAGATGGAGAGAGTTAAAAAGAAAGGGTAAGTATCTTGAAGCGTAAACGTAAAAGGAAAGAAGAAAAGGAAAAAGGAACATAAGAATAAATTTAAATTATAAAGAAAAGATGATAGAATAAAATTTAAAATAGAAAAAAGTAATAAAAATATAAATTTAAATTAGGAATAAATAATAAAAGATGATAGGATAAATTTAAAATAGGAATAAATTTAAAAAGAAAGAAAAGATGATAGGAGAAAATGAGAAAATAAAAAGAAAATAATAGAATCAATAAACAATATGAGTTAACGGTAAAAGAAATTGGAGTCTAAAATTAAAAATATATTTAAGAGATAATAGTTAATTTGTTGTGATCACAAAATACTCACACTACTCTATAAACAAAATTATACTAATTATGCAATCAACAAAACAAATATAATACAATATAAAAGTAAAAAAAGATTTTTAATTTAAAAGTAAACATAATTATTCTATTTAAATTTAGTTGTTTAAACTTAATTGTTAAGTTTAAAAATAAATTTACATATTACTAGTGAAAGCATAAGAAATTGGAAATTTCTTAAAAACCTAAGAAAATTAAACAATTAAGATATAATAATTCATCAATTCGTTTTAATCAAAATTACCACCACACCACTATATAATCAAAATTATACTAATTATTCGGTTTACAATACAATAAAAATAATAATACCATATTGTAGGTAAATTTTCTGGTCAGCAGAACAGTTATAATACCGTATACTTTTAGTAGTGTAAAAACATAAATATGTACACATACAACTCATATACACATACACATGTATACACATACCTGCATGCACACATATATGTATACCCATATATGTACACGTACACAGATGCATATATACATATACACACATACGAACGCACACATATATATATATATATATATATACACACTGAAATATCAGCAAAAACAAATATGTAACCAATACCATAGATATATAAAAAAACATATATATAAAACTTCAACATATATAACAATGGTTTACAATTAAACAATATATATTCTGTAGAATAATGTGATATGTGAAAAGTTTTAGAGGAATAAAAGAGGGGCTAAAAGTTTAACATCGTTTAAACCGGCTGCTATATTTACATTTAAACATTAGTTTCCTCCTCAGATTCAGCAGACCCAACTGGTTTTTGTGTCTTATAATAGATATCTTTTCATCCAGACATAATTGACAGCAATCTCTGAAGTTGGTGGGTATGTAGGATTTTTTAAAATTATATTCTATTTAAATATGGGGATTAGATTATTGTCTTTCAAAGACCAGAGATATTTCGATAGAGCTGTTTGACTTCAGGGCTGGAAAAGAAGTGCGTGTGATTGTACAGCCGTTGCTTCCAAGCACCTGCAGAAATACCACTGTAGTATTTTTTTATATTTGTGTTTTCTTTTGGGTATATCATGGCCTGATATACAACCCCCTTCGTAATACACTCTCCACCCATAGGACAATCATTTTTTAATCTGCAATTGCATTTTGTTGTATTATTGTAATGTCCAGTTGTATTCCTTGTCTTATTCCGGGCAACTTTAGGTTTGCTTTGGTTGGGAGTTGCAGAACTTAGACTGGCTCGACTAGGAGTTGTTTCTCTGGAGCTGGCTTGATTAGGTTTTGATTACTAGGTTTCGGGTTATCAGTTTGGTTTTTATATTTAGATGAGGTTCTTTTATTGTGGGAACTGATTATACTTTCTATATTTTTAGTGCACGAATAACTGATTTTTATGGTTTTTCTGTTAAATATTCTATGGAGGGGGCTAGAACTGCTAAATTGTTTATCTACAACATTTAAAAAATATTTACCTATATTAATATTACATAATTTGCAAAATAGAGGGTTGAACCAAATTGCTTTCTTTCTTCTGTTGGTCATATTGGTATTACTATATTTCAAGGATTCGTCATAAAAGAGCGGCTTTTGAAATCCGCTCTTATGCAAAGCCTCGTTATATGTTTTTTGTGTGTGTCAATCATTTTTTGGTTAGAAGTCTGTTGATTCTAGTATTAAAGGAGTTAGGAATTTGTCTCAGTACATGTGAGGGGTGATTGGAGTTAATATTGATGTATAAAGGCGTTTGGTTAGGTTTTTGATAGGGTTTAAAGCTGTTACTAGAGAGGTCGAAGGTGATGTCTAGAAAATTAACAACTTTACGTTTGGTCGGGGTATATAATTAAAAACCTAGGGGTTTAAAGGCGTTAGTTAATTGCTTTTGGAGCAGAGCTATTAATAATAATTGCTAACCCGTCATCTCTGTATAAACTGACTAGTTCTAGGTGCCCAAATCTACCTATAATGTTTAATATATATATAAACCTACTAGATCTGCGATCTGGGCAGAGTCGAAACCACCCATAGGAACTTCAAAGTTCCGGCGTCCCTTTTTAATCCAATTGGAAGAATTATGGACTAAAATATTTTTCCTACAGGCCATTATGATGTTTACATAGTCCTCAGTGATGGGGACGAAATTTTTAGCAAAATTGATGCTATTTATTAACAATTCCTCGGAGATGGAAGTGTAGAAATCTCTGATGTCGAATTGAATAAATGAGGATTTGTCTTTATGACGTAGTTGTTTACATCATTTAATAGCATCATTGGAGTTCTTCCATAGATTAAGTTTCGATGAGGTTTGCATTTGTGCGACTATATCTTGGATAATACGTTTAATATAATACGTAAATTATACATATATATATATATATATATATATATATATATATATATATATATATATACATATATATATATAAGTTTCTACTACAACAAAACACTAATGCATACTTAAAGAGGAGGACCATGGAGTAACAAACTATAAAACAAATAATTTTAATAATCTCGTTTAAAAAAAAACAAAAGAGGGGATATAAAAAAAGATCAAAAGATTCCCTAAAAAATAAAAACGACAAGCCTTCGTCCGACAACCATTCATGGGTGTATGTCAGAAGAAGAGTGAAATTAGGGAAATGTTAGATAAAATTTAGGTAATATTCAGAAAGAAGGGGGAAAATCCCCATCACAAACCTTCACCAAGAGATCCAAATAATTTCATTTGAAGTTTAAGATATCTGCACAGAGAAATGGGTTTGACAATATCGTTAAAGCCTCCAGAACAGTAAAGTAGAAAGGCGAACGACCTCTGTGCAAAATGGAAAATAGTTCTGCAGAATAACAGTCACCACATTCTTTTATAGATAATAAGTGTTCTCCAATGGCAGATTCTACTCAGAAGTAGAGCGGTGCTCACGAATGGAACGGGGTACATGTGTCATGAGAACCTTTAATTTCCGGCCTATGTAGTCGGCACCACACCGACATTTAAATATGTAAAAAACATTACTCAAATGAAAGATAGGCAGGACGCCCTTACGAAAGGAAGGAAAAGCAGGTCGCGTAGAGAAAATAATACGAGAAATAATTGAAGGTACCTTATCACACCCCTGAAGATGATATCGGAAAGAGATCAAAAGTACTTGGGAACATCGAGCCATGAATAATAAAATCATCCACCAAAGTTACAGCTCATTTCTGACATCTTTCAATTATAATACGCGAAAGATTATCTGTGAGTATGAACGGATTTTATCAAAAACATGCAGACACAATGTTTGCAATTTATTTAATCTGACACACACACACACACACACACACACACACACACACACACACATATATATATATATATATATATATATATACCGATTTAAAAACTGAATTCCGTCAGTTTACCATGGAAGTGGAAAACGGTTGTACTTTAACTTTTTGGACGTACTGGTTGAACGTAAGGATTGTTTGTTCATTACGAGTGTTTCTATGTACACAGGTCTATACACCTTAGTTTTGAATTCATTTGCTCCTAAGTTTTGTACGTAAAATCTGATTTTTACCTCTCTCATTGATGATTTGTTCTCATTTTAGCATTGGTAAGAACTAAAGAAAATGTATCCTATTTCTTCTAACAACGTATATCCTGCGAATGTTAAGCATAAGACTAAAGGCTTTAACGTACTTGTAGTTTTTGCTCGCTTTTCTTTTTCCCCGTTTATTTAAAATTACCATTGCCAGGTGGGAAAAGTCAAATGCTGACTGACGAAGTGTCGGTTAGTGTCACCACTGTCAGGTAGCGTGTTGCTTTTAATACTAAATCAGTGTTTCCCTCATCTGTCAAATCTGGCTTGTCCTATTTTCAAAGTAGTTCGATCAAGTACAAATTTAAATGTCAGTGTGAAGCTGAATACGTAAGACAAACCAATCAATGACTGTAAATCCAAATTAGTCAGCACATTCCTGCAAGTAAAAGCCTTGACAATTTTAGTCACTCTTCGAGAGTAACTCGGCCTGTGCATGGTTCGGAGTTAGGTAAGCACTTGCTTGATAACCTCGACTGCGCGAGTAAATGTGTAAACAATTATTTTACAGTTTTGCACAGAGACCGGTCCGCTCATCATTTACCGTTGCTTGAAGCGGTTCATATTATATTACGATAAATGGCTCTGTGCAAACAAAGGAGCATTTCATTTGATCACTCAGTCTTTCAGAAGATTTATGTGTACTATTTTTTCTATTTTATACTCATTTGAAACCTTGTATTTTTTTATTCTTAAATTCTTTTGCCAATAAACACATTTTAATCGTGTTTCATAATTTGCCCTACTTACCTAAAAAGTACTAAACGGAAAATAGTTTCGTGATTTTTTAGATCGATATTATGTTCTGTGGTATTATTTCCTTGTTCAATATATATATATGTATACACACACAGATACACAGAAACACAGAAACACACACACACACACACACACACACACACACACACACACACATATATATATATATATATATATATATATATATAGATAGATAAGGCGTAAACGCACATATATAGATACATGCATATATATTATGACTTACATGCACACACACACACAGATATATATATATATATATATATATATATATATATATATATATATATATAATGACTTACATGTGCATATAGGTTATGATGAGAAAAATTGTCTCCATTTTATATTTTTTATCCCCTGCATGTGCGTTTTTTGTTTGATTTTGTTAACTGCGCGGTGTAGTAGGTTCTGGTGAGAAAGGTCTTTGAAAAAATAAGCACTATGACCAAATTCACTCTGTCAGATATTCCGAAACAGCATCCTGTACTGTTTGGCATTCAGTGGTACAGTGGATTATGAAAGAATCTACAAAGGTACGGCCACCTACTCTAATCGTTCTGATAAGAAATAAATTCCGAATTTGTTAGTGTGGTCCTCAGAGTCAAAAGAGAAACTCACATTAATCGACTTGAGAAGGTAGTGCTACCCTGGACCAAGAGGATGTCTGCTAGAAGGCTCTATATCTGGCAACAAGACACTGCACCATGCCACACAAGCAGGAGAGCACAGTCATGGAAGTCAGACAATTCTTGCGACCACATCCCAGACTGCAGTCCTCTATATTATTATGTGGGGCGCAGTTGATCGCAAGAGAAACAAAACTCCCTTTATCACCAAAGATGAAGTGAAAGTAAAAAGAGATGCAAGAGATTCCGATGACGTTTGGAGATTGTAGTTGAAGTCAACACCGATTTTATTGAATAGATGTGTTCTTTAGTATTTCAAATTAGTATTATTGGTTAACATTAGATGTCAGTATTATTTTCATTTTTCGTAATTTAGACACAATTCATCCATCGCGCCATGTACACACACACACACACACACACACACACATTGTGTATTTAGGAAATAGTCCCTTTTTATTTAGGTTTCATTAAAAAATTCAAACAAGGTATTATGGTGAATTTTTTTATGTAATTTTTCCTTTAGTCTTATAATTTTTCAGAACAGAAACTATATAAAAATTGTCCAAATGTATTATTTTTCCGAGCGCTTTTTATGATATACTTTTAACCATTATCAAGGATGATATTTATTTTACGTGTTACTGAATATGTGCTGAATTTTTATAGGTGTGTAGAGTAATGTGTGTAGAGTCATGTGTACGTATTATATTCCGAACACAGTTAGCACGTGGTTGTAGTGTTCTTAGTTGATATTATTGCAATTTTCCTTTTTGATCAATAATATTTCCATTGTATTTAATCTTCTTTTGCATGTGGATGATGCTGTTACATTTATATTACCAACAAATATATTACACAATGAGTTTTGTAAATCTTCGTGTGTGTTTAATTGAGATCGAATTTAACTATGGTCTGAGAAGTGCAACGGGATTCTTCTTATCAGTCGCATGGTAGTGTGTCCAATGAAGTTATGTACAAATTTGAATGAGGTTAGCAGTTTTAGATTTTGTGTAATAGATAATTTATTTAATTTTGTTGTTTAAATCAACGAGAATTGCGTATTTTTAGATGATGATTAAAGTGAGAAAATATCATAAAATTACACGAAAAACTGCATACAAAACCTAACCTAAAAGCTTGTCATTTTTAATAAAACCTGCATAAAAGAGAGATTGCTGCCCTAGTACAATTTGTTTAAATTACAAAACCCACAACCAACAAAAAAGTAACACCACTACATTCCAGAAAAACCTCATTTTACGACAAATAATAATAGCATAATACTTAAATAATGAGATCCAAAAACATGACGCGACACTAAAAGCATCCTGACCGAACCTGAATATAAGAAAGAACAACACCATATAAACCTAAGTATCTATAATGATGAACTCAATCACCGACAAGTAATCATAAGAATGTTCTGCAACCTATACGAAGGAAATATCCAACTTCCCAACAACACCGACAAATACATGAACCTGTCTAGTCATATATTAAAAGATAACCAGAAGGAATTCCTAAATCTAGAACAAAGTTGCCATCTTTAAACCAAATTTAACTGCCTCACAAAAAGTACGAAACTAAAATCTTAAAGCAGTCATTTCGTCAATTTAAAAATGACAGATTAATAAAACTCTATCTAAATCTCAGAGATCTATAATCTTAAAACTACTTTAGAAAAAACAGGTCCTCAAATTCACAGATGAGCTTAGCCAAAAATATCCTATTCTTAGATTTCTCGCACATTCTAGTTGTAATACTTTCACTGCTTCACTGTATAAAAAACTTTCTAGTAAAGATTTTTGTCCCCTTAGTTTTACTAGTCAATGTCCTCTTAGATAGAAAATTTTCCTCACGAGAGATTACGAGAACTTATCTTCTCAACAACTTTCTTCAAAGAGCACTATAACTTGAAATAAAGCAATTGTGAACAACGGCTTCCCTAAACACTTTATTGACTACCTTATTATTTTTTTCTTTTTTATGCGACCAATAATAACAACAAACACACGGAAAATTATATATATTGTAAATCTTTATTACAATGGTTTAAAAAAGCATAATATCACTACACAAACATTTTCATGTTTTTGAACACAACTGATCTTCTTCAGGTTATATGTTAAAATAAATGTTGAAATTATTTATTTTTTAAAATATAAGATAAATTCATGGTTATTGATAAAATCAGTGAGTGGTATTTAGAGAAAATGATTGAAATGTGTCAATATTGTTCAATCAAAAATGAGAATTATGAAAAGGGGCAGAATGGCATGGATCTAGACATGTCACTTTTCAATTTTGGCTGGATAAGATACATAGTGGTACCTTAGATTCTTTAAATGGATAGAAAATAATTATTAACAAGATAGTGGATTTTAGGTTATTTATTGAACAATACATTTTTTACTACTATCTATGAGTAAAGGGCTAGAATGTTTAGGTCAGAATAAGAATTATATAATCATGGTATACTTAGTTATTTTGTATTAAAGACAATTAAATATTGTTTGGATCATTTATTTTAGTAAAATAATTTTCATTTTTTTATTATGTTGGAATATAAGTCATAAATGAAACATTGTAATGAATTAAATTTTAAGGAAAATTATTTTGTCTGAGTACGGTATATAGTGGAACCACATAATACTTAAATAGGTAAATAATTTTTAACAGCAAGTTGAATGTTTTTTCAAACTACTTCATAAGTAAAGGGTCTAGAATGCTTATGTTATAATTATGATTAAATAATTATAACATATTAAAGTATATTGTAGTTAAGAAAACAAATTAAGTTTTGTGTGGGGTTTTTTTTTAGTAAAATAATTATTACTTTTTAGGTTATATTAGAGTATAAGTTATAAATGAAACACAGTAGTTGTTTTATAAATTAAAATAGAATTATTTTGTCTGGGAACATTTGTCTGGTATACATTGTGGGAACATACATTATTTAAATGGGCAGACAGCAATCTTTTACAGCAGGCTGACATTCAGGCTTTTTTTAAGTGGGTGGAATGTGTAGTTTAGAATCAGGAGTTTAATAATTATGGTATACGAAGGTATATTATAGATTAAAAACAAATTAAGTATTTTGTGGCTCATTTATTTTGCTAATATAATTTTAAAGTTATATTGGATCATAAGCTATTAATGAAACCTTGTAATTAATTAAATTTTAAAGAATTTTTTAAGGGGCTGGAATTTTTAGGTTAGAATTTGAACTGAAAAATTTTAGTATACTAAGGTATATTGTAGTTAAGAAAACCAACTAGTATTTTGTGAACCATTTATTTGAGTAAATTAAATTTTAATTTTTAAGTTATATTGAAGAACAACTTATAAATAAAACATTATGATTAATTAAATTTTAACGAAAAATATTTTCGATGTTTACATATACAATCAATTAATCTCTACGGTTCAATAGTACACGATTTTTAGCTTTTCACTCAGACCCAAAGGGCAGATGTTGTAGAACGACTTACAGATTTTTTTCTTTCCCAGAATTTTCCTTTCTTCTTTGAGGGTTTTGTCTGTCTCCTTTAACTTCCAAAAATACGCAGAAAGAGATGTTTGGCTTCGGTATGTCTTGTTTTGAAAAGAAGTTAAGTGCATATACCAACGTTTTGTTCTGAAACATGAACATTTTTGTGTATTGATATGATGCTTTTATAAACCATTGTAATAAAAAGATTACAATATTAAGCTCTACTCTGTATCAAGCACTCTTTATAAAAGTAAATGCTTGAACAGTGTGTTTTAATCTATGCAATCTTTCACTTTTTGTAATATATATATATATATATATATATATATATATATATGTATATATATATATATATATATATGTGTGTGTGTGTGTGTGTGTGTGTGTGTGTGTGTGGTTTACACGCGTCTATATATATCCAAGTATAGGGTAGAAATAGATCGAATAAAATTCCGTATCCAAAAACACTCTTCTTAAAAAAGTGCTCAATACAAAGGAGACCAAATAATATTTTCTGAAAATTTATTATATAAATATGTTATAATATCACTACAAATGTAGCTATTTTGTTTCGATACGTCTTGAGTTTTGTCAAGATCCTTTAGCCTTAGCCTATCCGCTAAATATGTTCATAGAAATTGTTCTTATCACATTTTTTTAAAAATTTAAGCACAACACTAGGTTAGCACAAGGTTTCATCATTTTAGATTTAAAATGAATAGTTCTATATTAATAATCTACTCTGTCGTTTTTCTCTCTTGTGTGACTCTACCTGCTTCTGGCTTTTTCAATCAATTTTGATCTACAGAAAGTTAAAGAAATATCAATCGTTATCTTCTATATTTTTAATTCCTGTTCTTTCGCCTTATTACTTACTTTCCCTCGTATTATTTCAAACACAGTTAACCATTGCATCTCAGTGGTTTGATTGCCTGCCTTGAGGTGAATTGATTAAAATATCAATAGTTCCTTTTTGTTTATAGAACATTTTCAGTATCTTAGTTTTAAAGTTGTTAATGAAGGATGCAAATTTTGGGGATCTTCTTAAGAAGTGAATCTCGGGAGCTCATCAATCAAGAAAAAATTAATCATCTTTTAGTTTGCGCCTTTGAATGATTTTGGATTGTCATGTGAGCGTGTTAGAATTTTTGAATATGACTTTTAATGGTATCACTTGACTGTAATATAGTGTAGGTTCTGAGACTTCAAATAAACTTTAGAAAGCCTATTTCGGAAACCTTATTTTTCTGAATGCATGAATAATGTCTAAAATATGTAATATTTGTGTTCTAGTCGTTTTATTGAGTATTATTATGTTAATCAAGAAGCACTTCCTTGTAGCATTTTTCAGCTTGATATTACAGTGCTGCCTCTAGCACTTTTGACTAATTTCTGACAAGTGAGTCTCCGAGATAAATTTGAGGATATATATCTAATATAAGATAGCAATATTTCTCGAAAATTATTCTCTCAAGAACCTTTCATATTTAGAAGTCACCATACAGCTGTGTCGAGTATTCGGACACATCTGGTTTGGTACTTCTGCTATATATCTAGAATTTCTTGGCAAAATCTCAAAGAATCTGCAAAGTTATCGGGACTGACCTGGTATATCGGCCCCAGTCACCTCTGTAACAGCCCCTTTTTTGTCAATATTTTCATAGCATTTAACGTTTCTTATTGGCTACTTAGACATTACAATTTAAAGCGTAGTACTAAATTGACAGGTAGGTGTCATAATTTCTTAACTGTAGGCATGAGTTCTACGCTGACACTTTCTTCTATCACACTCTTCTCTAGTGGAAATCTCTTTCAGCTCCTTGTTTTTTGTTAACTACGTTCTTTAAACATTTAGATGCAGTGGTAATCATTTTCTATCTCCTTGAACCCTCTTCTATTTTTCTTTCACTCTCCTTAATTCTTTGTCTTGAGGTAAAATGCTTGAAAAATGTATTGGATTTTGGCTATTGTCAAAGATACAATCTCTAATAGGGTAAGTGAATCTTTAAGTAACGTTCGTCTTCCATAGATGATTTGATCTTAATGATCTTTAATAACACTATTCTAAGATTTTAAAATATGTAGTTCCAGTGCATCTGATTATGATAAAATAAATTGGTGTTGTTGACGGTAAATTTAGAAAAATAACAGAAAGTGCAGGGACTCCTCGGTAAGGTAGTAAAACGAGAAAACATGACTAAACGTTAGTTATATATGACAACATATCTCAAGAGGAATAGCTCAAGATAAGTGCTAAGAACTTACGTTGCCAAAATCAAGCAATTGCGAAAAATTAAAACTCTGAAAAGTGTTCGAACAGACAATGAGAAATGCGACACCGAAATCCAATGTCGCAGTGGAATAGTGAAAGATGCCTTCCAAAAGCTAAGCAAAGCATTAAGCAACAGGAATAATTTGTTAGAAACAAAGAAAAAGCTTGGCAACTGTTATGTTCCCCTAGGAATGAATGTTAGACAATCGCCCCACAGATGAAGAAAAATCAGATTCAAGACGAATATGGTTCTGCAGAAAGAGGCAGAAAATACTACGCACTGAAATTATGAATAACGAGAAAGTTTTGTGGAAATTGAAATAAAAAAGAACACTTAAGTTTAGAATCAGTAGGAAACAATTGGAATTTACAGGACACATAATGAGAAAAGGGCATGTGCATTGTGGTGCAGTGGATATCGGCTCGGAACGAGAAATCGGGGAGCAGAGTTCGAATTCCAGTTGAATTTCTTGCATTCAATTGCAAGCAAATATCCTTGGGAAAAGTATTAATAAGTCTTTCCCTCCAGTATAAGGTTAAATAACAGGATAGATTGAATTCTAGAGACTTGGCTGGCAACCAGTATACCGCAGAATATAATGACAACCTACTGCGGGAAAATCTTCTGCTCAGTCAGCCATGTCTATTTCGACTCATGATCGTCCAAGTGTGAAATATGTACGGTACTTGACTTACTGAATGAGAAAAGGTGGCTCGAAGAAGTTGACACTTGAAAATGCGTAAGAGACGAATAATCTTAATGATCTTGTTTAAACAGATGGCAGGACAGAGACTGGGCAAGATAAGGAAAGTATAAACAATACGAAAAGCTTCAAACGATAGAAAGTTGTGGAAACCCATAATCACATTCGTCTTGAAGGGAGACGACATATAGGAGAAGGGGAGGAAAAAGAAATTAAATAAAGAATTATTAAAGTCTTTGAAGTTTACTTGCAAATGTCTTTTAGAAAAATGCATTGAAAGAGACTTAATAGAAAATCGATAAAAATAGTTTCTGTTTAAGACAAAAGCCAAAGAGTGTAGAATGTAGAGGGTGATTTTTTCGAACCAAGTAAAACAAAACGTATACCAAATAAAATCTCACGCTCAGATCTCGTAGTAAACATGAATATAGATATAATTTGGCATCCCCAGAGTTACTGATTTGATGGAATTCATTAACAATGATACTAAAAAGGGTTTATTCTCATAAATTAAAAATAGACGCAATCTCTGCCTGCAACAGATAGAATATTTAAATATTGTTCACCCTTTAAAAGACCTTTATTGCACCCAAGGGGATGTTGTAAAGTATTATAAAAACGGAATAGGAATTGCTTGTTAAGCGGATATGGCGGAGAGATAACGCCTGTCTATTTGCATATAAATTGTTTTCAACATTTATTGTAAAGAAATAATAGATAATTTGTGTCTGTTATATTTGATAATCTTTTTCCTAATTTACGGATATTTCTACGGAAATGTAGTTGTATATTGATAAAGTGACCGAAACTCATTTTGTTAATACAAGGTTTTGATTGAATATTTTTATAATTAAAAGGTGATTGAATAAGTAGATTAAGTGTGTTTTAAGAAGTAGATTTTGTCAGATTTTCAAAATAATTATAATTTTTCAAAGTTTCATTACTTTTTCTTTTTGAAAAGTAAATCAAATTCAGCCTTATACAAGATATAATTTTAACAAGCACCGCCATGTAATCTAAATCCGGTAACGAAAATAATTGACTCATCGGCATTACGATGTCAAAATTTTTTCAGGGTTTGTTCGTGGCCTTTTACCTAATTGGGACTGTCATTAAATAAAATTAAAGTTTATCCCTTCAGTACATTTATTTTAGTTTGATACAAGATTAAAATAACGAAAGAAGCTTGCAATCTCATGACATTATTCTTTTCGTCAGACATAAATTCCCAATACTCATATGATTTAAGCTTGTCAAATCTCTACTTTCATGCGCCGTGTTCATCTAAAACGTGGTCAGACATGACGAGCAACAACTTGTTATTGTTTTTCTCACCAAGAAACCAGTCTCCTTATTTATCCCTTCCAGACCCTGTTCTGCCATTCACTTACACATAGTTATTAGGTAGATTACAGGACCTTCCGCTTTGTTTCACTTGCCTGTAATATGTGCTGTGCTTTGTATTCCCCAGACCCTCTTTGTTCATCATGTATCCTGGAAATTTCCACTGATGGTATGTGTCATTTTTGTTTTGATTTTCCTTCAATCTTCCTCGTTGCTCAAATGTACAGCCCGAGGTATTTTCAGCATTCTTCTGTAATAAAACATATTCATTTTTTGAAATTTCTTCTTCATCTTTGAGGGAATCGTACAGTATTTACTGCCATAAAGAATGCTGGATATTACATAGCGTTTCTGCGCTATTTTCGTTATTTCTAATAGAATTTTCTTTTTCTTAATACTTTGTTTAGTAACTATTATCTCACTTCAACACTCTATCAGATTGTATCATATAAGTCAATAAAATTGGTATGAACATTTGATCTTGATAATATTCTCAGGAAATAATAATACAGCTACACCTCAATGGCATCTGTTTAATGATCATGGACATAAGACCAGATATAAAACCTATAAAATAAAATAAAAAAATGAATTTACCCAGTTGGTATTGTACGTCGTACGAAATCTTTGTAGCTACTGATTTTTTTTCATTTAAATGAATTAATAAATTGAAAAAGAAATAAAAATTTACAGTATGCAAACCAATGCATTGTACAGAATATGAAAATGATTTTCGAACGTGTTTCTAAGATTTAATGTTCAGTATTCTAATGCACTAACAGTTAGAAATAAATGAAAAATTGAGCAAAAGTAATATAAAAGTTCTTTGAAGCTGGATAACGCAAATCTATTGCTTAGTAGCCAATTCATTTAGGAACCAAGGTGTAAAAATGGAAGTCGGTCAATAAGTAATGGGAGACTGTATTTCTACTACTCCTATGTCATATGGTTTTCAATTTATCTATTCTTATTAACAAAAATATGGATAATAACTTGTTTGTTAGAGAATCAAAATACTAAAACAACTATTAAAGTTGTGAAAGCTGCTAAAAAACATAGGGTATTATTATTATTATTTTCTCCGATTAGGTGTCACTCATCCACCATAAAATCTCATTAACATCAGTCATCTTTTAAAATCGTGTAATTACGTGCACGGATGATCACTTTGTCTGAACGAAGACGATTCGATGATTGATCTTTCTAGGAAGAACAACCGTTAACCTTTATTAACGCCTGGGTTTTCGATATCAGTTTATTTGATTTTATTTATTTTTGTAGAGGTTTATGGAGCGAAGGTACATAGCAGATAGTAATCGTTCGTGAAAGTGGATGTCTCATACAGAAACTTGGTTTGTATTAACTGTATTTTTGGACATTAAATCCGCCTTTCGATAGAATTTCGTTTTTAGATGATTGCATATAGCAACCTATCTCACACATTCCATTTCTGGACAAATGAAGAAATCCAAAGCAAAGTCGAATAGGTCTGCTGGCGTGTATGCAAATGTTTTTGACGTAGCAAATAGCTGATGAGATCAGAGCCAAATTGAACTGAACGTGAAGATACTTATTTATATTATGATTTTTATACTTATTTTTGTATGATATTTATTATCTGTACTGCATAATGTTGTTGCACAATGTTTACTTGCTCGAAATGAGAAATCAGAGAGTCAAGTTCGAATTCTAGTTGAAATCATTAAGCAATGAATTCATTAGGCATTACCTTTAGGAAATGTATTAATCTAGTTCTTCTACCTCCAGATATGGGTTAAATACCAGGATAAATTAGGTTATATACCTTTCATTGGCAACCAGTCTACCACAGAAAGAACTGGGAAAATATTCTGCCTAGTTAGTCAAGTTCCGAAATAGACATGTTCACCTAATCGTGTATCAGAAACGGTACTTGATTGACTGACTGCATACAGCTTCTTGGGGTTAAATTATTACTTGGGCAGAAAAAAATTTTATTTTAAGCAACAGTGAATTTCAAGACATCTAATGTCAGCAGGTGCCAAATTCAGGGAAAATATATTTGTCTTATTAAAAAAAAAAACTTTAAAATATTAAACCGCCTAACTTTTTCATCCTTTTTAAACAAAAATCCGTATTTTTCAGGATACAACTTATTTTTTCAGTTTATTTAACTATAAAACTATCCCTAAAATACAAACAATAATAGTGACTGTATTTGCAAAGAATTATACTGTTAAAGAAACACTCTTAAACCTATAGAAATCGAATTTTAAGAGGTTTTGAAGCTTTTAGTCATTTGATGCAGTTGTGGATATAAGTGAAGCAAGTTACGACACACAATTTTAAATCCCTACCCATATTAATTAAAAGCTAACTTTTAGAATCCTAGCTATGAGATAACTAACAGAGTACACTGGGCTCTGTAGTCTTAAGCGACTACCAGACTAAGAGAAAGAAAAGTGGATTACAAACCGTAGATAAATTATTATATTTTCAAGAAATCGTGGTAATTCAATAATAAAACGATTAAGGAATCTGTGAAGATTTATGATCGTCTACTGACTGAGTAGACATGACAATAAAAAATCTATATCTTCTGAGAAAGAATTAAACATTCAGACACTTAACGTGGCTGATTTTCAGTATTTCTGATGTACATGCTTTTTTTGCGAAATAAACATCTCTTTGTGTGAAATTGAAATATTGAAAAAATGTCAAGGTAAGCCTTTTCAAATTGTCTCCTATATTTACCATTCCATCCAAATTTAATCATTAATTCACACATAATACAAATATGATACAATGTTATGATTTGACGAAAGATTTAAACACGAATCGGAATATTTTGAAATAATAATAATATCCTTATTACTTCTAGTATCTTAAATAGATTTTATATGAACACAAAGAGATTTTGTTAAACAATAACTAAGTACTTTAATCTTTTATAATAAGTCTGGCCATAATTTCGGTTTCTTCTTTATGTGCCGTGTCTCTTCTAGACGTAAGAGTTCGTGGCCCTCTACATCTTTCCTTCCCTTATTGCTCATACTATCTTTTGTTTTGTTTTTATTTTTTTGCTATTTTTCACAAACCTTCTTTCGCGATCCATTTATAATACTCACATGTATTCTTCTTTCCCTGAATCTGTCCTATGAAGATCAGATTTTCCAAGCCTATTTCGCATAGTATACTGTAGACATTTCAGTACGCTCGTATATATGTATATATTTATGTCATTAGCCTAGTGGTTAAAACGTTTGCTTTCTGTACATGAAGCCTCGGTTCGAATGTTGCCATCGGTTATCGGTGTTGAGAAGACAATCTCATCGTCGGCACATATTGAAAACCATACCACTTGGTTAACCCAAGCTTTGTGAGTGAAATTTGGTAGTCATTTGAGCAGTAGTTGTGCTAGCTCAAAGTCAAAAGTCATCGGGACTGAGGGTTTGAGCCCTGCTGCCTTATTCAAACTGTTGTTAACGATAGATAACGCGCAGAAACAGTAACTCCAATGGGGATTACCTAGTGGTCCTGGTAGACGGTTATCCTCGAATACGAGTTACCAGCCATTTAGGTAAATGGATGAGTAGTCAGCATCTGAACCAGTTTCCCACTACTCTTGACGGCGTGCCACCCACCCAGCAGTACACAAACCGAGACTCATGAAATATTTGATGAGCTTACACGAGACAACGCCCAACATGTAAGTATATATTTATATTTCACAGGGATGTAGAAATATCAGGGATGCGGTTTGGCCCCTACGTGTAAGAGACTACTCGTCATTTTTAGAACACACTTTAAAGTAAAGGAGTCCTGCTCCTTTAAAGGCCACATGTCGGAGAGAAAATATTGTATATTCATCGATAGGCGCACATCTTCTGAGTTTATCTGCTTAAATATTTAGTCCCCGAATAACCTGGCCCCTCTTTTTACTTTTTCTTTTTCTCTTATTATATAACTATTTAATTTTATTATTTATTTTTAATTTATTACCTTTCTTTCATTTTATTTTATTATTATTATTTTATGTATGCATACATACATATGTATATATATCCATTTATATTTTCTTCCCCGTTTTTTTCAGTGCCTTCGTCAATAAAAAGAGGATAAATTTAATAATAAAAAAATGATTCTCCCCGTTTAACATTCGTTAAATATGACTCACAAAATATGAATATGTTAAATATGATCAGTAAATAATTAGATATTTACTTTTTTTACTCTTACGAACATGCTTTAATTTTTAGGTTTCGGTATAAAGCAAAACAATAGAAAAGGGAATGTGTTTTCTCACCGGATCTATTCAACTTATACAGCAAAACAAGAAAAAAAAAAACTCTCGTCATTAGTGGCCGCAATCTCAACAATGTAAGATACGCAGGTGACATACTATTGGCAGCAGACACAGAAATGAGAATGCAGGACCTCCTACAGAAGGTAGCAACAGAAAGCAAGAGGAAAGGGTTAAATATACACTTTAAGAAAGTTCACTGCCACTGACCTTTGATAGCAGGTACACTAATCCACAGCAAGCAGATCCGGTTTATTCCATCAACTGTTTTCTATACTAAACAACGGATTGAGTCTGCCCTTCCTGTTCTTTGTATCATGGAGCTATCAGTATTGATAGACGCACGTTCTCTGCCTTTGCGAAGGTAACTCAAATTCTTCTGCACATACACACTTCTTTTACTCGTTTGTCGAGGTTGGCCACCAGCCGGTTACGGGTAGAATTTGTGGTTAATTCTCCAATTTCTGAAAACTTAATAGTACACGCGCGATAGCTTATAGTAAAAAAAAGAACAAAAAAAACATTGGTGTAGCACTATTTGTACTCCCAGAAGAGGCAAAATCCAATGACAATAATCAGACAAGGTAACTAAAGACTGACATACGATTTGACGAGTCAGATGGTATGACACTGACGTAGATGTTAATTCGTGAAACGTCTGAAAATATGTCAGTACCCGGTGTTTTAAAGCGATTCCTCATCTAAATACTGATCAGCCTTGTCGCTGCTTGTATATGCTTAATTTTGTGGGCGGCTATGTGAGCGGGTTTGTATATAGACAACAAAAAACATCAGATCATTTACGCCGCTATGCAAATTTGACATTTGAGATAATTTGAAATCACCATCAAAGAAAATATCATGCTATTTTAAGCCAATGAAAGTAATTTCTTTTAAATTAACTGAGATACTTAATTTGTTATCTTGGCATAAAAATCATAAGACGTCCAACTGAAGTAACGCTATTTGTGAATAGGGCTCACAAGAAGTCAACTAATTTCATTTATAGTCAAATTAATCGATTTATGAAAAAATAGTCGATATTTGTTATTAAAATAGTAGACTAGTAAGCAAACCGACACACACAAACGCGCACACACGCACACACACAAACACACACACACGCGCGCACACAAACAAACGCACACATACACATACATATATATATATACCAAAATTTGGTATTGCTAGTGTTAATTTATCTAATGCTATTCTTCCGTATGTTTTTCATCTGTTGTTTTCCAGAATGCTTATATTTTATCGGTGTCAATCTGGATGGGTGAGTTGTTACATATATATATATATATATATATATATATATATATATATATGAATCCCGTGTTCAAATTTTACTATAGCCTATTTGTCAGGAAGGTGACTTCTAGATCTCATAGGTCTGAAGTAGTCGATCACTGTGTGCAACATTTTTGGAAACTACCTGAAGACCATACCACTGGTTGATCCAAGCTTTTTGAGTAAAATTGAAGAGCCGTCAATGGTTGTACTAGCACTACGTCACAAGTCATCTTGACGGATGCTTTGATCATCCTGGTCTTGTTCAGATTCTTGTTCACACCTGATAGCATAATCTCGCCCAGAAACTGCAATTAAGCTCCGCTGGGTGTTTAACAAAAACACTGTGCCTGAGCAAGTGTCTGCAATGAGGATTAACTAACCGCTCTTGTAGACCGGCACCCTTGAATATGAGTGGCCAGCTACACACACACACACCCGCAGACACACACACACACGCAAACGCAGACACACCCACACACACACACACACACACATATATATATATATATATTTCATTTATTTGTTTGAACATTATTTTTAATAGGTACTCGTATTTGAATAGATACCATGAATTAAAGAGTATATATATATATATATACCAGCCTTAATATTTTAAAGACATTTTTCTTACATTAGAATCCTGCTGAATAACATATATTTTCCTAACAAAAAATTTCAGGCCGGTATATATATATATATATATATATACTGTTTAATTAAAAACAGAATTAGATAAGTGCTATACGTAATACACGCTTGGGTGGTCTTGTCTCTTTTGAGACAGAACTGATTGGACAGAAGATTTTCCCGCAGTATATTACCATTGCTTTCCATGGTAGACCGGATGCTAAGCAAGGCTATAGAACCCATAGCTCGAGGGAGAAGAGACGGATTTATACCTTTCCTAAGGCTATTTGCGCGTAATTGAATGTAGAAAATTCAACTGGAATTCGAACTTTTCTCTCCGATTTGTCGTTCTGAGGCGATATCTACTGCATCACAACGCACATCTAAAATAGAATATGTACTCAAATATGTATATCTATTAAAAATAATGTTCAAACAAATGAATTTAAATATGTCTGTTGCTAATCAATTTCGTAAATCTCCGGAAGAACAGCGTTAGATAAATTAATACTCGTAATATCAATGTTTTTTTCTAACTTTTGTCATCATATATTATTGCCATCTACCTTGCAACGCATCAGCTATACGTCTAATTATATTTCATACTTTTGTCAAATGGACTTTTCACTGTTTAACCAACTTAATCATGCCTAACTCTGTTTAACCTTGAATAATCTATTGAATCTAGTACCAGCATTAACCATTTTACTAACCTAGGGCATATCTGCTGCTGGACACAATTATCTCCTCCATTTCACTGTTTCGTAGACATGCAGATGACCCATTACTCATTCTGTCTCAGCTATCAGAGTTTATATCAAATTAAGTTTCCTTTCATTAATTTGTTAACGAAAAATGACGGGTCAACTCAAATTTCAAAAGTGAAATTAAATAAGAATAAACATCTGTGTTCATAAGAAAAATTAAGAATTTATATCAATTTTAAAATTGACAAACTCAGTTCTATATGTTAAAATCGAAATTATGAAGGGACTATCTGCAGTCCATGTCTTTTTAATTATAAATTATTTCTAATGTTTAACTGTCTTTGTTAAGAATTATATTTGATTCTGTTTGAATGAGTTAAGTCAATTTTAAATATGATGAGTTAAATATTATTGGCACGTATTTGATTTCACCTGAGTCTTAAGTTACTTAATTTAATTCTTTGCCGCATAATATCTTCCGTAATAGTTTAAAATAAATTACATTTGTGTACTGGAAAATGATAAGTAATTTTCTTAATGATTCTTTCAACTTAATATGAATAACTTTTAAAATTTGTCATCGCTCTTGTCATATTTTTTAAAATAAAATTGTAATATTATGAAAGATATGTCTGATATCTTAATTACAATAAAGCCGTTTAAAATGTAATATCCTTGCGTCTATTCTACTGAAGATATTAATGCCCAACGTGAAATCAAGTATTATTGAAAGGAATTAATATAAAAATCTTGTATTAATTATAAAAATATCCCGAATAAATTATAGCTATGAAATATCCGTTGTTAGTTATTGGTTTATATGAGTTCAGTATTAGTTACTATTTTCTACAAAAAACATTAATGCCTACCGTCCTATTTCGGCGTTAACAAGAAATATTTAAATATGCATACATCTCCGAAAATAGAAAGTATATTTTACTTTAATCATTAAAACGAACTTAATTTTAATAATGCTTGGAAACAGCATCTCTATTGAATGATAAAATTTACGTTTAAAAAACATTTGAAAATAAATTAGTTTGTCATATCCTGGTGGAAATTACAAATTAGTCGCCATATTTGTTTAGATTTTTCTTCCTTGTATATTTAGCTGAGAGAAAACAATTATATTGTCAATCTAATTGTCTTATTTTTATCAAAAGTATTTTTAATGGCTGACAACAATATTTTGCATACTGAAATTTATTTATTGCTTTTAAAGTCCAAGAATCCACAATGATATTATAACCCAGGTTTGTTATGTTATAATTCAGACTAATATGTTTGAAAATGTTATGAATCCATCGTTTTTCACCACCGATATTATCAGAGTACACCGAGCTATTTAACCTTGATTAAGATCCAGTCTAAGAGGAAGTCAACATTGAAATATTATTATTATTATTACTATTAATAATAATAATAATAATAATAATAATAATAATAATAATAAAAGTAAACTGCGACGGAGCTGAATCCCTCATAATAGCCAGTTGGGTGGTGATATATAATGGTTAAAGTAGCAAATTGCTGTAACCAGTTGCACTGAATTGACATTTTCTAGTTTGATCAGTCAAATAAATGATCAACACAATCACAGATATGGCAGATATATAAAACAATGTGCAATTTTTATCTTGATTTGTTTTGCTAATTCTTTTGCGTAGTGCAATAAATGATTTTATAATATCAAAATTGCAGCTGAACCTCTTCATTGTTATCTTTAACTTTGGTTTTGTAGAAATTAAATTTTCACTAATATATACAGTTTTTCTGGTCTTTATCTTTCACATTGATTTTGTACCAATTCCGTAAAAGAAAGCTTATTTATTAGTCAAAATTTTATTTCTATAGTGATACCGTTAAAGTAAAAATAACACTTTCACCTGATAACTGCGAATCACTTTTCGTATCAGTATTGTAAATTTGGCTCTTCAGAACGTGAATTATTTTCTGTTGACGCAGGATAATCGGTGAAACGTTCAACGTAAAGAACTTCTCAAAAATTTCTGACATATTTACAATGAAGCTGTATTCACTCTCGTTTTACTTTCTCCCACAAACACACATATATTTCTTTAATAAAAATATTTAATTTTACTTTCTTGCAAAGAGTTTAACCAAAATCGAATAAAATATGGCACAATACTGCGTTTCTACTTAAAATTTTACACACGCATAGATGATAACCACATAGATTTGAGTATGATATCTTTATTTCATTCAGTTTTAACCTAATCTGCTTCATATTATTATTCAATAGTGAGAATTGTGTGGTAAAATAATGCTTCTTTAGAAATTAATTTAATGAAGTAGGAATTTAACATGATTTACATGCATATTTTGTTTTCTATTCTGGTTATATTACAGTTTGTCTTGAATTCAATCGGTTAAATAAAACATTGTACATAATAAAATAAAATCAAACGCTTACTTGAAATCGTTTGACGATTTTGCTTGCATTCCTTAACACATATTTGTCAAAGGTATTTTATTATTTTCAAAATAAATTATTCTTTTAAAATGTCTCCTGTGATTATGCAATACGAGTGTACCCCTACCATAAAAATGATGGAAAAAATTTGAGATTTTGTTTTGTTTAAAGTGTATATTTATTGTTGTTGTTGTTATTATACATGTTATAATGCATTAAGTGTCCATAATGGTATTTGTGACACTACACGTGTTTCAAGACTAAAGTAGACTCTATTCAGGCAAATAAACTTGTGGCTTTACGTATCGAGTTCCTTTTTGTTTCTGATGGCCAAGTTATTGTTTATAAATAAGTAAATCAAGTGGTTGCCACCCGGTTGAAATGTTTGTGGCATTGGCGGTTTTTCACATCAGCACTTGTATAAATGTATAACATGTATAATAACAACAACAATAAGGATACACTTTAAACAAAACATTCACGGCCTCTCATACTTTTTATTCTATATATATATATATATATATATATATATATATATACGTGCGCGTGTCTGTGTGTGTATCTATATATACATACATACATACAAATAAATATGCAACATAATTTATCATAATAGGGAGAACACACACACACATACACACACACACATATATATATATATTTCATTACTAGACGACATAATTATTGCAAAAATAAAATAAACACGCACTAGGAGCTTTCATAACTGGTGTTACAGTATAATAACTGGTGGGAAATTGAATGAACTTGGTTCTTGCTCTTGTCTCTCTTTCTCTCTCTATAAGTGTGACAGAAGGAAAATGCATACACACACACACACACACACACACACACATATATATATATATATATATATACATATATATATATATATATATATATATATATAGAGAGAGAGAGAGAGAGAGAGAGAGTTATAACTGTCATATTTGTCCTAATATCTATACCTTTTCTCTTGATTTTCTATTCCAAGTATGTACTAACATCAGCGTTCTTCTTTGTTGTGTCACTCAGAATTGAATACTTCCTATTTTCTCATATTGATATCTATCTATCTCTCTCTCTCTCTCTCTCTCTCTATATATATATATATATATATATATATATATATATTGTCTTTATTATGATAGAAAGGATGGTTAATGCCATTTATCTGATAATAATGATGATATATCCAATAATAACTGTTAGTTATGTTAAAATTACCATTTATAGGTACATTAAACGATGAGAAGCGTAAATATATAATAAAATTTATCTCTAAAGTACTTGCTATCACATTAATTGGCAGTGGTGTTATGAATTGAAGAATAGGAGAGACGTCTTAGAATTCCAAATGAATTCGTTGCATTCACATACTCACAAATACCTTTGGGAAAGGTGTGAATCTATCACTTCTCCCTTCAGTTATGCGTTAAATATCAGGAGAGATTGTTTTCTATAGTCTTCGTTAGCAACTGCAGAAAGAAATGGAAACCTATTATGGGAAAATAATCAATCATGGACCAAGCGTGTATCTAGTATGGTACTTAATTGACTGATTTTCATCAATATGTTTATAAATATCATAATTGTCGTTATATCTATACCTTATCTCTTGAATTTTTATTCGAAGAATTTACTAAAATCACTGTTCTTCTTCGTTGCTTCTAAAAATGTAACAGTAGGATTGTTTAATTGAAGCAAAATGAGATGAAACATATGCGTATTGTTTAGCGTTTCAATAAAATATGAAAGTTTAAATTTGTAAAGTCTGAATGATAAATTTTCATTAGTTCCTCTTTATTTTACAAGATTGGAAATAATTATTTGAAAAGTTTCATTTGCCAGTTAGTTTATTTGTATTAAATTCCTTAATTTTAATCATCTGGACATTTAAGATCTGGTAAAATGTCGGAGAGACTTTTTTTATACGTGCGCGTATGTTTGGTATGTTTCAAAGTAATATTTCAGAGTGATTTCTCATCAAATCCACTGTTAACTGATATATTAGCGAGGTAAGAAAACCTTCTCTATTTAGATAGACGAACGATAGCGACTGAGTTAAAACAGAAGGAAAAAGAAACAATTCAACCAAAGGATTACCTTGAAAACCATTTGAAAATGCTTTTGCAGTAGTGACAAATCAGTCAGTCAGTTAAGTGCCATACGTGAAACACGCTTGGGCGATCATGTTTCGAAAGAGACATGACTGACTGGGCAGAAGATTATCCTGCAGTAGGTTGCCATTGCTTTCTGCGGTAGATTGGTTACCAGCCAAGACTATAGAACCCAATCTGTCCTGTTATTTAACCCATAACTGGAAGGAAGAGACGGATTAATACCTTTTCCAAGGATATTTGCGCGTAAGTGAATGCAATGAATTCGACTGGAATTTGAACTCGGCTCCCCGATTTCTCGCTCCGAGCCGATATCCACTGCACCACAAAATCACATGTATAGAAAAGCTTAATTTCTTCTCTGTTCTTTTGCTCGAGGCTCTAAGATGCAGTTGGAAAATCGCCTATTCTTTGACTCGAGATGTTTTGTTTTAGAATTGAGAGATCTTACAATCACCGCAGAGAATAACCGAGAGACTACATCCTCTATCTAGAAATCGTGTGTTCATAGTATAGACAATGTACTATGTACCATTGATGACAATATTAATCTCGTCCACTGTTATATTTATCAGCTGCGAATGTATTTGTTGATGTTGCCACCGTATGTTCAATGCCATTGAGAGCGACACGAATGTGACATTCGAAGTGATATGGCTCACCTATGAAAATCACAGATTCGAGATGCCAAAATCAGGCAACTTTAACAATTTAAATATCTGTAAACAGTTTCAAAAGAGGACGGAAGTGTTCGACACTGTAACACAAAACGTATTAGGATCGTGAAAAATTATTTGAATCGACAGAAATGTGTTTATACAGAGGGATGCTGAGAATATCATTGACTAAACATGATAGTAACGAGAAAGTTAGAAAAGATCAAACAAAGGGACACTCATACATAGCACTAGAAAGAGACAACTGAATTTACTATGGCAACAATGAAGAAAGAAGTCTTAGAAAATTAGACACTCAAAGGTCAAATTGAAATCATGAGTAATCTACATGATCAGAATGTGTAAATGGATAGCAGAACAGGGTTTACGAGCGATATAAAAAGTCAAAATGTACAAAGAACTACAAATAACAAGAATTTGTAGGGAGTCATCATCGCTAACGTCCTGAAGGGATACGGCACATAAAAAACCAAATAACATGGTAATGAAGTAACGAACCCGCTCGAAGAATGTCGTATTCTGAGCTAATATTAAGAGTGTCTCTCATTAAACAAATGTATCAAATATTTGCCTGGTTCATTTTAGGATATATTGACCGTGACTAACACATTTTCTTACATTTGAAACTATAAACAATTACATGTATTCAGAAATATTAGTCGTTTATGTTCAGCCATGATTTCCTTAATACGTGACTTATTTTTCAAGAGAGCTTTACCACTAAGGTGATAAAAATCAAGTGTTATTCTATTGTAATGTGAGATTTCAAGAAAAGACTCCAGCTATATAATGTTGATTAAGATTTAGATTCTGCCTTCGATTTTTAGACTGACACAAAAACATTTCTCTGAAAACAGTTTTGTCACTTGAATTTGGTGAAACACTCAATATATCGATTCGGAGCCTGAATCGAAAATTAATTCGAAAAAATCGCCATTGATCGGTCATATTTTATAAAATGAATCATCAAAAGCGTGTTATATCGAATTACATGTGGACAGAGAAATAAGAGAAATAATTATTACAAGAATTCACCAGGAAAAAAATTAGTCACGCGTTTGCGCATATAGCAGCTGAATCTATTTTAATAGTGGTCTCATATATATATATATATATATATATATATATATATATATATATTATTTGGTGCTTCTGTTGTAAAAATACAAAGAATCTGCAATTTTATCAGTCCGAATCTGGCATCTTGCTTTCGTTCATTTTGCCATCACAACATAGCTTTCCTGCATATTCTATAGTTTTTAATATTAATCGTTCTAATGTGCTTTCCGCTTAGGCACCTTTATTTACGAATTTATATACAGTATTAGATAAAAAGGTAAGTCTAATCATTTTACAAGTGAAAAATTCTATGCTAGCAGTTCCTTCCCCAGAACGTCTTGCATATAAAAATATACTTTATTTTCATTCAAATGTGTTCATCAAAACTTTGCATTTAATGCAAACCGATATCAATTGTCTTAATATTTTTCTCCTTTAAGTGTACTCACTACATTTTTCTAATATTCTTTCGAACTGAGTAACATTTTGCATCTAAGTAGATTTATTGTCTTGCAGAATTACTTGCGCGTAAGTGAATACAACGAATACGACTGGAACTTGTCTCATCGATTTTAAGTTACGCTATGCACCACCTGCACATATAGATAATGAACCACATCGACGTTACTAAACTTCGGTGATCGTACGCAAACCGGAACTGAATATATATATATATATATATATATATATATATATATTAGTTATTTAGAGTTTATAACATAAATACCTATTTTGTAGTGATATCGTAAAGTTTATGTTATAAATTCTAAATAAATATTATTTGCTCTACTTCGAGTTGAGCTCTTTTGTTAAGATTAGTGTCTTTGCATACGGAATTCTATTCCATCTATGCCCACCGTATACTTATATATATATATATATATATATATATACTTGCGTTGAAAATTTATATTACTATATAGGGTGCAATGGGATAACTGCCGTCGAAATCATACAAAAATAAAATAACGCTGACTTCTCATTTTAACCGATATATTTAGCAAAATCAAACAAAATTTTCTTGAAATAGTAAATTGTAAATTTAATCAATAAAGCCACTGACAGCAGACAAACTTCGAAATCTTCGGTACCTCTTTTTTAAGTTGTGGAATGCTGCCATAATCCCTGCCTTCAGACCATCTGAAGAGTTACAAAGAGTTCTGTTAGTCATTTGATCACCTGCGCCCTACGTATATAATCAGGAAGGTTACATTTTGGAGGGTTAATTGGTCAGATATAAAGGGGTATGTGATCAGAGAAATTGTCGTAAGGCCATGATTGGGTTCTCCTAAATGTGTAGCATGGTACAGAATACTGTTGCCAGGCATAGGGTCATACAGCATCCTCCTATATATATATATGCTACATCAGTAGATCAAGAGTCGGGTACAATATTGGATCTATATCATTAATATTCTTCATTTCCCTGTGTGGAAAATTAAATTTGCTTTGAAAAACAAATTATTTTGCTATCAGTTTGGCTACAAACTCAATACTGTCCCTACATACGCAGCATGAGACGTACTTAGCAAAAATTTGTTAGAAAATATAATTGATTTAATTAACATACAGAAATAAATTAAGTAAAACACTACGGAAAGTAAACATTTATTGTGATAAAATGAATGTTTTTTTTTTGTTTTTTTACCTCATTTGATTTGGATTAATATATATAGAGATATATAAATGTACTATTACCTTTTCTTCAAATACCACAACAATTCCCTAATAAACTATCACCTTGTTAAATAACATATCAATTAATCATTTGATGTCTATTTTTATATATAAAAAGATAAGAGGAAAATTCCATTTAAATATTTTCTCTTCCAAGACAATTATTTTTATATATTTATTACCAAATTAAAAGAAAATTATACAATAATTTCACGGATGCTTGTTGAAATCATTCTTATAGTACACGAACTGCTAAAATGATTAAATTGTTTCTTTCAATTTCCTCATCTAGGTAGGTTTTCGCCGATATTACCGATTCTCGTCGAGATTTGACAGGACCAAGATGGTTGGCTGCTTGTAAGTACCAAGTGTTGGAAGGGCGCATAATGTCTCGGAACTAGATATCGGAGAGCAGGGTTCTAATAGGATTCGTTATCTTCAATTACACGCAAATATCCTTGAGAAAGGCATGAATCTACATCTTCTCACCTCAGCTACAGATTGATAAGTAGCACTTCTGTCAGCAAATCATTATTATTTTGAAAATTTTCTCACAACTTACAAATATTTTCTGGCTTTAAATAATATTTCAAGGTTGATAAGCTAAAGTTAATAAGATCAATTAAAAGTCACTATACTGTGTTCACTGGGTTTGTCTTGCATACTATATATTCAAACTATTTTCATCGCAGAAAATTTACTTTGCTCCAATAATCAGAGAATCCCGGCGGACCGTATATTTTTGCCACCACGCTAATTAAATATGTTGAAAGATTTCCTCCCCCAAAATTATTTCTCGTATATTTTCTTTACAACCAACGTCTATTTTATTTTAACACCTTTTCTAAAACATTTTTAATGTATATTCCAACTTAGGTATTTTCCAGCCTGTATTTCTCTTCCAGCCTTAAGAGTCGTACTTGAAAGAATAATCATGTTAAATATGAAGTATTCTTTGGTTGTTTGCTAACAAAAAGCATTTTTCACAGGGATGATTTAATTTCTGGTTTAATATTGACAAGTGTCATAATTTTACAAAACAATTGAAGTCGTATTTATATTACTTATATCGTTTTGGCTGTTCTTCTCATCATCATTGTAATATTCACGGCTTTCGGCCGTTGTACAATCTGATCTTCAAGTACCTTCAAGGACACATGGTTTAGTGGATAAAACCGTTGGTTAGATCCAGTGACTTGACCCAAATAGTTGTGAGTTCAATACCTGGCAACAACAGTGGTGAATAAAAAAAATTGTGTTGAGTTAAAGGGAGATAACTAAGACATACGAAATTGCCATGACTAATGGAACCATAACTATCTCCCGTAGTGATAAAAAAGGGATATATTCGAAATATTAATCACCTGAAAAAGTTCGGAGCGTACAACGATCGAAATGTCATAAATATGGCAATATATAATATATAATATATATGGCAACAGTTTAAGTAAAACAAAAAAATTACAATACATCATCTTAAAAATATTCAGTCTCAACAATTTCCTTATTTAACATAAAGTTCATTTTAAATCTTTGCCTTGATTAAGTCTGTGACAGGACGAAATGCGTAGGCGAGAAAATAGAGTTTTCCTTTTCTCTTTATTTTTGTACTGTTCTTTTCCTCAAATTATAACAGTATACTTTTATAACTGATACGACTGAGCACTCTAGAGAGGAAAATTTGAAAAAAAAGTTACCACTTCACCGATATATGCATAACTCTTCAGCAAAGAGTTCTTTCGGAGACTGGCGTGTGTATACGCCGATTAAACATGACACGTCAAGATTTTTCTTCTCTGATTCTATGTGGCTATGGCTTACGGGTTAGCGACTCCGACTGACACAAAATCGATCCCAGCTGGAGGCAAGTGGATAACTAGCCACACTGATGAGCTGTGATACAGCGAAACAGGCTTGTATGTGAATGACAATTTATATTTATTTAATTTTGGTCATAATTAAATGAGACCAGTACACAGTTGTATTAAAAATGTTCAATACAATTGTAGAACTTTTTAATATTTTCATTTGTAAACCAGTAATTATTATGCAATGCAGGTTTCTTCCTTTCGATGTGTTCAGGCGATTTACAATAATTGATTTTACCGTTTTTAAAAAACGCTCACGTAACAGGGACTTTTATGAACGTCCAGTTTTCAAAATTAGGAGTAGTTAATTAAATGTGTTAAAATATTTTCATCTATGATTGTATGATTCTAATATGTATTTGATTACGATAGCCGCACGATACGTGATTAGTTTCAGCCATCAAAATGCCTATACTGTCTCAAGTGTTTTGAATTTATATATATATATATATATATATATATATATATATATATATATATATACTTCTAAAGAAACACAATACCTAAGTTTTAAATTAAATTTTAAACATGAAAATCTTTCTTTTATTTTAGTTTTACTTTCACGTTAATAGATTAACTTTAATATTTCTACTAAGCAAAATAATTTAAATCGATAGGATTTAGTTTTGGAAATAATTAAAAATCGCGTTTTAATTTAAATAACCTGATTCAAAGCAAATATTACATTTAGTTTAAAGTATTGGAGAAATGCATTTTTAACACAGCGACAGGAGTTTTGATTTATTGACAGCTTGATTGACAACTGGAATTTATCTAATTGGTTATACGGGTTAAATATCCGTAAAATTTATTTGAGGAATACAAAATCAGCGCTCTTTTTTAAATATAATTTTGAACTACGCAGTATCTTTACAAATTTAGGAAAGTATTCTCCGTAATGTAATGTTTTATAGAATGTCAGGTATTTCGGCTTTAATTTTATTATAGCTTTTCTTATTTTCTGATAATATCATGAATATACACCCGTCTTTACATTTGTTGCCAGTATCATCTTGTGTCGTGTGGAGCGTTATATTGAGTAAATGTATGTATATGATCCATCCCTCTTACTTGAATTATTTCTAACACGGTGTGAGAAATTTTCCGTATGCTTTTGTACATTTCTGTGATAGAGAGTAAAAATGCGAGCAGGTGAGAGTGAAAGAAAGTGTAAGTAGGTGAGACAGAGACATTCTCTCAGCAAACAACTGTTTGGCGTCATTTATGATTCTCTTGCACTCATTGCGAGCAGATGTGAACAGGCGCCTATTGTGATCAGTTGACTGTCTCCGGAATAGACGGAAGTAATGGTTCCTGTGGGCAATGGCGGCTGAGCAGGCCGTAGAAAACCACAGAGAGGAATGAGGTTTTAAGCAATACTTCCTGGTGGGTATGAAGGCATCAATACCAGCTTTCACCCATGACGAGACCTCAGAGGCACAGTCATCAACTGATAGGTCGAACACTTTTCCCCAAGGGACGTCCCAGAGGAAATCGCGAAAGGCATCCCAGTCAGCTTTTTGGTAGAGGTAGGAGGTCCTATAGGTAGGGGGCTCCTGGGGGGAGTGAGATTGGAAAGAAATACTGAGAGAGACTACAGCGTGGTCGGAGTTGCCGAGAGGGCAAAGCTGCGAGACTTGACAGGCGTCAGGCGCAGAGGTGAAACATATATCTAGCAGTGAGGAATGACCCGAGGGAGTGCTTGGGAAGCAAGTGGGGAAGTCCACCACTTGCGTAAGGGATTGGAAAATAGCAAAGTTCATGGCGTGAATGCCCGCTGGATCAGTAACGGCGTTTTCAAGCCACTCAGAGTGATGGGCATTGAGGTCTCCAAATACAAATATGTGGGCGAATGGGTGATAGGAAATAGCCTTATCTATGTCGTCAGCAATGCTATCTAGTAGGGAGTAGTCAGGAGAGGAGGGAGAACGGTAAAGAAAGAATAGGTAACTAACCGAACTGAGGAGAGACAGGCGGAGATATATATATTGGTGGTCAGTAGATTCGAGTGAAGTCACCCTAGCTATGGGGAGGTGTTCGCTGACATAGACACCCAGCCCATGCATGTGGACAGTGGAATCCTTCCTTAAAAGGGGAAGATAACCAAGGATGAAGAGGTCAGAGGAGGGAATAGCTGAGTTGAGGTTAGTTTCGCAGAGCGCAAGGATGTCAGGGGACTTTTCATGCAGGAACGCTTCTACACTAGGAAAGTTAGTCCGAATGAAGGAAAGGTTAATGGGTTTAGAGAAAAAAGAAAGTAAGAACAAGAGAGGGTGAGTGAAAGAGAAATAAAGAAAGAAGGAAAGAAAGAAAGAGAAAAGGTGTTAGTGGATGAGAGAGAAAGAAACAGAAAGTGTGAATCAGCGAGAGAGAGATAAAAGCGTGAGTGAGAAAGAGAGGAAGAGTGAGTGGGAAAAAGGGAAGAGAAAGTGTGTGAGGGAAGGAAAAAAGGTTTGAGTGAGTGAGAAAGAGTAATTGAGAGAGAGAGAGAGAGAGATGGGGTGAGCGAGTGAGAAAGAAAGACGGAGTGAGTGTGCGAGTGATAAAGAGAAACAGGGTGAGTGAGTGAGAAAGAGAGAAAGGCTGAGTAAATGAGGGAAAAAATAAAAACTGGCTAGTGACTGAGAAAGAAAGAAAGAAAGAAAGAAACCGCATGAGTGAATGAGAAGTAAAGAGAGACAGAGTGAGCGTGTGAGAGAGCCAGATAGTGAGTGTCAGAGAGACCGAAAATAACAGTAAGAAATTGAAGCCGTGAAAATAGACAGAATTAATTAAAAAGATAGAGAATAACTGACCAATAAATTAAATACCCTGATTTTTTATGCGCGTATATATCATCAAGAAATTAAACGATGTTGACCTTGACTGAAGGACGGCCCACGCCTAAAATTGTTTTCCGCAAATCATGAAGGGTTGCAACATTGAATATTTTATCGACTTAACATTGGCATTCGTAATTAACTCATACCTTAATGAATATCGCTGACATATACGAAAGATGGTTTTGTTCGCATGGTGTGCATCTGCTTAGATCATATAATCATTAAAATTAATTAAGTGGCAGTGAATAGTTGTTCTTACTTGTCAATTTCTACTCTGCTAATCGTGTTGCAACAATTTAATAGATATCGGCATTCAAAAATGGTCAGGGCAAACTGATGAATTTCATTTCAAGCATTATTATGTTAATCAAAGCAGACTTAAACGACGTTGAATGCGGAATGATGATTGGTGCTCGACGCGCTGGAATTTTAGCTCAACTATCTCTAGAGTTTATAAAGAAAGATCAGAAGAATGAAAAATTCAAGGGACCAGCAACTGTGCAGGCGCAAATCTCTTGTTGTTAAAAGAGGTGAGCGGAGGATGGCCATACTGATTCAATATGTTAGGAAGATAACAGTATCTTAATTGACAAATATTAACAACGTTGGTATACAAAAGAGTAGCTCTAAACATAAAACCCCAACCTTTTAATTTTTGCGGATTATCAACCTATTGTAGTTTATTTAAAGCCTGAAATGTTATTAGATTGACAGAATCTTTAGAGATCATAATGATTTACTGAGTCCTACTAATTAACCGGTAGATGAATTGGAAGTGGATGGTGGATACCTTTCCCAAATGTATAATTGAATATAACAAACCAGATTCGTATTGGAGCTCGGCTCTCCGAAATCAAATTTCGAATCTTTATCTATTACGCCTGTCACGTAGTAACTCGGACATTCCTTCAGCAAAGACAAATTCATTGGGACACCGTTTTTTTGTTTGTTTACTTTTTTACCTCTCGTCTCACTGCGACGTCTTTCTTGTTACTGTTTTTTTTAATTCAATTTTATTTTGTTTTCCCTTCTCTTTCACTCTTGTGCTTTGTAACATAGATTATGCTTCCTTTTGTTTTAATTCCTGTCCTTATCACGCCCTACCGTTTTTTTCTCCACTCTCGGCAACGTGATAATACCACGTGAGTAGAGTTTGCCTTTTGGCGGGATCTTGAGATTCTTTCTGTTGGTTCCTGTATCCACACGCACTATTCGCTTCTCCGCCGTTTCATATAACTTTGGTATGTTGATTTCATTCTTCTTTAACCTTTTCATCTCCTCTGTAAACGCATTAATGTGGCACAGCGAATAGTTTGTTGCCTCTTTATCTCTGTGTTGCTCGTTCTTTCTAACCCCAAAATAGGTATTTCAGGAAAGAAATAAAGGACCTTTTTGTCCAGAATTTGCTCAGCTGCTTAGTTATGCCTTTACCATGTCCATGTTGTAATTGCCTATTTCTTGATATAAACGCTGAGCTGCCTTTCCAAATTTGTTGCCTTGTAAAGTTTAAATTAAAACCCCTGTCTCGCAGTTCTTAACGCTTTTACTACAATATCAGATCACCTCATGGCTGCTAGTAGAAGTGGTTAGGCTTTCTTTTTCTTCTTTGTTCTCGATTGCTCCCTTCCCTGTATCTAGCCTTTCCTTTTCTCTCTTTTATTTCTGACTTCTTTGTCGCAGTGGACTCATCTTTCTTTTGTTCATTTTTCTTTCAGATTTTTTACTTAATTCGAGGAATAAAATCTTTCGTTTTTCAATGAAATTCATCTGTGTGTTCTTGTGAATTTGCGTTTAAACTGGTTGTCTAAAGTAAGATGCTTTTCGGCATTTTGTCTAGGGCAGTACAACACCACTTACACATCTTCCAAGTACTCAACCATATAGTTTATGACAAAACTCGACGTTGCTTAACTTTAGTGATTGTATGAGGACGGATGTTTCAATGTGATACGGCCGTAAGCAGCGTCTAACATTGAGTTTCTTCTATCGCTCTTCTCCCTTGTGGGATTCTCTTCCACCTTCCTGCTTTCTAGCTAACTTTGATCCTCGGAAATATAAATACAGTGTCAAAATTTGGCATAAACAGTGTGAAAATATAAATTCATGTTATCTTGTTCTAAAGTTTTAAGCGGATAAGATTGGTGTGAAATATTTCCTTAACATTGATATAAAAAAAAATGTCGGTATCTTTGTTTGACAAATTATTTTACACCCTCGAATCTTTGTCTCACAGGCGAATTGTAACAAACCTCTTAGTGGTCTGTTGCTATTTCCATGGACAGTGCTCAACGAACAATATTCCTTGGTTTCTCCAATTCTAATGATTAAGGCTCGGACCCCCCGCCATGCCATTTACATTCTAGCAGACAATCCCAATCCCTCAGGTGTTCTATTGATAAGATATAAGTTCTACTCGTAGAGATACTTCCCTCGAACTACTCTTCTCCGAAACTAACTACCAATAAGAAGTTTCTCAAATCACTACAATCTTAAGTTGTTCAAGACTAGGTTATTTTCCTCTTCTATTCGCATAAATTGTCTCTTAATATAACTCACTAAGTGTAGTAAACTCCTAGGCTTTGTACAGATTAAATATTAATGCAAAAAAGAAAAAGGTTCAAAATACGAAGGCATTATGTTTGACAAGGTATCTCAGTTAATGTCAACAGTGAATGGGTGCACTTCAAGCAGGTCGTTGCATCATAGCACAAATAAAAATATATAGTGGCAGATTGGAACACAACGATAAGTTTTCTGAGCCTCTACAACAAACAGATCTCAAACCCATATTGAAACTTTGGGATATGCTGAAAACGGAGATTCGGATATTGGAAAAAACAATCACAAGATCCGTAACCCATTAGGGTCGTAGACCCACAGCATGTAAGGCAGTCACAGCAACAGTATTTAATTGCTACTATTTCTCCCACTCTGACGAGTAGGTGAGTTACTTTTTCTCTTTTCTCGCAATAAGTTCTGGACAAGATAGCCAATCCTCTCCAATTTTCTTCTCCTAGATTAGTCAACCAAGCTTAAAGGTTCAGTCTGTCCTACTAATTGCCTATAACTGAGGGAAAAGAGATAGATCTATACATTTTCCAATGAATGTTATGAATTCGACTGAAATTCGAACTCGCTTTCCGATTCCTCAATCCTGAACGTTGTGTTGACACAATATCCAGACAACCAATCTAGTATTGTGAATCCAATATCCAGACAACCAATCTAGTAGTGTGGTGAAGTGTGACTCTACATTTCGAAGGAAGTCTCTAAAGTTAAAAGTGGTGTTAGAAGACTGTACCTAATAAAGCGCCTAGTGAGTATATATAATATATCTGTGTTACGCTACGACGATATCGTTACAACAAAAGACATGTCTGCAAGCAAAGGTGATGCATTAAGATGATGGTGTAAAAATAATATATCCATGAACGCTGCCAATTTATGACTTTTAAAAGAGAAACCATGTTCATCTGTCATCAGGGAAAAGATAATGAAAGAAAATCGAAAAGAAGAAAAAAGCAGAAAAGAAACAAATCATAAATGCGCACTTTATGCCTTCCAGCCAAACAGACGGCAGACAAAACGAACGCAAATAAAAAACAAAATATAAGAAGCATATAAACAAAATCCTGTCATTTGCAGGCGTTAATGGCGTGGATATTATCTGTTTATTCGTTACTGTTTTATGAGAAGAAAAAAGAATCAAGTACATATGCGTGTTCTTGTATGAAGAGGATTATCTCCCATTGTACAACAACAAAAAATGTATTCATCTTTCAGGCGGCATCGTCGCGTCAGTTCTATTCTGTTGTCTTAATGTACTCAGATATTTAATGTATTGGGAAATGTATGCCAAGGGAGACATAGGTTCGTTAGCTTAACATGGTTATTATATCTGAAGCTGATACGCCCTCTGGATTGACTTTTGCGATTAGTGGCGTAAAGATATTTCATCTTTCTTTTTATTTTATTTTTGATTTACTGTGTGTGTGTGTGTGTGTGTTTTAAGAGTTTCTCTTAAGACCACGAATGACAGCAAACTAGATTGGACATCTCATCTGAACTTTTCTGTCTGTGTCTCGCAAATTAGTTAAAAAAGTATGGTAATATTGTCGGACAAAATACCGCTTACTAAAAGCCAATTATTATTAGTAGTTGAAAATCTCCATATCTGCGCTCTCTGATAGCAAACAAGGAAGGCACAGGAATAACAAACCTCGACAATCTCAACAATGTAACACCTGAGTTTTTTCTTTATATCTCGATTTTGTATTATAGCAAAGAAGTTCTTAACAATGTTTTAATGATTATTAAACTGATTTCTTTCACTGTATGCAGTTTCTCTTTGGAGCGTCGGGGAACACGTTCTGGGTATGATGATAAACTACAGCTGACAGATCGAGAGGTTTTGAAGAGCATAGAATTACTGTTGTTCCTAGGCCGATCTTGATCTGGGATGATAGCAACTTTTAGGGTCCAAACTGTGAGCAAATATTGAAGCAAAACTGTGCGCAGAACACAATGAAATTATATAAATGCATATAGTAGATATACCAGCAATACATTTTTATTGTGAAAAAAAACATACCAGTAATATATTTTAGAAAATTACTAATGCTCCCAAGAAAATTTAATTTCGGAATTAAATGACCTATAAGGAGTTGATATGTTGCTGAACAAGCAAACACACATCGAGGGTCATAGTATTTTAGAAGTTACTCTTATCGTCACTCAAAACATTTTCTATTCCTAATTATACGTCCCAGTCCCTCAAGTTCGTAAAGCAAGTTACTATCTATTTCAATCTGCCCTCAGTATGTCCTGTGAGGATCTATTTCTCTAGGCCTTTTTTATGATGCGTCCAGGAAATTTCGACTGTCTGTTTTTAATGCTAAGTTTATGTAACCATTTTGGTTCCATTTTCTTTAAAACTGGTTTGATTCTTGCACAGGATTCATTCTTCAAGTCTTATTCTGCGTTGGTTTGAACGACTCTTTGTTTGATAAATTTTCTTTTCTCTCACTAATAAAAAGTATTCCCTGAAATTTCAAATTATTCATGTATAAATTTTAGAATAACATGTAACGCGTTTACAAGTGATCACAAGATATTTGACGGTTATAGTTGTAATTTAAGTGACAAGAAGCATCCTTAAATCACTGGCAATTTTCTTGGTAGGTATCTAAACAGTTTCAATACTTCCAAAAATACCCAGTTTAATTCATTATGCTTTTCTTCTTTTGATCCAATTACAAATGAGACAAGTATTATGGACAGCCTTACATATTATATCTCACATTTTTCCGATCGAAGTTCTGGTATTTTTTATTTTCTCATTTTTCTTTTATTTCTAGACTTCTGTACTACTTCATTAAAGATTTGACAGATTCTTCCCTTTCAGAGCAAACAGTTTATTAAGTCTCTTTTTGTTACTTTCAGTTCTACAATCCGTTTAATAGCTTCTTTCTACATTGGCAATTGTACCAATTCTGATACGTACGAATAGCACTTTAAACGTCCTCATCATTTTCAATGACATGACAAGGTCTAGATTTTGATTTTCAACATCACTCTTTGATTTGTTGGAATCAAGACATTCAAATCTGACCGATCTATTCTTCCTTATTCGCTATAAATCGTTCCCTTGTATGGATTGGGTGTTCCGTTTCAATACCAAGATCATTAGTTCAATTATCTGAATGTATCAAATAACAATAATAATTATTATTATTGAGTGAGTGAGAGACAAACCCCCAAAGAATGTGAAGCTGAGGTACAAATATACAATTTTTAATATACGCATTAAGTGACCTAGTATAATACGAGAATAGGAAGTTCTTAATTATGTCGAGACTGCCGAGAATCTCCATCAATTCTTTGTGTCGTAATCTCTACTGGCAGCAAACTGCCTGCATACGGACAGGTAACGATTTCAGCAGATTTACAAAGATAGAAAAAAGGATGTGTCTTTTCACCGGATCTGTTCAACTTGTAAAGCGAGAATATTTTGAGGACCCTAGATGACACGCCAGGATTTGTTATTAGAGGTCACAACTTGAACAACATAAGGTACGCAGATGATATAGTGCTAATTGCAGATACAGAAAGGATACTACAAGACGTCTTACAGAAGGTATCGGTGGAGAGTGACAAAAAAGGACTACAAATAAAATTTAAGAAAACTGAATGCATGTTCATCAGCAAAAGGTGCAACCCAAAATGCCAAATACAGGTGGGGGATACCAGAATCAAGCAAGTACAAAATTTTAAATATCTAGGAAGTGTTATAACAGGAGATGGAAAGTGCGACACAGAGATCCGAAGGCGAATTGGCATGGCAAAGGACGCGTTCCAGAAGCTGAGTAAAGTACTAAAACACAGGAAAATTTCACTAGAAACAAAGGAAAGGGTACTGGATTGCTATGAGATGTCAGTTCTTCAATACGGCAGTGAATGCTGGAAAATATCATCGAAAATGAGGACAAAACTTGAAGCAGCGGTAATGTGGTTCTACTGAAGGATGCTGCGGATATTGTGGACTGGGCATGCAAGCAACGATGAGGTTTTGGAAAGAATGGTAACAAAAACGAAATTAATACTGAGCATCAGGAAGAGAAAACTGAAGTTCCTGGGACATGCAATAAGGAAGGAGAGCTTGGAGAACCTGATACTGACATGCCAAATAGAAGAGAAAAGAGACAGAGGAAGGCAGCGGATAATATATTTGCAGGGCCTGATCAGGGGCATGACAGAACGAGTGTTGCGAGGTGTAACGAGAGCAAACATACTAAGAGCCACAAGGGTTAGGAATACGTGGAGAACCATGATCGCCTACGTCCTGAAGGGACATGGCACATAGAAGAAGAAGACAGAAGATACCAAGTTCATGCATCAGAGACAAATATCCGCGAAGTGGGGTTAGGTCATAATAAAAGCAGTGCATAACATTGCAGGTAGAGCCCACGTAGATATACGTTATGGTTGAATAACCTAGTCTATTCAGGCTCTTTCCGGTTGAGCGTTTCCGAATTATATAGAAATGAATCTATAGTTACCTTGGCCGTGTAATCCATCAAATTTACATAAAAATACTCTTCAACACTCGAACATGATGCTTAGAGAACGTGGCCAACTAGTTAAGAAAAAAATTACAATAGTTTCTGAGACACTGATCGGAGTATTCATAGTATATATTGCTTATACGGTCTCCATCTTCCTGTGTAAGATGAATCACTCTTGATTTAAGTCATCCTTGAAAAGTAGCCATGTATTTACAAAATCCGGAATCGAAAGTTAAGTATTTTTATCTTTCTTTAAATTATTTATTATTATTTAGATACATTCTTGCTTTAGAAGCCTTGTACTTCAAAGATATACAAGTCGAAGAAGATCTTTTAACCGCATATAATATTGTATACGTTCTATCCTGCTGAAGATCGCGAGAGTGTGAAATTTAAGTAGGGGCGAACACGATCTGCGGCTCGTTATGGGTTAACGCTGTGATTTTTTTATTTTGCAGTCTACATATTATACCTTTTAATTTACTACTGAGACAGATGTTTGCGTTTAGTTTATTTCTTCTTTATTAGATTAGAATTTGATTCTCGTATAAGTTTTTCGTTTGTCTGTTGGTGGCTGCAGTAATATATATATATATATATATATATATATATATATATATATACATTCAGTAACGAATTTTAACAGTTTTGGATACTGGCGCGTGTTGACATTGCATATAAAACGCTCAAATTCATCTTCCTCTTCTGAGCGCTCATATATCAGATCTAGAATCGCCGACTTATTTCAATTCGGTCGGATTTCAATCCCGGCTGGAAACAATAGGTTTTCTAATCGTACTGCGGATATGCTGATATATATATATATATATATATATATATATATATATATATATATCAGCAGACCGTTCTGCTTCACTGTATCAAAGATTATCAGTACGATTAGACAACCTATATATAGTCTTCTTCCTTCTACCGAGCGCCCATATCGCAGAGATAGAATCGCCGGCTGACGCGAATTCGGTCGAGTTTCAATCATGGGTAAAAAGCAATCGGATATATAACCGTACTGATAAGCTGTCATACAGCGAAACAGATCTGTCTGCGGATGACTATATATATGTGTGTGTGTTTGTGTGTGTGTGTGTGTGTGTGTGTGTGTGTGTGTTTGTGCGTGTGTGTGTGTGGATATTGAAATCAGCGCCCAAAAGCGGCAGCTTGTTTCATCTGGTTGTTAACTTCAAATTAACTTTTAATTTTACATACACTCTATCCATGATATTAAGCATTTTCACCCATAAATATAGCATACATGGTAACTATATATATATATATATATATATATAGGAAATAATACTAATACAAAAAGTTTTGAATTTAAAAATGTACTTTTTTTGGACAGTATTTGTTTATTTTTATTATTGTATTTATATTTCAGACCGCTCTCGGTCCTTCATCAGAAACGAGTGATTTTTAAATTTGAATTAGAAACGTATTTCAAGATAGCGTTCGAATATTTTTTTGTGTTTACATTACGTGGTGTGTTTGTTCACAACATGCGGCACGTCCGTAGAGAAAGTCTGTTTGTTTTAGATAAAAATTTCTTAGAATATCTGAAAAAAATTTTTTAGCTATTGAAATATTTGTAAAGATTCAACACACCTAAGTCCCTATTTAACCCTAGCTTGTGTGTATTTAATTTTAAAATCCAGTATTTTTCTTTCTTTCTGCGTGTGTATGTAGAACTGAAATCGGAGTCTATTAGTAAACATTTTCAATTTTCTAAAGTATGATCAGGTTGATTAAAATGGGCTGCAATTGGGGAGTATACATTTTTTTGTGGTATATTTAGTTTGTGATTATTGAAGCGAAATCTAAAGCTATTACCGGATTCGCCGATATATCCACTGTTGGGGCAAATTGAGCAGAAGAGAAAGTAGATGATGTTTTTGCTGTCACAAGTAAGGTTTGGTGGGCGTAATTTTATTTTGGTGTTGGGTACAGAGAATGTTTTGTCTGTTATTAAATGTTTACAAATTAAACAGCGAGGCTTCCCACATTTTAAATTCCCTGATAGGTTTGTATTATTTAAATATTTGTTAGAGGTGAGGATAGTTGATAGGTTGGGTGTTTGTTTCTTTGCATTTATGGGTGGTTTATCGAAAATGTCTTTGATGTTTTTGTTTGATTGGAGGTTCCTGTAATCATTTTTTAAATTTTTGATAAGTGTGTAGGAATATTGATGATGGTTAAAAACCATGGGAATTCGGTTGTTATATTTTCGTTTTTTGTATGTGAGAAGTGTGTTACGATCTATGTGGATGGCTTTATGTAGTGCCTCCTTTATTATTTTTATTGGATATTTACATTTTAGAAACTGTTTTGTTAGGTTGTTAATGTTGTTTAGAAAATCTGGATGGTCTGAGCATATGCGTTTTATTCTGATAAATGAGCTGTATACGATAGATTTTTTTAATTTGAGGGGATGACAGCTGTTAAAGTGTAGGAATTTATGTTGGTTTGTGGGTTTGTTGTATAGACTGGTGGAAAGTGTATGTTTATTTAATTTTACCATGACGTCTAAGAAAGGGACGGATGTGTATGAGTACTCCATGGTAAATTTGATTGTATTGTGGAAGTTGTTGCAAAAATTAAAGAAGTTTTTTAATTTTTCTAATCCATGTGTCCATATTAAGAAAATATCATCAATGTATCTAAAATAATGTGATGGTTTGTATTGTGAACTGTCTAGTATCTTTTTTTCTAAAATATGCATAAATACATTGGCATAACTAGGTGCCATTTTCGTGCCCATTGCTGTGCCACTAATCTGTAAATAGTGTCTGTTGTTGAATTTAAAATTATTGTGTGTTAAGATGAAATTTACTAATTGGCATATATCTGTGATTTGGTTGTTAGGTAGTTTCCTTTTAAGGAACTCATGGCAAGCTGATACTCCTTCAACATGTGGAATGTTCGTGTACAGAGACGTAACATCCATCGTTACTATGATATTATCACCTAGAACTAAATTAATGCTTTGTAACTTGTTGAGAAAGTCAGTAGTATCTCTAATATAACTAGGTATGTCAGGTAATAAAGGTTTTAGGATATTGTCTATGTATCCAGATATAAGTTCTGTGAGGGTGCCAATGCCTGATATTATGGGTCTGCCAGGTGGTGTGATTTTAAGTTCTTTTGAAATTTTGTAGATTTCTTCATTATTTGCTTGTTTAGTATGATGTGGATTGGATGAAGAGGTGTTAGGGTGTTTTTCTGAAATGATTTTGGGGAGTTTATGTAGTTTTGGGATAGTATAGAATGTTGCTGTTTTGGGGTTCTCAGGAATAAGAGATTTTATTTTATTTTTTATGTTGTGATTCAGGTTCTGAATGAGAAGTGATAATTCTGTTTTGTAAGTGCTAGTCGGATCTAGAGGTAAGGGTACATAGAACTTGTTATTTTGAAGTTGTGATTCTGCTTCTTTAATATAGTTATTAGTGTCTAAGATGGTTATAGCTCCACCCTTATCGGCTGGTACGATAATTATGTTTCGGTTGTTCTTAAGTGTATATGTATAGATGGCTTGGTGTTCAACTTTAGATAGGTTGTGTATTTTATATATATATATATATATATATATATATATATATATGGGAGTAAATCTAGAATGTATTTGAATCTGGCTATGTTCGTAAAAGAGTAAATAACAGCGTTGTGTTCTTGAAACGACTGAAATGCCAAGGTATTTTTCCTGGGAATTACGCTTTACTTAATGTCGTATAATAAAGAGACATCTGATTTAGATGAGTTGTATTTATGATAAACTGAATTCAATAGAAACGATACTATAGCATTTGTATTTTTATAATTAAGTCTTTAGAGTTCTAAATAAATGCTAAATGTCTCGGTTGTTTTCTTTTTTTTTTTTTTGGTAAAACTCATTTATTTCAGGGAACACTTTTTATCAAAGCTTGACGGTTTATTTAAAAACTGTTACATTTTATTTCCTTTTTAGCTCAATGGTTGAAACCCGCCATTATTTGTAAGTTGTTGAGGATTCTTATTTTTAATTCAGTGGGAATGAAGATTTCATATTTATCGACTAATGAAAGATGTGCTTATCAAGCCTTTGTGAAATCCTGAATGGTGCTGGTGTGACTTTTCTTTGTTCAATAAAATAGACCGCAATTATCAGTTAACATAAAGCAATTAACCGTCAATGAGGAAGCATTAGCGCCCACGATTCAAGGACTAAGGATTAAACAAGCCGAAGGGGTCATAAATCAATACTGAGAAAGGAAGATTAAACAGATTCTAGGCAGTTTCTACCCCCAGGAACGTGCATTCCTTTCTGTGTCTTCCTAAGGAGAATTTAAGCTGAACGAATATTCAAGATTCACTTTCCTACAAATTATTACAAATGTCCCTCGAGTCAACAACTCGAGGAAAATACAAAACCACTTCGTGCTGAGGCGTCCCTATTGAGTATTCTGTTGAAGAAGTGAGGTGGATGCGCTTTGTAGTTTTTGTCTTGTGCATTATTTTTGTCTTCCTCAATGTTTTTCTATTTCGTTGCATTTTAAAAAGTCTAATATTTTTCACGTTGAATCCGTATTCTTTTGTAAAATCTGTAAAACTTTTTTCCTTTATATTTGATGTTAATCCCTTTTTAGTAACGTCAGAAATTTGTTACCCTGTCGTAATAGAAACACAAAAGGGAATTTTGTTCAACCTTTTGTATTGTAACTTTTTGCCTGCACTTGTGTAGTGAATTTTTTCTTTAAAATTTCACGCCGTGTTTGAGTTTTGTATTTTATTTGTGCCTATTTTGAGCTAACGGAAAAGAAAAGCACGTGTTCTCCTTTCCCTTTATTTTGCTACCAACTAGGTTTTGTGTCTAGCACAAGAATGTGGATTTGGTGTGGATTCAAATGTTTTTACATTTTACGCAAAAATGTGCGTAATTTGTTTTAATTTTTTTTATAATACATCTAAATCTAGGTGGAATTTTTGCAGCTACTAACCATCTAAATGCTACGATTTCTCTTATTTCTCGTATTTCCAACACTAACTTATCGCATTTGATATTTTAAAATTCTCCTTAGCATCTCGACACGCGTCTTTTTTGGTCTTAATCGAATGCGACATCTGGCGGCAATTGTGTACTTTCAAAACGACACCGTAGGGATTTTCAGGTGTTGGCTTGACATAATCTTCATTCCTATAAATAGAACGTTCTGCAGTCCACATTTCATAAGTATAATATTTCATATGTATGTCTCCAGTCAGTAGGAACATAATTGCTCCAAAGCAAGATAAATATATAAATGAAGGTATCCAAAAGGTAGCAAATATAAGTAGTACAATACAAAAAAGCATATTTTGAAATAAAAGCTAGCTTCGAAACCAAATTAATTTTTATTGTAAATCATTTTATGTTTTTCACGTATAATGTCAGAGATTTTGGGGGTTGAATAAATCGTTAAAAATATCGTTTATTGAAAGTAAGAATAACACTTACGTAAACCTCATTTTTCTTATTCGTAATAAGCACGATTTCCTAATAGGAAATTAGCAGAGACGAAACAAAGTTCAGGTGTTTACGATAGATAGTCTACACGCAAGATTCGAAATATTCTGTCAGTCTTATTTCTGATCAATAAGATGTTGTTCTTCCACAATTCACGTTGTTTTTCCAATACTAGAGTCCCTAATAAAAATCTATATTTATGTACTAGCTTGCTGCTTCATGTGTTGACACCGCATCCGCAGCTCCTGTCTTTAAGCACTTGACTGAACAACCTTGAATTATCGCCCTATTAGTTTCTTACCTTCTTTTAATAAAAAGTAAAAATCAAATTCTGAACAATATTTTCAAAGGAGACTTGAATCAACACAAATGTTGTTCTACATAGTCAAACTGAAGATATCATGAACAGAATATGTGAGCAAAGACGAAGTTGTGGAGAAAACAGAATAAAAAAGAAAACTTATATCTAACACCAGGAAGAGGCCATAGACAATTTTAGGGTACATAGTAAGGAAAGAGGGCTTTGAAAATCTAATACTCACAGGACAGAATGAAAGAAATTTGGGCAGAGGAAAAGAACGCATAACATGCTTAGTTAGCTCAAGTAAATATATGACAGAATAAGTTTTAGTAGAAATAACAAAGAAACAAATTATTAAGAGCTACGGAAGACAGAAAGTTATAGAGATCCATAGTCGTTTTCTTCCTTTAGAGATGTAGCACATAAAGAAGAAGAATATAGGCTCTAATCAACGCCGAATCGTTTAACTCACTCACTTCTCACGGTACGCTTTCGAATAAACAGTAGGAGTTTCGTTTCTCTAAGCCAGCCAGTTTTGTGTTAACGGTTACTAAGTCTGTCTCTCAGGCTTTAGATAATGACGATGATGGTCAGGCTGTTCATTTAAGATATCTCGAAGACAAACAGGTTTTAGCAAACTGGTTTTTCCCACAAACTCAAGGACTATGTTGCCCCTGGACTAATATTTGGCTCAATCCAATCGTTCTTAAATCGCGAAATGAATGTTGCGTTGAACAGTCTTGGTTTTAGGATAATAGATTAATGCAATGGTCACCCACGGCTCTATCCTTGGATTTACTCGTCCGTTGCTTTTATCTTCATCAAAGATCTTGTCAGTGTCATCATTTCCCAACTAAACATTTATACCTCTGCACAACGATTTACTTCTGTTTTTTAAGCAGATCCGATAAGTTTGACAAATTGAAACCGGCAACTGCTCTCAAAAATGACGTATCAGTGGTAAACGTAGTCAATAAATGGTTTGTAAATTTTAACGCCTTCAAACAAAACTGTTATCATTCAATTACCATAGAAAAATGTTTCTGCTTCCATCAGCATTGCTGATACTAACATTTTTACGCCTTTTTTGTGCTCACGTTTTCCACGGACGTAGAATTGTATGAATATATTGATTAAATGGTTAGGTTTAGTTATAAGAAAAATGGTTCATTAACATTTCTCGTCAAAATCCATCATGCGCTTTTATAAAACTTACCGTTCGCTCGTACATTGAATATTACTACCGTACCTGGTCTTATCTCCATGCGATATATCTAGAGATTCACAACAAAATCCAAAGACCAGTTTGTAGTCTAACTGGTTTTGATCTTTAATATCAACTTCAATCCATCCTAACTTTTCTAGAAATATTTTTAATGAAATTCTTTTGATGTGATTTCTTTTTTGATATCTCGAAGTTAAGGGTACTACTAGATTGGCAATTAAGTCACATCGTTATGCGGATGAATTAGTTGAATGTAATCGTAAATTCGATTCTAATAGTTCATTTTCTACTTTCTCGCTTCCCTGCCACAAAGAATCAACAATCATTTAAATGCAGAGTCAACCGCCCTCTTCTGTCTTCCTGAAACGTGTTCTTTTATTGTTTTTTAAGTCTTTTAAAAAATTCCCACTCCTAGTAACCTTTTAGTATCATTATCTTAGTATAATTATCAAATTGCTTTGGTTGAAATGCTAAAAAGCAGATAGTCTGAATCAAATTTAGTATCAATTAGGAGACATTATTTAAAGAAAGTTTAATCTGTAATAACCAGTATATATACTGGGCAATTCTTAAATGGAAAAAATTATGTTTGCTACCTAATGACAAACCAGAGTATCAGGAAATTCAGGAACAGCATTGGGTTGACCTAAAAAGAAACTAGATGGTCACCAGGTGCAGATTTGCATCTCACAAGATGTCTATATCTAATCCCGTTCCAGCTGCGCTTAGGATATGGACAAAGAAGACAACTAGATGGGAGTAAGATACGCAAGCAACTTATCCACCTGTGAAGGCTAGGCTAAAAACCTCTCACATGCTCAGGAGAAAAAAGTCCTCCTAATAACATACCCAGTTGAAGGTGATATTTGATGAAATCCGGAGGTCAATAACAAAAATTACTCATAACAGAAAGTATTCATCACTTCAATTTTAATATTAGATTAAGAATAACAATTATATGGTGAAAGAGAAGCGTCTAACAAAATAACTACTGTTTGCAATACATTGACTCGTATCTAGGAGAAACAATCTAGATTAGATTTGATAACAGCTGTCATTATATTACAATTTCAGATGCCGTGAGAGATATTAACGTCTAGCAAAAATATATTGGAGCGGCATATTATTAGCTATTTTATTACATATTGCACAACACATTTCCGAATTTTGAAGTTATGTCGAATTGTAGGCTAATGTCAATCAGTTAAGTTCTTCCTGATTGGTTATTTAGAGGATTTAAGCGATTACGGAAAATACTAGACCACTTGACATGAAATAGTACTGGAATTCCAGGAAATTTTAGATATAACAACATTCTTATCTATCTATCTATCTATCTATCTATCTATCTATCTATCTATCTAAAAAGGGTGCTGGAATCTCTCGTGATTCAGTGAACGAAAGCACCCATAGCTTGAAGACAATTTTCATTAAAGATACTTGAACAAACAGACAGTTTAAAAATAGTGATGTGTGTTTATCTACTAAATATTACCGTTGATAAACATAACTTCGGATGACAAACAAAATCCATGAATTCCAGAAAAATGACTAATTCGTTTCGGATATGAATTTCGTTAAAGAATGGAAGGTAAAGCTTAGTAATTAGTCATTTTTCTTGGCCTTAAGCAAACATAGGTGGTTTCTTTTATATATATGTGGAGACGTTTAGAGAAATAAGATTACGCACTCCCACAGATGTGGATATATATTTTTTAAGTTTTCGTGTGACGTGTTGTATTCTTTAGGAATTCATCGTACTAAATGGATATTTAAATTTGATGCTATATACATAGGCACGGTGAAAATGGGACACTTCTAACATTAAACTTAATTTTTAATTTAATTTAGAATTCCAGTCATATTGTTTCTTTTTACACACACACACACACACACACATATATATATATATATATATATATGCACACACACACACACACACACACACACATATATATATATATATATATATATATATATACATGGTGAAAAAAGAATGTAAACACAAAGTAACATGATAGCATATTTTTGAAAATTTAACTAAACTCTCAAATGCTTGTCTATTTTATGTTTGTTGATTTAATATTAGTAGTACTTCATTATTTTCTAAAAAAATTAATTTTTTTAGAGATATTATTTAAATTATTCAAGAATTTTAAGAGATTACCTTCATCCTATTGTTCAAGTAGTGTTTCAGGAGGTAAATGCCATATTTCAGAATAATACTTCATCCATTCATACTGCTAAAACTGTAGCAGAATAACACAAGAAGTACAGTGGAATAGAACATTTTATTTGGCCACCAGTCTCCAGATCTCAGCATAATTGAACACTGAAGTTTTTTTAGAAAAAACAAACAAAAAAAAAACAAGTGAGAAGTCGATATCACCTTCATCAGTGAAAGAATTGTAGGCGGTTTTAGCTGAAGAATGCATGAAAAATTACTCTGGAAACATTGCTAGCTTTGTACGGGTATATCCCACGTAGAGTTTCAGCTGTAATGCAGTCCTAATCCATATTAAAATAAATTTGATTGACATTTCAAGTTTTTTTTATTATGCTGTTCATCCCTACATATATATACGTGTGTGAGTGTGCATATATATATATATATATATATATATATATATATATATATTTGTGTGTGTGTGAGATTAAATAAATTGTAAGCATTATGCCTTAATTTTTAATAAAATCTGTTTGTACTCACGGATAATCGTTCGTGTACTAATTGAAAGACGTAAAAATTGAGCTGCAACTTTTACAGTGGATTTTATTATCCATTTCTCGACGTTCACAATTACTTTCAATCTCCTTCCTTGATCATCTTCAGGGGTGTAATCGGTAGCAACAAAAAATAACCGCAAAACTGTGTTGCGTTTATTTTTGTTACTACAACTATACTTTTAGCCATAATCGCGGATTTATTTTATTTTACTTGTAACTAAATAAATGTAGTACTATGTTTGTAGAGTAGTGTGTATGTTTTATGTTCCGAACACGGTAAGCTCGTTGTTAGCTTATTTCTTGTTGATATTGTTGAGTGTTGTGTTTTTTGATTACTAATAATGCTTCCCTTTTTACCCAATTTTTTTGATATGGATGGGCCATGATATTTGTATGTCACTGAAATGCTTTGGTAGGTTTCCATGTGTTGTTGTATGAGATCGAACTAAGAAGTGAAACGTGATTTTTCACGTCATTTCCGTAGGCGTGCGGAGGATGTAGTTATTTACAAAATTGGGTTGATCAAAAACACAGTTTTTCAAAGGACATATACACTCGTAAATTATATTGGTTTCTTGTAATTTAGATCTTGCAGGTAAACTCTTATTTTTGACAATGATTTTACCTGTTTTATAGTTTGTTTAATAAGAGATTAATTAATATAAAATTTGGATTATTTCCGAGAAAAAAACGATCGAAGAGAAATAATTCGAATTGGTATAAAAATATTGAAATCTTCAAATTCTAAAACAAATTCGCATTCTTGTTGTAGTCACAATAGTTCTCAAGTTTGAAAATGCAAATAAAAACCATAAAAGTACCTGCTTGTAGACAAGTTAAATTATCTTGATTGTGAATAAATCCTGTCCTGATTGTGACCAGTTACATTTTTGGCTGTAGACTAATAGTAATTGGTTCTCATCAGTTAATAAATAGATGTTATTGGTTAGCAAATATACATATAAAATGATGAAGAAATTAATTGGCAGTCACCAATTTCAGTTATCATAAATTTAAATTTGAACACCGAAATTCGTTTACTCAGTTTCTGATTATCTGCGCCATAGGAAGCTTGTGGAACAAATACACTTCATTAGTATTCTGTTATTTAAGTGAATATTACGAGAAAGCAATGGCAACAAATAATAGATAACATTACAACGCTTATTATTAGTTAGTCGAGCCGTCAAAGTGATGGCAAAATTTTTGTATTGATAAGCCGTTCAAAATGATGGTAACTTATAATGATGTACCTACTATTACATTAAAACTTAAGAAAAAAAATCCAACCCCTTTAGCAGGACAGGCTATATATATATATATATATATGTGTGTGTGTGTGTGTGTGTGTGTGTTGATTGAGGTTTGATTTAATACGTCAGATACGTGGCACGTATAATGTAGTAATGGCCTAATATTTTAACTGAAGAAGAAAACTTATGTCTGTTTATGCGTGTGAGCTACGCGTAATAAAAAAAAACAATAAATGTTTATTATGAATTTAAGTATATGTATGTGAAATAATGCATTTGTCAAGTGTATTTATACTAAAGCTGAATTAAATGTGTTTATATGTTGGTAAAGTTAGTATATGTCTGTGAAATGAATTTTGAATGAATATATATTCATTCAAAATTGTAGCGGAATAATGTATACAAGTTGCAATCAATGGACGATTTTTTAAAAATAAAATGCGATAACCATGCATTAATGTGTGTGTTTTTATGAGTAGATAAATTTAGTATGCACGCGAACGATAAAACAAACTACATTTCCGGTTAAAATTCTAGCAAAATGATGTATACAAGGATTAAGCGAACTTTTTATAAATAAATGAAAAAAATGTTGAAAATAAAGTATCTCTTTGAATCTTTCAATGAAATAATATGTATTAAAATACTAAATACCTGTGTATTAATATTACTTATAATAATTAATGCAAGGCATATACAGAAATATTAAAACATACATATGAAATTATAATAGTGATCTATAATGTACCACGTGATACGTATGTAAACAATGAACACAAACCTTATTCAGCATACTCTCTCTGGGGATTAAAAAAAATTAAATCATTCGTATTATATTAAAGATACTTTTTCTACATGTTCTTTATATATATATATATATATATATATATATATATATATATAATATTCTTTATTATAATAGAGAGGATTGCATCTAGTTTAATTATTTCATTGTAATAAAATAGGCTGTCCACACGTTTCTGCTAATTACAGCCGACTTCGCAAATGATTTCGATTTAGCTTCTATCAATTCATTTTGGTGTTTAGGTTCGAACGGAAACGTTTTAACGTCTCATTGTTTATTTTAGGAATGGCACCATAGACTCCAGAAAAGCATGATTTCTAGGTAGAATAAGTATAATAGTAAAAGGCTTCACTGTAATACACGTATACACATGTTTTTTTATCTATAAAGCGAAAGAAATGACTAATTATGAACTGAATGCATAGTCATCAATAAAAAGAGGAGCCCAAAGCGCCAACTAAAAGTCGGGGATACTGAAATCAAACCGGTACAGAAATTTAAATACCTGTTAGTGTTATTGGGATTGGCAAGGAGGCATTCCAGAAACTGAGTAGAGTATTGAGAGACAGGAACATTTCATTTTCAACAAAAATAAAGTACTAGCTTATTATGTGATGTTGTCCTTTAATCAAATACTTGACAATATTATCAATGATGAAGAAAAGACTTGAAGCAACAGAAAGTTTGTTCAAAAGGATGCTGAGAATATTATAGACCGAACATTTTAGCAATGACGTGGTTTGGAGAAGATGAAAATGAAAAGGAATCTCACACTTGACATCAGGAAGAAAAGAAAGCTGAAGTTTCTTGGACAATTAATGAGGAAGGAGAGCTTCGAGAATCTGATACTTACAGGGCGAATAAAGAGAAAGAGAGACAAGGAAACACAATACATGACATACTTGATGGGCTTGATTAAATGGGTGGCAGATCAGTGTTGTGGAGGAGTAACACGAGAAAAGGTGTTAAAAGCTACCAGGGGTAAACATATGTGGGAGGCCATGATCGCCTACGACCTGAAGGAACACGGCAGGAGAACCATGAGAACAAGGATTGATTTGTTCTTGCCACTTCTTGATATCGGCCTGATTAAAATTACCTAAAAATCAATTGGCTTACATACTGCGAGTGTAGACGAAACTTTTCAGAAAATGTCGATGGCTGTGCAAATATAAAGCCATGTGTCATCTTTTGAACTCGCCATATTATATATTTTCTCACAGAAACTGTAAGGTCCTCTCAGTTTAGTTGTAGTGCAAACGACTAGTTGCCTCTGAGGGTGTTGAAGAAACATACATGTACCTAACCAAGTCTTGGCAACAGGTATTATTCATCAACTCAAGAGAACCAGAACATCTGGAAACAGGGAATCAGATAGAGGACGCTCCGACTTTAATCTTTTAAATTGAGATTTTGCAGGTGAAAATAACAGAAGTGATAAAACAACAACAAGAGAAACTAAATTAAATTGGCTGAAAACCATAACAACTAAAAAAGGTTGACATGTCAGGGTTCCGTTGCCTTGTGTGCATGTGGAATTACATCAACATTATCATCACCTTCATCTAAAGTTCTAAAAGTAGAAACGCATTACACAAAATATTTTTTCTATTTTGTCCTTGACTTTTTGGAATATATATTTTTTCATAGCGACTCAGATTGATGAATAGGTATGGTGATATTTTGAGGACCAACTGTTGTACCATTTGGGTTTGACGAGCTGCGATAATAACATCAGGATGCGGTGAAATATGTATTACCCATTGTAATAATCTAAAATCTTTTATAAATTATCTATCTATCTATCTATCTATCTATCTATCTATCTATCTAGTATGTATGCGCGTGTGCGCGCGCGTGTGTGTGTGAATCAAATATACTTTTACAAACAAGGAGGTAGCTCCCTCACACCATAATAAAGAGAATTCTTCAATTTTATATTGTTCTGGACGGAATTTCTAACAATTCTTAAAGTAGTGGATGGAGAATAAATAAAATTTTATTGGAAAGTTATAACACTTCATCGTTTAATGTTTTATGTTTACAATAAAATAAAGTGTAAAAACGAAAATAATATTCAGACATATGAATAAAAATGCATTTTATAAATTAAATGAACATTCAACTTGTGAAATAAATGTATTCTTTTTCATAAAGTCATAGAATTTTGATTTGTTTACAAACATAGTCATGCGTATGCACACGCAGACACACACACATACACATATATGATTGTTGCTGTGTCAAGGTTACTCAATGTAAAAGTGAGACTTATCCTCTAACATTACTTACAAGTTATTTTATTAAAATTCCTTATATATATATATATATATATATATATATATATATATATATATATATATATATATATCGTAAGAACTTTTTAATATTTTTTGAGGAAGAAATGTGTGTAGATGTAGGGTAAACATTCCCGCCTGAATTTTTCCTCTTACTCTTACCCACGATGTTTTTAGTATTTTGGTTTACTTTTTGGTGCACGTTCCCTTCTGTTTGCCTGAGGAGATACCACAGTTAAAACTCGTGATATCTTTGACTTTTAGCATTATATCTATCTATCTATCTATCTATCTATCTATCTATCTATCTATCTATCTCTCTCTCTCTCTATATATATATATATAAACTTTAATCCAAAAGGAAAAGCAGGAAGGTAAATCCCAAAGACCCAATCCTAATTAATATTAATATTTTAATATTAAGAAATGATGCATGTGGAGGGCTCAATGTAATTAATATTTAAATTACAGTGCCAATTATAAAATAAAATGAATTTCGAAGTTCAAAACCGTTGTATGATCATTTCTACATGAAATCCCTAAGAGAGATTTCACGCATCATCGGAAAAATAAAATGATATTACCGGCGGAAGTTCAAAAATTTCAAAACATTTACGTCACAGAAAATAAATAACGGATAGTTGGTATTAATATATGTAGGTAGCAATCAATGTCTATTTTTAGATTTTGGACAACATTACTTTTAGATTGAGTTGTAAGTGAAAAAATTAAAAATTTGGCTATGTCCATCTCTAAAAAGTCGGAAAGGGAAGTAAAAGAAGTGGTGTTTGAATGGAAAGAGGGTTAAAACAAAATGAAAAGAAAAAGAAAAAGAAAAAAGGGAAAAATGAAAAGGAAGAAAAATAAAGAAAAAAAATTCATACACCTAGAGACGCTAGGAACGTCTTAACAAAACAACCTTTTTTAAAATGGATATGAAATTATTAGAAAAAAGATTTTTAGAAAAAAATTATTTGGGGGAAAACTGACACATAATTTATTTAAATTTAATTGAATTAATTTAAATAATTATAAATCTAGATTTAAATTAAAATTAAATGTATAAAAATTATAAAATTTATCAAAATTTAAAAAAAATATATTTTAGGTGCGGGGAAAAATATATACACACAGGAAAAATTGGGAGTTAAGTTAATCTAATTATCCTTATTTCTTCAAAGATAGATATTAATAGGAGAAAGGAAGAGGAAGGTAGAGGGGTATCAAAATTTACATTTAATAATTTAATTAATTAATCAATCAATCAAAAAAATAATTTACATATTCTCTCCTAAAAACTGAATTTAGAAATTAAATATTAAATGTTCACAAATTTCACCTTATGGCGGCACTTACTACTGAATTCTTTTCTTAAATTCAAGAGTAGGTGCTGTTTTGGGTACTTTAATATTAGTATTTTTTTTGGCAGACGCAGATCGCACCTATCACGAAAATTCCTCGAAATTCGGATTGAACCTATCAATCTCCAACTAACTACAGGGTGCATCCCTTCTTTCTTCATTTTCCAGAATCTCAGTGAAAGAGCTGTCCGGTATTTCTAACCCGGGTTCGAAAAAGAATACCTGTGATTGTAATATCTTTGCTTAAAAGGCCCCGCGGACATACCAATATAAGTCCGGTAATTTTACTTGTTGTTGGATGGTGAAATGTGAGTTTCATAAATTACCTGGGTAGATTTACATTTGCCCTCCACTGGGCAGTATCCAGGGAGCTACAATTGCATTCATTTGTAATTCCGGACCCAGAGTCGGTATTACACATTTTTTTAGAATTTGCCTATTTTTTTACACACACACACACACACACACACACACACACACACAAACGTTGTTGTGTGTGTGTGTGTTGTGTGTGTGTGATATATAAATTATAGTTTAAAGATATGTTATATTTATGGAAAAAAGTGTATTTAAATGTATAAAGTGTGTTCAAATCTAAATGTGTGTAGTTTAACACCAAGCGGCCTTATAGCGCAGATAATATAACATTTATGTAACAAAGCCAATATTTTAAACTAAACAAATCCATAATAAACTAATAAAAAATAAATAAACAAAATAAATAATAAACAAAACTATGAATTGCAACATAAACACGCGTAAATGTACTACTAATAATTATCAACAAATTAATAATCAATAATATGCATAAAGTTAACTGCATTCGGAACCTCAATCGTTCCTACATTATAGACTCTGGAATAATTTGAATGACAGTAGTTACTGCCCACTTAATAACGATCAAGATAATACAATATATCTTACTGCAAATAGAGCGTCACTGACCAGCATATATAAATAGTAAGCACAAAACACATGGCCTGAAATTTGCATTGATGCATAAAACACATGTTTTAAAGACAGCCTTGATTCATGAAACTGACTCGGTTTTGTTTTGTCTAATTCGTACATGTGTCGTCACCGGAATAATTTTAAATTTCAACAATTATCTTATTCTTCCATTTACTCACAATAGAATTTGTCCTTTACATAAACTAGTTTTTATAATTTGGTGAATCAGTAACCTTTTCCCGCCTACCTACCACTACTAACCCAATGAGTGGATCTCTGGCAGGTGACAAATCAGTCGGTTTTCAGTCCCAGCTCGAAGAAAACAATTAATCTAGCTGCACTGATGAGTTGTGATACAGCAAAACAGGCCTGTATGTAGATGAATAATTTATACTCTCGCTAGCCGATTGATCACTAGAGATGGGAAAATTTTATCTACAGCACGAATGCTGGTGTCCCACAAGGCTCTATCCTGGGCCCAACGCTCTTCCTTATTTTCATCAACGACCTCCCAGATGAGATCAAGTCCCAAGTAGGCATCTACGCAGATGACACTACAATATACTCCCGCTCCAGTAAGAAGCCTGTCGTGGCGGACAGACATAATCTCGCTGCTGACCTTGAGCGGGATCTACACGGGATCTACACTGGTGAACTGGAGCAAAAAGTGGCTTGTCAACTTCAATTCCTCTAAGACCAAGCTGTTGTCTGTCAACCATTACAGGCAACCTCTTCTGCCTCCCATAAGCATGGACCAGATGATTCTCCCGGAGAGTAATACACTACGCCTCCTCGGACTTACCCTGTCCTCAGACCTCAAATGGAAGCACTATATTGAATCCATAGCAAAATCTACTGCTAAGAAGATTGGGTCACTATGTCGATCCAGGATGTTTTTTCCACCTGAATCCATCCTACATATATACAAGTCAACCATCCGTCCGTGAATGGAGTACTGCTGCCATTTATGGTCAGGTGCCCCTGCCGTTCTCCTCAGTGTTCTTGACAAGTTCCAAAGGAGAGTCTGTAATGTGATAGGTACTGATCTGGCGACACGTCTGCAGCCACTTTCCCATCGTCGAAATGTGGCCTCCCTCTGTCTCTTCTATAAATACTTTCATGGCTTCTGCTCGGATGAGCTTAAGTCACTGATGCCTCCTCAACAGGTGTTTACCCGTGCAACCAGACTGGCAACTGGGTCCCACCCATTCACAGTCAGGTTAGCCAAACGCAGACGACAATTCTACTCCTGCAGCTTCCTCTCTCGCACTTCCCGCCTGTGGAACTCACCCCGTATTCTTGCTTTCCTGACGGCTACGACCTCCAGAAATTTAAAAGCAAAGTTAATACTCACCTACTAACCACTGGACTCTAGCTCTCTCCCCTCCCCTGTATAATCTTCACGTTCTCTCCGCCCATGTATCTGTCATTGCACCTGCTTTCTCAGCTTTCTATTGTTCCTTTCTAACTAGCTTGTACTCCTCACTCTTTTCTAATTAATCCTTCTACATTTATGTAACCCCCTGCACATCAGTGGCGTTTCTGCCTTGCTCGGGGTGAAATGATTAAAAAAAAACAAAAAAAAACAATAATTATTTACGGTTTTATGCTATGTTCTCTGATTATCGAGTTGAGTACTCTTGTTTCGGTTACGAGATTAAACAGTATCAACTGCTGATGTATTTACATTACACGCATTTACATTACACGCTATAAAATATGTCTTTCCCTGGCGTGTGCAGATAACTTGGTGGGTGGATCTCCGGCTGCTAAAAAGTCAGTCGTGTTTCAGTCCCAAGTTGAAGAAAACTGTCAATCTAGCCGCATTGATGAGATGTGATGCAGCGAAATAGGCTTGTATGCGGATGATTTACACACACACACACACACACACACACACACACACACACACACACACACACAAACGTGTATATATATATATATATATATATATATATATATATATATTGGGAGGATATAGGCTCACATCTAAAGTGTGAACTTTTTTATTGATAACGCGTTTCATTACATTAAAAGAACTGTGTTTTTCATATAATCGTCAATGCATTATAAACAAAGAACAAAACTGCGCTTTTTTTCGCTTTTGTATGAAAGCCTCCAGTCTCTGCTGATCTCTAAACTTGCTCTCATTGAGAAGAATTCGTTAACTCTTATCATCAGCTCGCTTAAAATAGAATTAAAATGAATTCAATTTTTCTTATTCCCAGATAACACCAACATTGCAATTAAAAATGATGTTTTTACTATAAAAGAAAAACACATACACTTGTCCGTTCCTTTTGACCTGAAGACACGTAGTTAGGCGAGTTTGAATCTGAAAATCCTGTTTTAAACAGTAAAATTAGAGATCAAATATCTCTCCCGACAGGAATGGAAACTACATTATTTTTTACTCAATGAACGTTTTATGTAAGGCGTACATTAACATTATGGTACATTTTTGGATGTGATGCAGTGGATATTGGCATGGAACGAGAAATCGGTGAGCCGAATTTGAATTCGTTGCATTCAATTACGCATAAATACCATTAAAAAAAAGTATTAATCAATCTCTTCTCTCTAACTATGTGTTCTGTAGATTTGATTGGCAACCAATCTACTGCAAAAAGTAGCAGTAAACTACTGCGTGAACTTTTTTTCGCTTAGTCAGTCATGATCGCCCAAACTTCTATTGCGTATAGTACTTCATCATTTATCCATCACTCCGAATGGTGCATAAGGTAGCACCTTTTTGTTGCTGTAACAAACTGTATTATACGGGATTGTTAGCCCTGCACCCAACACCCAAAGCTGAAGGACAATTCCTGCTCACGTAAGTTTACAGCACCTGGTATTCCCAAATGGTCACCCATTTAAGTACTGACCAGACTCGATGTTACTTAACTTCGGTGATCGGACGGGAACCGGTGTATTCAACACGATATAGCCGTATAGTCCTTCACTGCCTGGAAATAAATATTCAATTAAAAAAATAAGAATACAGGTTCGATACCTGGCACACTTTCTTTATTACGTCTGTCAATTCTTTTATAATAATTTCAGCCTTTAATCTACCCTTATGCTGTATGTATTAATTTCACTGATTAGAAGAACAGAAGCGTCCGCTCAAACAGGTTTCGCCACTAAATATAACGTTTGTAGTAAGAAACAATGTCTAATTAATAGCTCGATTGATTGTTTATGAATTGAATATATATATATATATATATATATATATATGCGTGTATATATGCGTGTATATATAAGTGTGCTCAAAATGCGACAAGAGCAGTGTAGATAATTTTATTCATATACGAATCGAATACCTTATATAACCAAATTATACAGAGCACACATAGCCAGGTAACAACGTAGAAACCTATGAATTCAAACAGAGAAGTATATTATTAGAGGGAATCTATAAATATTATCTTAATTTCTCTGCAGATCACTTAATGTCATTACCATGAGAGAGATGTCAGAAATTGTTCACTGAAGGAATTTGCAATTACGAAACAGTTATTAAATGTACGCGATAATTTATAAAGCAGATTCTCTGGAATATTTACACTTTGTGTCTGCGCTTATTACCATCGTCAATAAGAGAATATGGCGCTTCTCGTCTGTATACTGATGATCATTTTTATGTAATTATTCTATTTGGAGAAACTATTTTAGCAGAAGACATATTTTATTCGGATTTTAAGCGCTAAATAATGACATATACTTAGAACACCCGATAAATGATTTAAACTAGATTTTAATATACAAGTCATGACAAAAGTAACTGCGCTTATTCTAAAATTAATTATTTTAACAAGAATAACACATGATTAAGACTGCATTACAAACGTTTAGACGAAGTTCATAGTTACTGCTAAAATTAGCATAATCAATCAGGTCTATATTGAAATACAGCAAACAAGTGAGGGCAATATCTACAAAGAGATGGAATCAATCATTTTTGCCACAAAAATCCTTTGGGTGTATATAAAATATCATTTGCACAATTTCTAGTTGGAAATGGTAATAGTAGAGGTTTCTTAAAATGGTATTCTTTAAGTGGATGCAGTATAATATATATAAAGCAAAACCAGAGTTAAGAAGAATATGTAACAGGAGAAGGTAGACAAAATAACGGAAACACAATAAAAATCAAGTAAATGCTTTTTTTGTTTTTTTAATCATTTCACCAGAAGCAAGGCGTTAACACCACTGATGTGCAGGGGGTTACATAAGAGAGTTGAAGTATTAAGAAGGAGCAGAGTGAAGACAAAAACGAACTAACTACAGGTGGTGAAAGAGAAATGGCAAAAGAAAGATGTGAACACAGGAGTGAGGACAGTTACGAAGGTAAAGAGAAAGGAAAAAACAAGATACATGGGGTGATGTAGTGAGGACTGGAGTTCAGTGGATAAGAAATGTATTTTAATATGGAGTAGGACCTCCTTTGGCAGTAATTACAGCTTGAATTCGGCGTGGGATCGGCTCGTACAATTTTTGAATTATTTCCAGAGAATTTCTTTATCTATTCTCCAGTTAAAACAGTCTCCAATGCTTTGAATGATGATAGTGGAGGACATCAACGCTTTGCTTAATTTTCTAAAATGAACCATGAATGTTCAATGATGTTGAGAGCTGGGAACTGTGATGGCCAGATAAAATGTTCTATTTAACGAGAATGTTCTTCCTGCTATTCATCTAAAATTTTTGCCGTACAAATGGGTACATTATCATTCTGAAATATGTGATTTCTCTCTGGAAACAGTTCCTGAACCATAAGATGAAGTTGATCACTTTAAATTCTTGAATAGGTCTATCTGTCGATTTTATTAAACTTATTTCAATAATATTTATAAAATAACAGAACAAAAATACGAAAATTCTAGTAAAAAGTAAATCTAAAAGTAAAATAAATAAATGAAGTATTGCTAGTATTAAATGAACATACATCAAAATAGACAAACTTTTGACAGTTTGATAAAATTTTCCAAATTGTGCCTTTATTTTTCTACCCCTTGTAAAAGTGGCGCCATTGTCAGTTAGAAACTAGTTTTTAACAGACAAACTGTATACTTTTCCTTTAGAAACGATAACATTTTTTATCAGCAAATAAATTGTTAGCGAATAGTATAATGTAACGAGAATCTCGGGATAGTAGACATACTGGGAGGAGACAAGAACTACGTTTAAAATAGAATTTAATATTAAAAAGACGGTGATTGGGAAAAAAAGGAATAATCAGCCACTCAGAAAATGAGAATGTATAAATATCTCTTGTCGGCACAAAAACGGTCAATACAATATAATAAATACTGCTTCTAAAAGTTGCGGATGATTAGCCGAACGTGCTTTGCCTGAAATGGTAAAACCCCAGTCACTGTATTAATACGCATACTCTGGATTATCCCGTGCTGTTTGCGTAAGACGCGAATTACAGGTACTGTAGGCATTTTTTGCGGAATATAAAGTGCAGACAGGGATAGGAAAACAGAGTATATTAATTGGAGTCATAGTTAATCTCTTTGCTTTCTATATTTACTGCATATCCTCCTAAACACTTATCACTACTCACACAAAAAACACCTACAGTAATAATCTACATCGATTGGCTCTTGAACCATGTATTAGGGTAAAAATTATTAAAAGTGTAATAATTTAAATTGAATGATTATAACTATGTCTGGGATAATGAATTATATAACAAGTTTTAACCGTGCACAATGAGAATTTTGAAAACTTGAACGACCTTACGTTGTCGTGTAGCAAAACTGGACCATCCTTAGTCACAATTCTAGGATGATTTTTTTTCAATTTTTCATACATACATACACTGAAGTCCTACACAATACGGAATAGTTGTTATTGTTTTCCATTAAAGCAAGAATGATTAATGAGTAGTGCCTTTGAAAGACCACCATGGAGTAAACATTAATTTTTGAGCTATTGTTCTGGGGAACTACTTGCATCTGACCACTGTCTTACTGTTGTCAAGTTGTAATCATTTCTCGTAAGACGTAATGATTCAATGCAGAAATGCTTCTTATTCCCGGTTTGTACTCACACTGTAAAATTAATCGACATTGTTTCATTGTAATCATTTTTATTGGTCTTATGAGAAACAATATACTGAAAGAAAAGTCATCTGGAAAAAAAGTCAGGAATAAGTCAATATTTTATCTATATGATAAGGTTACTTCTTTAGACGACCGGATTAACAAACAAGCAAAAAGATGCGTTATTTTATGTGTGACAACACGTCCCGAAACAGGCTTCGATCTTAATTAGAATGTACTCTCTATGGTAAAGATGAGATACAATTTAAAATATTACTTAAGCATTCTGAAATCAGAGAACCGGAAGTTAACATGAATATGCAATAAAAATGCATATCTGTCCATGATCGGGAGTAGTACTTAGAGATCATCAGAGTCGGGTTCTGAGAGGGTTGTTTATTTATTTACGTTTGAAGGATAAAGCAATCAAAGCAGCTTTTGTGTCACGTCTAAATATTTGGTGACAGCCTCAGTCATACTAACATTAGTGCATATTTCGCTGTGATACATGTGCAGTTTCACCCATTGAGTGTGCTGCATCCTTAGTAACATTATACATAAATACTTACAACAAAGAAAAGGTTCTCTCGTTCTTGTCAAAAAAGGTAGAAAAAGGACACACCAACAACATTTTTGATAACATCAAGATGCTAGAAATCAGAACGAAACTGTCCTACTTGACAAAATCCATCAATTAAGGGACCTTTAATTCATCAAATATATCAATCACACGTTTATAGTAGCCTCAAGTTCAGGAAAAACTCACGGATTACATTTGTACTCTTCTTCTTCTATGTGCCCTGTTCCTTCAGAACATAGGCGATCATGACTTTCCACTTTTCCCTATCCCTGATGGCTCTTATGACATCTTGTCCTATTACACCACGCAACACTCCTTCCATCATCCACCTGATCAGGTCCTTCAAATATGTTATCCGTTGTTTTCCCCTGTCTTATTTTTCCTCTATCTGGCCTATTAGTATCAGATTCTCCAAACCTTCCTTCCTCATTGCATGTCCCATGAACTTCAGCTGTCTCTACTTGATGCTTAGTATTAATTTCCTTTTTGTTTCCATCATTTCCTCATCTGCGTATCTTATATTGTTTAAATTTGTGGCTTCCGATTATGAGTTCTGGCATAACTTCTAGGGTTCTCAAAATAGTCTTGCTGTATAAGTTGAATAGATCCGGTGAAAAGACGCATCCTTGACTTATACTCCTTTCAATCTTAGTATAATTACGGAATTCGTTACCTGTCCATATACAAGCGGTTTGCTGCTAGTAAAGATTCTTGATTACTATTTCCCAAATATGTCAAGGCTGCCGAATATCTCAATCAATTCTTTGGGGCGTATTTTGCATAATCAATAAAGCACAGGTATAAGTCCTTCGTCATTTGTATTGCTCTTTCAGAGAGCATTCTAATCATAAATATGGCATTCATAATTATGGCATTCATAAATATGGCATTCATTTCAGTGTCTTTGAGAAAACCGCACTGTTCTCGTCCTATCTCTGGCCTGATTCTGCTTCGCGCTCTATTCATCAGGATTCGGACGATCAGTTTTGTTACATGGCTCATTAAACTGATAGTTCTGTAGAGTTCGCACTCGTTTGCTCCTGGCTTCTTAGGTAGTGCTATGAAGATAGACTTGCTGAGGACATCTGGTATTACACCACTATTATAAATTTCATTTATTATTTCTGAAATTTTCGCTATACCAAATTCTTTCAATGCTATCAGCAGCTCTATGACTATGCCATCTGGTCCAGCTGCTTTGTTTCTATTCAGTTTGGTTGTTGCAGATTCCACTTAACACTTTAATATTTCCAGTCCGTTCTTATCTTTGCATATTATTGATTGTTCTCTCTTTTATATATTCTTCCATTCGTTGCAGTATTTCCTCTTTCTCCAATTTGGGAGAGGAAAGTGTTTTGCAGTCGTTCCCTAATAGATTGATATATCATGAGTTTTTTTTAATTCACATGATAATATGACGCATTGTGATAAATTTTGTATTGAAAGGTGATGGCTGAGTTCTTGTGGTAAATAAACAAATTGGTATGAGTGATTTGGTTGTGAATTTGATTTGCTAAGTTAGAGATAAAAAGTGTTGACCAGCCTTATCCCATTCCTCTTTCGGCTTTGTGCCACAATTAATGTATCATTTACAATAATACATACTTATTCCCTAATAGATTGGAATAAAAACAAAAACAACAAAAAATTTTCTTGACTACCTTGTTGCTAAACACAAACGGTTCAATTTTCAAATTTTTACAAAGGTTTTCAGTTTATTTTCAAACATTTTGATGAAAAAAATGCGAAAAGATTTAAATCATAATTATGAAGGTGTCCTTCAAAATTGACATCATCTGAAATATTAATATCTGAGTATTTACATGTTCTAGGCAACGAAATTAAATAAGCTTCATGTGGAACAATAAAAGACCAATCAAACATCGAACAATATTCAAAAGAATGTAGATTTTATAACCAATTCCACAAAGTTTCCCAAATGTACAATATGCGCTCCATATACGACACAGTGTGCTTCTGCCAAATACGATATAGTATAACTCGCGTAAAATTCTTCAGTGCCTCAGTCATTACAGACTAGTCCTTTCACATAATCTCATAGATAAAACAAAACAAAAAACAAAAACAACAACAAAACGCAAGGTATTAAGTCAGGTGAACGTAGTAAACATTTCAACAGCATAGATTCTCACCAAGATAAAACTGCACAGTCAAGATCTGATAAAATTTGAGATCATTTGAATGAAAATTGGCTATGGTATTCGATTACAAAAATTATGTCAGATTTTGGGACACTCGGCATAATTAAATATACGATGGCTTTTAAGGAGCAACTCAGCACTCGTGATCCGTATTTTGTTAACACAAATAGACTTATAAATTTCATCTTTACCAAACTCATAGTTTCCATTAAATTCAAAATATAAAAAACATACTGAAATAATTAACATATATTATCGTCTTAGATGATCAATGTTACTGCTAAAATTGCTCTGAACTTAAGTTGGATGTAATGAATTAAATTGCGAATTTCAAATAGATGTAGATCTGCGTCGGCGTGGCAAAACAGTTGATTTTCAGTTCTTCATTGATCTTTCTTTTAAATTGACGTCTATGGTTGACTTTAAAGGATGCGATGGCCAAATGATCGTGTACATTATGCAAAAACCAAAATAACACTGACATATCATTTTAACAAATATATTTAACAAAATTACACAAAAATATCTTGGAATACTAAAGAGGAAACTTATTCACTAAAATCGCCATTGGCCTCCAAACGACTTCCAAATCTTCTGCTACTCTTCTGGACAGTCCCCTGGTT